>CM035155.1:68535037-68887565 GCA_020205615.1 Panax quinquefolius | reverse complement strand
GTTCGGATGAAGAAAGCGACAAAGTATGAGTTTTTATAAATAACGACGTAGTTGTTATCGTTAACACTGTTGGAATACCTTGTGGTTAAAATACAGTAATATGCGTGGTCGCTTTACAAGAAGCATACCAGTATTTACGATATTGTTGAATTATTGATTCGTACATAAGAAGGCATTACTCAATAATTGTTACAGTAGTTACTGTTCAATATTTTATTTTATTGATTCAATAATTGCTGCGTTGATATTTTATATTATTGTTGTTTCAATAATTATCACTGCACAGTATTTCCCATTATCAGATCAATAATTCATATTATTTGAATAATATTATTAGATAACATTATTGGCAATGTTTAGAAAGTTCTGTCTATGGAGAGGTTTGGTCACCTAATTGCACGCTAGTAAGGAGAAATCCTTATTGGAAAGCCCCCTCTTTCCTGGGAACTGCCTGGTTGTCATAATTATAATTCTATAATATTATTTGTGAATAATTAATTATTGATTTATATGATAAGGAAATATTTATTTAATGTGGATATAAATGATGGATCTATTTATGTGGTTATAAATGAAGGAATTAATGCTGAGGTGTTTTATAAGTATCTTGTCGGAATGGAGGTTATAAAAATCACCCATTTATTGATTTCAGATATTTTCTATTTGGAATTTGGAAAAACTCAAAGCTACAAAGTTGTAGAGAATTTGATTTCGTATGGAATGGACATAAAATTTGTATTTTTCTGATAAACGGGCTATTTTCTATGAATTCTTGAAGTTTGAGGAAAATAAAATAATTTTTATTAAATTATGGGTGGGACCCACTTTTGTTTTAAACACATGTAGTGCAAATTAGTTCAAAGGTGGTGGCTTGAATTGTCAACAAAAGATGGCATGCGAGAAATTATTAGAAATAATTATTTTTTATTATTTTAGTCTCCTTTCAAGGCGTTAACATTTTCCTATAAATAAATACGCTTAGTTAGAATTGAAAATCACACCGAGAAATAAGTTTTCTTTCTCTCTAGATTATCGGCGTATTTTTGTGAGTATTTTGATACTTTGAGAGTAGTTGTTATCTATTACAAGTTTCCTTGACTTTCTATCGATATTACGATCGAAATCAGTTATTTTGAGGTAAGGGATGTTATTTTCTTCTTAAATGATATTATTTTCTTCAATATCATTATCTAGAAATATTGGTGAACCTTTTAATCAAATTTAGAATTTTTGTGTAGGGTTACTATTCACGATATCGACCTTTATTCACGAATCGACAATACACTATTCACTAAAAAATGAAAATTTTCCTTTTTGTCCAAGATGTCTATTCTGGCTAATATCTTTGATTGTATCCATGTTTTGATCGTTATTTTTGAATTCTGCTTCACAATTGATTATTATGAAGTATTATTGATCTTGGATAAACTGTTATACAAATCCCTAATATTTGTCCTTCTGTCTCACTGGATTCATTTTCTTTAAAGTATTTTTCATCATCCTCAATCTTAAATGATGATATTACTGAATATCTTTGGCCTATAGTGCAAAGATGAATGATTAACTGATGAATATCTTTGGCCCTTAGTGCAAAGATGAACAGGTGTTGAGATGAACATGACCAACTGGTGATACAAATGAATATCTTTGCTTTATAGTGCAAAGATGAATATTTGATTAAAGATGTATCTTGATTGTTATTTATAGGATAAAATATTGATGATGAACTTTTAAATCTTAAAAGATAGTGGAATTCATTCTCTACGTGACTCTTCTAATGGATTGTTGTTTCCGCTGCAGTTGTTGATCTAAAATTTGTTGTCTATTGTATTCTATCAGATTTTTCCCTGTTAAAGACTTAATGATAATTTGTTGTATATTATCTTGGTCATAATATTCTTTCTTTGGGCTAGTTGAGCTCACCTTTTTCCTTTTGTTCCATTTTCTTCTCGGGAGGTGAGAACATAGCGAGGATCGAAGTCTGTGGGAATGGAGTGATGGTTCTAGAAAGATGTTTTAGCGATCCTCACTATTTACGTAAAATAGTGTATGAATAATTGTAATGTGGACTTATTTGAGTGTTGATATTGTCTCAGAAGACAATATTTATATTTAAACTCACATATGTGTATTGTCGTATTTTGCACGACAATTGTATTATTGAAGTTGTAGTTGCTTTCTGTACCATGTATTTGGCGACTTAGAATGGCTGATACCTATTTTGGGGGCGTCACATTACCTGTAGGAAGCTTTAATCCGACCTTATACCCCTATCCGACCTTATATCGTCAAAATAGCCTTTCCGATCCACGTGGGAGGCATTGATCCGAATTTATATCACTAAATGTAGAAAATTGAATATATGATGAAGTCGATGTAATATAATTTGAAATAAATTGTTATTATCCGAAGGGGGTTGTTATTGCCTGAAGTGTCACGAGGGAATATCTTGAATCGTTAAAGCTTAAATCAAGCTCGTATATCCTACCCCTAAGGCAATATATATCCAGTATTACGTTTCATGTTCATATATCCATCCGTTCCCCCAATTTTTAACCTCAACTTTCTTACAAAGACCATGAATACCAGGAACATTAGATGAGATAAGAGAGCTGAATTAGAAGATGAAGACCCAATTGAAACTTTTTTCGGACTTGAGGCTGACATTGAGATCCGCCAAGTCAACTGCGAGGGTTAAAAGCCCTTAGAAAATCCGGTGAAATTTCCTTGATCCGCTTCATTGCTTCTCAATTTAAATTCATTTGGTGTGAGCTCGTTAACCTTTAAACTGTTTTTGTCTTCACGAACTGGAGGATCGGTGAGAGCTTCATGAAGTCCCACTTTTTTTATGTCGGTGAGTGGTAGAATCTGAACTAACTAAAATTGAATCAAAGAATTCAAAGAATAACCCCGTAAATTGTATGACACTAAAACTGAATTTATTTCTTCTATTTTGTCTATGGCCCCAATCAGCTTCCCATGCTCCCATTGGATCTTTCCATTAGTTGGATCTTCTTCAATCTCATCAGAAACATCCTGTGGTAGCAGTACAAAATAATATTCCCAAACTTATCCCCACCTGCCATGGTATCAAAATCTTTGTATGGTATTTTGACATTCAGAACCCGAAGTAGTCCTTGTTAACGCCGAGATCTTTCCACGAACCCCATCATGTAAAGCTCATCTGAATCCTGCACAATAAACACGACAACACCAAAAGCTTGACGACCCGGCCGTGATGGGGATAACTTCCGGCGTGAGAGTCAAGTCTGAGCGATCACAAGGTTAACAATGGAGGATAAAATATCTAGTGTATTGAGAGAGATAAAAAAATATCAGTTACCTTAGCTTGTGTGATGCCCTTGCTATCATATACTCTCAAAACCCGGTTTACCATGCCACCCACTTCCATCGACACGGTCCCCCCCATCTTTGGTGATCTCAAATTGCATACGCAAAGACTGCTACATCATCTCACTGTTTTCCACCGCCGGCCGACTGAAATCCCATCCATATTAATGTTTGACAGAGATAACAGTTAACTGTTATCTTCTTTCATCATTACCGGTCAAAGATGTAGACATTTAAATATATAATGGGTCGGTCCAACAATTCAGCCCAAGGCTTTCAAGATCCAACTAAGAGGACCCACTGACTAGGCCCAACTTTCCAAGCCCAATATAGATGACCCAAGGGTTTAACCAAATAACTCGGCCCAATCCACTCGGCCCAATATATGAAATATCATGGCCCAACATTGACCCCCAGTCTTTTATGAAACAGATTGTTTAATGAAAGAGTATAAAGGCTTTCGGTCCATGATAAAAGAATATAATAAGGTCATTAAAAGCCCAAAATAAAACCAACTGAAACCCATCCGGTCAATACCGTGAAGTAAAATAAATTGAGATCGGTGGTCCAATTTGAAAGGCCCAAAATGATGAATCCTTGAGACTTAACCCGGACGCTACCCATTCAAATTCCTCATTATGATTGTCAATTAAGTGTGCCACCCTCATGTATTGTGTAACCGTCAGTATAAAAGGCAATTTTTCCCCAAATTGACAGTTTTACCTGTCAATTTGAATTTCAGACGCCCTTTCGAGCTCTAGACTTCTCTCTTTCTTAAATTTCTATACTTTTCTATGTATATCTTCATCAATGGCTTCCCAAGAATCTGACCAAGGTATTCCCATTCTGGTGACCCCTATCTCCACCGTTCCACCTAACCCAAGCCCTAACAAAGCAGCTTCAAGCTCCAACCCCAAAGCTGCTACTCCAAGTGAGAATCTACTTCTAAAACCCTCTGATTTCTTTAAGAAGAAGGAGCAGTTCCCTCATGCCAACACTCCATCGACTGTTACTGAAACTGAACAGTGTAACATTAGGACCCGCTACCAAATCCCAGCTACCCATCTGGTAAGAGTCCCCACCTCCAACGAACGCATGTATCAACGCCCAGAAGGGTGGATAGCTGTCCCAGTGACTCTTCTCAAGAAAGGGGTCAGATTCCCTCTTTATATATTCTTGGTTACCCTATTAGGGTTTATCGGCGTTGGGTTCGCCCAATTGGTGTCGAATTCATACATCCACATCTTAGCTTTCATTACATTCTACCACGAAGTAGGAGTTGAACTCACCCTGGACTTCTTCTTCACTGTCTACAAGGTAGGTCAAACCCAAGAAAAGGGTTTCAAAGTTTTGGGTAAACAATCGCCGAAGGCAGGCAAAAAGTTTGAAAGACAATCACTGGTTTTCACCCCTTCTAGTAACAAAGGATGGCATAAGGGGTGGTTCTTCGTCAAGGGACCAGAAATCATTTCTCTGCCAGACTAGACCACTCAGAATAAGGTCTCTGCTGATTTTGGTGATATTCCCGAGGAACGAGTAAACGAGATGATAGAGCTTTTCGAGAACTTCCCATCGAAAGAGTGGGATTATGGACTCCTCACTAAGCAAGCATGGTTATACGACCACAAATGTAAGTTCTGAACCAATTTTGCTACACAATTATTTGAAATTTTCAATGATATATATTTTGATATGTGATTCTCTGTCTTTTATAGTATCTTTGATTAAGCCGACATCTTCAGATGTAAGAGACTTTGAAGATTTTTTATCTGGGAAATCTGCAGAAGCAACTGCCGAACCTCCACTACTAGAAGCCCCTCCTGAAGGTAATCCAGCCGCAGAAACATTTACTGCTTAACCCCAAATCGAAGACCCATATACTTATGACCTCCCTCCACCCGAAGAGTCTAATCAACCCCGTCGAAAGAAGAGAGCCACTTGAAAGAAGAAATCCATTCTCACAGAAATAGATCCCGAACCTTTCCCAGATACTGCACCAACCACCCATCCAGCATCTGCCAGAGGAAGTTTACTCGATATGCCTCTCGACGAACGGACCCGGGTCCTTCGTGTTAAAAAGTTAAGGAAGAAGATTACCCCTTTATCTGCCGATGCCCTTCAGGTACCTTCCTCTTCAAACAATCCTCCTCCAACAATCCCAGTGGTGATTCAAACTTTTGATGATGATGACCAAGACGAACCCATACCGGCACTATCTCGCAAAAGAAAGCAACCTTCTGACAGCCAACCAAGCTCAACCTTTGTTCCATCGCCACCACGTGAACCCGTTCACGCCCGATCCCCCTCACCTGAAAACATCTATACCGATCCATTACCAACCCCTGAGCAACCCATGCCCTCTCCTTCAAAACCCTCATATGAGTTTCAGAATGAGGCCTTGGCATCACCAACCTTATGGCCCCATTTCAAAACCCTTTCCACCTATAATGCTTTCGAGAAACCGATGAACCGAGGCCTGGATCATCACCAAGGCATGGCTTAGCAAGGTAAATGTCTTTCCTTTTAACTTTTTACTTATCCACATGCTCAACTTCATGAATAACATTGGACATATGCAAAGTGAATCTTTGTCTTTGGACGTTTAAGCCCAAAATATATAGAAGCCAAAGCCGAAGAAGATGTTGCACGTAAAGAAAATGTCATACTGCAGTCGGCTTTGGCGAAAGCTAAGAGTGATCATGACACTGCTCTCTATAATAATGAATGCCTTCGGAAGGACCTAACTCAAACCAAGGAGGAATTGAAGACCTCCAAGGAAGAGTTGAAGACCGTCAAGGCCAATCATTAGGAGATTGTTAACATGAACGTCGATTTGGTCCAGAGGAATGAAATAAGGATGAAGAAGAATGAAGAGCTGAAGGAAACCAATAAGAGCCTGACCAGACTAGTGTAGAAGCTTGAGATTAAAGAATCCCGTCATCTGAAGAGGCGCCAAAAGTACGAAGAAGAACTTTGAGAATTACGGGCTCTACGTGACTTAGGTCCACCTTTAACCGAAGAGCTTCGTAAGCAAATCTGTGAAGAGTACCGAAAGTCAGATGAGCTGAACGGAGAAATTGTGAAGATGTACTCTGAAGGCTATGAGATCTGCCAAAGTCATGGCAAAGAAAAGGCATTAGCTGACCAAAGTAGATCCACCTTCACTGGATATAGGATGGCGTGAAGATAAATCTTATTCATTTATTAATAAAAATGTATTAATTATATTTGTAAAATCTTTTAATTATAATAAAAAGTATTAATTTATTAAAGGCTTTTAATTATCTACATAATTGTTTTATAATATGTGATAAACCCATAGTTTTAAGCAATGCTTTTAGAATAATGATGATGATCATTCTAATGAGATCTAAATTCTTAGAAAGCTTAAAACTAAAATAGTTCCCAATCGTTGGATTACTAAATTGGGGATTAGTGAATCCAGGATAGATTGGTACATCGTTGCTTGCTCGTTGGATGAGGATGATTGATCTCATGATCATTTGTGTGGAACACTAAAGCAAGTATGTAGGTGCTTATTAGAGAATAAGTTTCCTTTGAGCATTGGCTCGCTAAGGAATACCTAATGGAGTTTTATTTTTTTTTGTCGATAGGAATTCTGTAGTGATAGTAGTCAAGTAATCCTTGGACTTGAGATCATCATAGTATCTTGTGTATGATGAGTTATACTTTGACTTATTCCTTAAGACCCTTAGGGTATATCAAAGGTATGCTTGGGTATAATAAGTTATACATGGAGATAATGTATGATCGATAAAGAATCTACCACTTCTAATAAAAGAAGAGAAATGTCTATGTGATTCGATAAATGACAACCCGGTAGTCCTTGGCGGCGAGAATGAAATTAGAAAGGAGTTTCTAATTTGCATTATTTGGAGTTGTGCATTTAAGAATCGAAATACATATAATTAAATAAAATAAGACTTGTGATAATTCCATGTCTTATATTTAATTGGGACATTGTATGGTGGAAGGATTGAATTATGCGGTAACTATTTACTCAAAGGTTCTTTTATGATTAATGTTGAAATCTATATTATACGGAAAGTCGTTGATTGATCATTAGGGAGGCTTATCCTATTGTAGAATAAATATTATTTATTTAAATAAATTAATTGTTTAATTTATTTATTTAAATAAGATTAGAATTATTCTAATTGATTTATTTACAATTAGGTTTAATATGGAGAACCTAAAAGGGTCACACCATAAAAGGAAGAATAATTATTTAAGAAGTTAATGGCATAATCGTAATAATATGTTAAGTATATTTAATTTAATCTATGGTGATAGAATAAATTAAATAGCTTAATATATTATTATTTAATATTTTAGAAATATTAAATATAAATTAATAAGAGGAGTCTTATTAATATTATTACAATTATTATTATTTTAATTTCTAAAAGAGTTTAGGAATTAATTTAATATAAGTACTCTCATTTATTCCTAATAAGATTAGGAAGGTTAAATTAATTAAAAGAGTTTAATTAATTATCCCTAATAAGATTAGGAGAGCTTAATTAATTAAAAGAATTTAATTAATTAAAACCCAATTCCTTAATTGTTAAGGTGGGTTGCCCACATCTATAAATAAGAGGAGTCTTATTATGGGTGGTATGGGTTGTTGACTTTTAAAAGTACGTAATAATTCCAAGTTGTTGGAGAGTACCTTTTCTATAGAGATAGAAAAACTAGGGTTAGCCATAACACCCATCTTCTTGAATTTTATTCTTCCTTGGTGGATCACCTCTCAGAGCCAAACATTTGGGTGGCTAACGTTGATCGAAGGAAGGAACCAAACCGGTGGATTCAAGTTGAGCGAAAAGGTTGGAGGTGAACTTGTACACGAGAAGCTCGATCTTGAGGGTATGATTTATTCTTTATCTTTTTCGTTTAATTAATAATTATGCATAAAGGATGATCCGGGTATATGGTTTGTAAAATTTTAAACTACGATTTTACCACGTTTAGCTTATTTTTTTGCAATTTGATTGCGTTATATGAATATTACAAACCTAACGGTGGCATCGAGCCCAAACCTTTATGCGAATTATTAATTATTTTAATTTAATATGTATATTGATATGTGTTTAGAACAATTTAATTGGGCATAATTTTATTATATAAAATTTAAATAAATAAAAAAAAAAAAAAACCGTGAATAAACACTAAGTATGAAAAAGCGGATTAGCGAGGATTATTTAATTGAGAATTCAAGTTTTAATCGAAAAAAAAGTCGTTGGTTAAGTTATGTTTTTTTTAATGAATCACGGAAATTGAAATCATGATGAAGATTGTTAATGATTGCTAATGATTTGTAATCATTTGAAGCATAGCTTAAATTGAAACCAGCGATATACGGAAATATAAGGATTTTTTTTTTTTTTTGGTTATGATAACAAGTTTGTCGGTTAATCAATGATCTCGCAGATAAAACAAGGAAAAGATTAATCATTATCAATCATGATAATCTAATGATATAATATAATATATATATATATATGGAAATCGGAAATATATATGATTTATAGCTAGTTTATATTTATATATATATATAATAGTTATATATATATATTATTCTTAATTATTTTATAATTAAAATAAAAGTTTATTTTAATTTTAAAATAAAAGGTTTATTTTAATATTAAAATATAAAGTTTATTTTAATTTTAAAATTAAATTTCATGCTAACTAATTAGAGTTGGAATTGGATTCCATAATAACTAATTGGAGTTGAAATTGGATTTTATCTTTCCTTAAATAAAGGAGTTTATTTAGATATGAAATAAGATTTCATATTATTCAAAATAAAAGAGTTTATTTGTGAATAGGAAAAAAAATCAGTATTTCCTTAAATAAAAGAGTTTATTTAGATATGAAATAAGATTTCATATTATTCAAAATAAAAGAATTTATTTGTGAATAGGAAAATATAATCCAAGTGTTTCCTTTAATATTTATTTTTTTACATGGAATTGGATTCCATAATTAATTAAAATAAAAGAGTTTATTTTGATTAGAGATTTTTTTTATTACATGGAATTGGATTCCATAATTAATTAAAATAAAGGAGTTTATTTTGATTAAAATTTTGATTAAAATAAAATAGTTTATTTTATTCAAAATTGGATAAATTAAAATAAAATAGTTTTATTTTGATTTAAATTTGGATTAAAATAAAGGAGTTTATTTTGATTCAAAAATAGATTTTATACTAACTAAATTTGCCCATTAAATGATATCAATATATATATTAAAAATTTTTATTATTCATGAGATGAATGTTATTTATTGATCGTATGGTGATGTGTATGATAATAAATGGGATTGATTATGGACTATTGACCCGATGTGATTGGATTTTATTTTAGTTGGATGCATGAATGTATGGGTTTTTATTAAATGGGGTCTGCGTACCTCGTCTTTCTCTAATTTTTCTTAATGTAAATTCTATCTCTCTCCTCTATGTACTCCCCTTGGCTGGCGATCAAGGTTTCTATTTATTTTAAATAGTTTTGTAATAGGAATAGTTAGAATTAATTTTGAAGAATTGGAGATCAAAGAACAAGGAGGCGCTTGAAGACAGTTTGTAATGGAGCAGGGTTTAAATGTAATAGTTATATTTAAATATTATTTCTTGCACCCCTAAGGGTTTGACCTTTTGGTTCACTTGGTGGCTCTAGTGAACCAAACTAGAATAAAAGTCCATAATCAATCAAGGGTAGAATATAGTATTCTATATATGCATGCTTATACTATATATATTATATATTATGCAAACATATGCTTAGCATGTTTATTAATATATATACGTATTTTATATATATATATATATGTATGCGCTAAACAAGATGAGACAAATTAATAAAAAACCCTCGATTTTATATATTAAGTCCTAAGCGTTCAAAGATATTTGGAATATCGAGCGTAAGCCTTCTAGCATGATAAAATTAATAGAGTATTAAATATTTAATATGAGTTTGTTGTGTCACCACAAAGCAAGTATTAAGTATTTAAGATGTTAATTATCACATTTGATGCTTATAAAGAAAATTGAACAATATTGTTTTGTTGTGTCACCACAAGGATGATATTTTCTTTTTGAATATATGGAGTGCTAGGTTGGACTTAACTTGGATAATTTTGATTCGGATGTGCCACCACTTGATCAAAATAATCTAAGAGGCAAAATAGAAAAGGAGTTGCATAGTTGATGTAATTGACAAAAGTTGTCTACCTATTTATTTATATATAGTTTGTTGTGTCACCACAAGGCTATATACATTTGAAATGGGATCCTTATTCTCACTAGCAAATCTTTAATTAGATTTTTGCCGAACTATATAAGTGAGGTAATATAGTTTGAAGAAAGAAAATAGTGGGAGATACCAATTTAAAACAAGACCTAATTTATTTTGGTAATTAATAAAAGAATGTATGTTAAAATATTGTTAAATACAAATTCATTTACAAAATTTTACAATGTCTTAATTACTATCATCTGCGAAGCATATTAGATGCTAAATTAACGGGCCAGGATTAAATGGATTGGTTAAGGAATTTGAGAATAGTTCTCATAATTTGAAAAGCTATCTTATGTCCATAATCGCCTATCATCCTGCAATAGTTGCGAACAATGCCTCTGAGGAAGACATTGCTACTTTTAGAAAGTGGCAAGATGATGATGATTGGCTCGATGCATCATGCTCGCATCCATGAATGCTTGAGCTTGACGTCGACATGAAACTATGGATCTCTCTACTATATTCCTACACATCAAGTAGTTGATGGTGAGGAAAGTGGGGCGATAGATATCGAGATATCTAAGGAGCTCTTAGATCTAGAATGGCCAATGGCACTATATATCTGAGAGAAAAAGTTCTTAACATAATCAATTTGATTGATCGATTAGGACAACTGGTTTTGTCATGGATGGAGAGTTGAGCGAGATTTGATCTTGCACTCACTCCGGACTCCTTTCACAATTGTTGTGAATTTTCATATAAACAAGCTAGATATCGGCCTTTGTTGATTTGCTTAACATATTGAAAAATGATGAGAGTCACTTTCAACCAAGAAAGATCAAGTCTTCTTGGTAGGGGCCAAAGGATCTTACGAAAGAAGAAGCGATTCAAAGAAGGTAAATGAAAAGGCATAAACAAAGGATAATAAGAACAAAAGCGATATGAATGGCAAAAAGCGTTTGCTTCCTTTGCAATAAGCTGGACCTTTGGAAAGAAAGCTGCGAGAAGCATCTTGCGAGAGGCTAACGAAAAGAAGCTTAGTGAAGTTTGGTTACAAATCTGAATTTGTTCATGATTGAAATAATTTTTCTTTAAGTCGAGTTTCTACTTGGGTATTGGATACTGACTTTGGTTATCATAAATATAGATTTATGAATGGACAGAGCGAAGTAGAAAGCTAAACAAGTATAAGTAATCTATGTGTGGAAAATGAAGCAAAGGTTGCAACATTAGCCATAGAAACTTATAGTTTAGCAATGCCTACTGGAAAATCTATTAAGTCGATAAGTTGTTATTGTATTCGATTCTTGTTAAAAATATTATTTCCATTTTATTGTTGGATGATGAAATCTTTGGTATTATAATTAAGAACAATTGTTGTTCTATTTATAATAATAATGTTTTGTATAGAAGCGGAATATTACTTAATGGATTTTATATACTTGACTTACATGAAAATAATTTTGCATATTGAACAAATTAGTATAAGAAAAGGAGATGATCATTGAAAGAGTTGAATGTGTGTATTTCTTTGAAATACAAGTGTGAATTATTTGAAAGGTTCAAAGAATTGAAGTGAAACAAATTGACAAAGTATTAAGATTCTTTGATCGGATCAAGGAATAAATACTTGTGCTGATAAGTTTCTAGATCATCTCAAATGGTTTTTGTCATAATGGACACCTCGTGATCGTAATAATTGATTGATGTATCTCGAAATGAAAAATCGTACCTTGTTGGATATGGTGCGGTCCATAATGATTTTTCTGAGCATTCGGTATCCTTACGGGATAATGTCCTAGAAATGGCTACATATATCTCTGAAATGGTAACCTCAAAATCCATTTAAGACTCCATAAAAGTTATGGGCGGGAGGATTCTAATCTTAAGTATGTTAAGATAAGGGGTTGTCGACTTATGTGAAAAGGTTTGAAGGATAAGCTTGGGACAAGATTTGACAAGTGTCGATTTGTGGGACATCCTAAAAGTAAGTTTAGGGTATATGTTCTATAATTCTACTTAGCAAAAAGGTGTTTATTGCGAAAAACGCTGCCTTCTAAGATAAAGGTGTTTATCATTGAAAAGGGCTAGTGGGAGGATAATAGATCTTGAAGAGTTCAAGAACCACAAAACACTATAAGTCGAATAAGAGGAACACTGTAGATAGACCTATTGTACCTGGCCAAAGAATCGTAAATCACGGAATAGTGCAAGAAGATACCTAGGAGGTATGGATTCATCATAGATGATGATGATGAGGTACGCATCATAGAAGATGATGATCCGAGTTACATCGATGAGGTAAGAGTTCTAATGTGTACAAAAGGGTTTGGGGCGTCGTGAAATTTCTAGTATTATATGATTAATATACTACGGATAAGGAATGACATACCAATGCTCTGATCGGTAAAGATAAAGTTATCTAAACATTCCTCCATGAATGATTTGGAAGAGTATCTTAATTGGGGATATAAATCTATATAGATAGATTTAAGAGGATGCTCGACTTAACCCGAGAGCGTATATTCATTTGATGCTAAAGTCGTTTAGCATGGCAAACTCATGAGATGTCTCATGTAGATGAGCTATGGAGTGTATCTCTCTTAATAGTCCCCATAGACTCAAAAAAGAGAGATCGCATGAGTGACAATCATGTATCTGATGAAATATCTGAGACACGATGTTGATCGGTCATATGCGGAGAAGATCATTGTAAGGCGGTGAAAAACATCTTAAAGTTCTTACCGGCACTAAGGATGTGAACATCATGGTGGAGTGCGAATTAAAACTAGAGGGCTTTACTGGACTCGAGTTTTTCGAGACGAGACAAGACGACCAGAAAATCCACTTTAAGGTAAAGTGTTACCTTGAATAGTGGTGCGATGAATTGGAAAGGTTCAAATATGCAAAAGAGTTCTTTGGTTTAGTGATAAAAGACAAAGTATATAGCTATAAATGAAGCTGCCGCAAGTTGATTGTTTGGATTAAAAGTTCATTCTGAGAACTAGGAATAGTTCCAAGTCTCATCTTGGATCTAAACATGTGTTGTGGCACTTTCATTTGATTATTAGAATCATTGAAGATGGGAAATCACTATAGAGATAGTGGACTCTCATGAACAACATTACATATCCATTAACTAAAGCTTATCCAAACGGAGGATAATCGTCACTTAGAGAAGAAGAGTATAAGATACCATGGCGATTGGCTTTAGTGCAAAGTGGGAGATTGAAAGTAGTATGCACAAGCCCGATCATGTTTGATGATAAAGCATATACTTTGTAACAATCTTATTCATTTATTAATAAAAAGTATTAATTTATTAAAGGCTTTTAATTATCTACATGATCTTTGTTTTATAATATGTGATAAACCCATAGTTTTAAGCAATGCTTTTAGAATAATGATGATGATCATTCTAATGAGATCTAAATTCTTAGAAAGCTTAAAACTAAAATAGTTCCCAATCGTTGGATTACTAAATTGGGGATTAGTGAATCAGGATAGATTGGTACATCGTTGCTTGCTTTTCATTGGATGAGGATGATTGATCTCATGATCATTTGTGTGGAACACTAAAAGCAAGTATGTAGGTGCTTATTAGAGAATAAGTTCCTTTGAGCATTGGCTCGCTAAGGAATACCTAATGGAGTTTTTTATTTGCTGTCGATAGGAATTCTGTAGTGATAGTAGTCTAAGTAATCCTTGGACTTGAGATCATCATAGTATCTTGTGTATGATGAGTTATACTTTGACTTATTCCTTAAGACCCTTAGGGTATATCAAAGGGTATGCTTGGGTATAATAAGTTATACATGGAGATAATGTATGATCGATAAAGAATCTACCACTTACAATAAAAAAGAGAAATGTCTATGTGATTCGATAAATGACAACCCGGTAGTCCTTGGCGGTAGAATGAAATTAGAAAGGAGTTTCTAATTTGCATTATTTGGAGTTGTGCATTTAAGAATCGAAATCATATAATTAAATAAAATAAGACTTGACGGTAATTCCATGTCTTATATTTAATTGGGACATTGTATGGTGGAAGGATTGAATTGTGCGGTAACTATTTACTCAAAGGTTCTTTAATGATTAATGTTGAAATCTATATTATCGGAAAGTCGTTGATCATTAGGGAGGCTTATCCTATTGTAGAATAAATATTATTTATTTAAATAAATTAATTGTTTAATTTATTTATTTAAATAAGATTAGAATTATTCTAATTGATTTATTCTGCTTAGGTTTAATATGGAGAACCTAAAGGGTCACACCATAAAAGGAAGAATAATTATTTAAGAAGTTAATGGCATAATCGTAATAATATGTTAAGTATATTTAATTTAATCTATGGTGATAGAATAAATTAAATAGCTTAATATTATTATTTAATATTTTAGAAATATTAAATATAAATTAATAAGAGGAGTCTTATTAATATTATTACAATTATTATTATTTTAATTTCTAAAAGAGTTTAGGAATTAATTTAATATAAGTACTCTCATTTATTCCTAATAAGATTAGGAAGTTAAATTAATTAAAAAGAGTTTAATTAATTATCCTAATAAGATTAGAGAGCTTAATTAATTAAAAAATTAATTAATTAAATAATTCCTTAATTGTTAATGGGTTGCCCACATATAAATAAGAGAGTCTTATTATGGGTGGTATGGGTTGTTGACTTTTAAAAGTACGTAATAATTCCAAGTTGTTGAGAGTACGCACCTTTTCTATAGAGATAGAAAACTAGGGTTTGTGACCACCCATCTTCTTGAATTTTATTCTTCCTTGGTGGATCACCTCTAGAGGCCAAACATTTGGGTGGCTAACGTTGATCGAAGGAAGGAACCAAACGGTGGATTCAAGTTGAGCGAAAGGATTTGGAGGTGAACTTGTACACGAGGAAGCTTCGATCTTGAAGGTATGATTTATTCTTTATCTTTTCGTTTAATTAATAATTATGCATAAAGGATGATCCGGGTATATGGTTTGTAAATTTTTAAACTCTGATTTTACCACGCTTCCGCTTAATTTTTGCAATTTGATTGCGCATACGAATATTACAAACCTAACAACTGCTTCCTCTTATCGTTACCGAAGTGTGAGACGGATCATGTATATAAAGTGAATCCAGCCGATCCTCCTTGCACCATCGGTAATTTGTTTAGCACGCAGGGTATAACAATTTTATAAGGACCATGGAATTTGTTTACCACACGGGGTTCTAATAAATCCATAAGGACCACCTGGTGAATAGGCTACCATCGAATGGTCAGCGAGTCCACCCGAACCTCCTTTCAACCATAAAATTTGTTTACCACACGGGGTTCTAACAAATTCATAAGGACTACCTGCCGAATAGGCTACCATCGAATGGTCAGCGAGTCCACCCGAAACTCCTTACACCGATGAAGTTTGGACTAATAAAGAGAAGATCAATTGAGAAAAAATGAATCTTTTATTGATGATGATCAAAATACTTACAGACTCTCGGGAGACTGACTCGATCTTTACTGAAAATATTTCTGAAGCCTACCAGCATGCCAAGTATTCTTGATCTCAGACCCATCCAATGCCCTTAACCGATAGGTCCCTGACTTTGGTACTTCAATGACTTCATAAGGACCTTCCCAGTTCGGCATTAGCTTTCCCAAATTCTGAGGCATAGATGCTTCGACTTCTCTAAAGACAAAATTTCCTACTTCAAACCTTCGAAGCTTTACCCCTTTATTAAAGTGCTATGCTACTCTTCGTTGATAAGCTGACAGCTTTATCAAAGCCACCTCTCTGATTTCTTCCAGTAAGTCCATATTGATCTTCAGCCCTTCATCATTGTAGATCTCTTTAAACTGATTAACCCGAAGACTCGTAGATCCGATCTCAACAGGGACTAAGGCATCAGTGCCATAAGCCAATCTAAAAGGTGAATCTCCCATAGTAGTCCTCGTTGTAGTCCGATAAGCCCATAACACGCTGAGCAGCTCTTCGGGCCATCTTCCTTAGCTTCATCCAATCTACGCTTAATCCCATTCAGAAGCGTCCTGTTGGTTACTTCAACTTGCCCATTAGATTGTGGATGAGATACTGAAGTCTTTCTATGTTGAACCCCCAGCTCCTTCAAAAATGTCTCGAACTTTGACCCCACAAACTGGCGTCCGTTGTCCGATATCACCACCTTCGGAATGCCGAAACGGAACACTACGGATTCCTTCAGAAACTTCAAACATTCTTGTTCTGTTATCAGTCTAAGTTAAATTATTTATTGATTGTAATTGATCTCCTTTATTATGTGTTATCTGATCATAAGTCATGTATAACACTAATAACACGACGCCTAACATAATCCCAGTCCATGCCGAATTGTTTCATTCATGCGAGACTGCAGAGTTCTAATTAAAGAAAAACACTTTCTCCCTGCACTTCGCCCCTGCAGAGGGTTTTGTATGGATAGGTAGCCCAATGGGGGTGCTTCGTCTTGACCTTGTACCCCCACCTCGGCAGGGGTACTTCTGTAGTTCTAAATTCTTGATTTTTGCATATCAAATATCGCCATGACGCCGTCATCATACCACCATGCCACGTAATGCAATCATAAACCCAAAACAAGTAAAAATGAACATAAATAGACAGGATCAACACCGTTTTAAGTTCAAATCAAAAACCGATTTGTAGGTATAAAACCCACTCATCAGTCTTCAAATTTGTTCCTTCATCACTCTAAACTACTTTAATAAGTTTGTTAAGTCCTTAAAGTGTTTAGCTCAGCTTCTCGTCACGGGTCCAACTGGAACTTAAACTGGATCCGTCTCATAACCTCAATTCGAGTTCAAGCTAGGCATGTCCTCATCAATTGGTCCATCCCGAAGGATGTTATCCGTTTGGGAAGACGCTAATCCGTCCAAAAGGATTGTTATCCGTTCGGGAGGACGCTAATCCGTCCCGAAGGATGTTATCCGTTCAGGAAGACGTCGGTCCGTCCAGAAGGATGTTATCTATTGGGGTGGACGTCAGTCCGTCTTTAAAGATTGTTATCCGTTTGGGAGGATGTTGTCCGTCCCAAAGGATTTTATCCGTTCGAGAGGATGTTGATCCGTTTTGAAAGATGTTAACCTTACCTGTAGGAAGCTTTAATCCGACCTTATACCCCTATCCGACCTTATATCGTCATAATAGCCTTTCCGATTCATGTGGGAGGCATTGATCTGAATTTATATCACTAAATGTAGAAAATTGAATATATGATGAAGTCGATGTAATATAATTTGAAATAAATTGTTATTATCCGAAGTGGGTTGTTATTGCCCGAAGTATCACGAGGGAATATCTTGAATCGTCAAAGCTTACTTCAAGCTCGTATATCCTGCCCCTAAGCCAATACATATCCAGTATTACGTTTCATGTTCATATATCCATCCGTTCCCCCAATTTTTAACCTCAACTTTCTTACGAAGACCATGAATACCAGGAACATCAGATGAGCTAAGAGAGCTGAATTAGAAGATGAAGACCCAACTGAAACTTTTTCGCCACCCGGAGCAGCATTGAGATCCGCCAAGTCAACTGCAGGGGTTAAGAAGCCCTTAGAAAATCCAGTGAAGTTTCCTTGATCTGCTTTATTGCTTCTCAATTCGGTCACCGGTGTGAGCTCGTCAACCTTTGAACTGTTTTTGTCTTCACGAACTGGAGGATCAGTAGAGCTTCCTGAAGTCCCACTTTTTTTATGTCAGGTGAGTGGCCGAATCTGAACTAACTAAAATTGAATCAAAGAATTCAGCAATAACCCCAGAAATTGTACGACACTAAAACTGAATTTATTTCTTCTATTTTGTCTAGGGCCCCAATCAGCTTCCCATGCTCCCATTGGATCATTCCATTAGTTGGATCTTCTTCAAACTCATCAGAAACATCCTGCGGTAGCAGTACAAAATAATATTCCCAAACTTGTCCCCACCTGCCATGGTATCAAAATCTTTGTATGGTATTTTGACATTCAGAACCCGAAGTAGTCCTGTTACTTTCTCTATCTTATCGCCTTCAACTTCAAAACTTTCTGAGCTTCCACTGCACTTTCTCATTGCATCCAAGTCCTTCCGATAGCGCATATTTCTTTCAACCTTTGACGTTGTCGATGCCAAAGTCTCAAATCTGCCATAACATTTTGATGGTGACCATACCGAAGGTCGAGATGATTTAATTTATGAATTTGGCGAAGGGGATGGAGAAGTTCTCGATTTTGGCCGAGGATAACAGTGTGAAGTTGATAATTGTCGAAGCCGTTAATTTCGGTGAAGCGTCGACCGACTTTTCTGAAGTCCCAGTCATATTTTATTTTGCAGCTTGCATTGGTAGGCGCTGAAACTGAAACAATGAATAAATACCGAAGTGGGATGCTGAGCATTAAAGCCCATTCATGGTCCCCATCCATCCATGCGACTAAAACACCAAATCCCAAACCTCTTTCATTTTCTCTTTAATTTTTCCGAAGCCATATGTCCAAGGTGGTGGTATACATATTGCACTTCTTTAATCTCCAAGTTCTTTAATCTCCAAGTCAGTAGCCAAAATTCATGGCTTGAGTGGTGTATGTGTGTTGAAAAATAAATAAAAACAAGAATGTGGGCCAGATATTATTCTTATCTTTTCGACTCACGTGGGTTAGTTTATGAGGATGTACCTTGCTGATATAGGGATGACCATTGTTAGTGGGGGCAAACACGATGTGACCGGATCACATGGGATACAGTTATAAATTATAATCCAAAAATTTGTATTCGAAGGCCAGCCATGTGTCCACCCTGAGTAGCATACAAAAACTCCGATTGAAAATTAAGTAGCACTAAAAAGTCCTTTTTCTAGCGTCAATATCAACGTCAAAATTTGCATGTTAACGCGCTTCAATTATTAAAACGCGTTAAATTTTATACAAAAACGAAATTACGTCAAAAACTTGACGGTTTAGGCCGTCGGAAAAAACTTCGGTATGAGAATAAGTACAAGCTAAATAAAATTTAATAATAGAGACTTAATGCTCGAGTGCTATAAAATAAAGTTGTACCTGAAAATAAGGTGTATCTATGTATTTATAGTGATCATACCACCTTCTCCAAACCCTCCCCGTATAAGAATAGGATTCCTTATTAGGTAAGATACCTTAATGAAATTAAAGTTAATCTTCTTAAGGAAAGAAAATTGAATTGTATTCGGACTCTTAAGAGTCGGAAATCAAATATAATTAAGAATCTTAGATTCTTTAAAATCATCAACTGCTCAAATAGGTTCCTACGCATGATAAAAAAAATTTAAAAAATTTACGTAAACTATGACCCACCGTATAATCCGCGCCTAAATATTTACACCCGAACACTGATAAAAGAAAAGAGAAAGAAAGGAGGCCGCGACAAAGAAAAGAAGGAAAGAAACGAAAACTGATGCCTTTTTCTTCCTTTGTTATTCTGTAAATTATTGACTATTGGATCTAATAATTCTAATTGCATAATTGAGAGTGTGAGGTTAGAATACATATGTAAATATAATACATTACTACATATATGTTTCACTGTTACAAAACATAAAGGTAAGTAAAACATAAAGGTCATGTTGTGCTGATTTAAAAAAATGAATTCGTTAACATGATCAAGAAAAGCTATTGTACTACTGTAATGAAATAAGTATATATATATATATATATATATACATTAAGGATACTGATTCCTAAAAAATGATTAAAGGATCAATTATAATTTAATTTAGGTTTGTATTATAAAATTAATGTAATTGAGAAAATTAATTTCATGTTATTATAAATTATAGTTATTAATTAACTTATAATTGCATTACTATTATTATTTTTATTTTTATTAGATCAGACGAAGAGAATTTGAGGAGTTATATTTGGAATATAAATTTTTGGGTATTACATTGCTTAATTCGATTTGGTATGGAATTTGTACTCTTTCAATGAGATTTTTTTGATTTTAATTCATACTTTGCCACTCATTTAGAAATTGGTATTGCCTCTCGTGATTATTCTTTATCAAATTTATTATGATGGTTTTATTTTTTTGGCGTTGATATTTAGAATTCTTATTTTTACTCTTTAGATTAGTGGATCATGTCTAGAATTTAATTTCACGTTCGTAGTAATGTGCATGTTAATATATTTTTTGGAAACTTTGTATTGATGATTTGTTTTAGTTTAATATGTACATATTAGAACCCATTTGTATGACGCCCCCAAAATAGGTATACATCACCCATTCTGAGTCGCCAAATACATGGTACAGAATATAACTACAACTTAATTATAAAATTGTCGTATAAAATATAACAAAACATAGCTGAGAGTTTTAACACGAATATTGTCTAGAAGACAATATCCAAACTCAAATTCAATCTCATTACAATTATTATTACACTATTTCACAGAATAGTGAGGACTACTAAAACAACCATTTGGATTGTCAATCCATTCCCCGACTAGTCCCAGCTATATTCTCATTTCCTGAAGAGAATAGTGAAAGAAAAGGGTGAGCTCAACTAGCACAGTAAGAAATATTATGACTAAGATATATTATGACTAAGATAATGCAGAATAAATTATCTTTATCCTTCAACAGTATAACAACTGATATAATACAATAGACAACAAGTTTTAGATCAACAACTGCAGTGGAATAAGCAATCCATTAAAAGAGTCAAGTAGAGCATGATTTCTACTATCTTCTATGATTTAAAAGTTTATCATTAATTTTATCGCTGATACTCAACTTAATAAATAATCCACATCACTGAATTATGCATGCACTACGGGCCAAGGATATTCATTAGTATCACGACCATGAATTATCCATGCATTACGGGCCAAGGATATTCGTGTTTTCACCAATGGTCATGAACATGCCAAACAACAATTCATCTTTGCACCCTTGACCGAAGAGAACACATGGTCATGATCATACCAACAACTGTCCACCAATGCACTATGGGCCAATGAGGACTTTTACCACATCATTTGTAACATTATAAGTCATGATTACACCGAATAATTCCTGATCATAATCATACCAATCAACAGTTCATCTTTGCACCCTTGGCCAAAGATGACTTTCATCACAATATAAGCATGAGGATGATGACAATGATATAAGAATTCAATTAAATGAAATCAAGAATAAATATTAAAGACTCTAAATTTATCCAGAGTTTAAAAATATTCAAATTGTCAACATGATATTGCTTTGTGGAATAAATTCAATAATAATATTGTATCAAAAATGATTTGGACCGAAAAAAAATCAATTTTTGTCATGAATAGTACCCCAGGTGAATAGTAACTGAGTGAATAGTACCCCATGAATAGTACTTTATGAATAGTACCCATACGTATGAATAGTACTATACGTATAAATAGTGTCGTACGTATGAATAATGCTGTATAAATGAATAGTACTCTGCAAATTTCAAGGATATTCAACTAATTTTAAGGCATATAGAAGCAATACTTTAATAAAATGAGTGTAGAATTCGAAATCTGAAACGAAATAATATTACTTACATACTACAGAGTATGGAAGAAAATATTATTTCTTACGAGTATTGAACAAAAATAATATCCCTTACAACTGTTGAACGAAAATAATATTCCTTATGAATATTGAACGAAGATAATATTCCTTACGAATATTAAACGAAGATAATATTTTTTGCGAATATTGAACGAAATAAAATTTCTTACAAATATGAAAAATAATATCGTAAGCGAATATGAAATAAATAATACCCCTTACCTCAAAAAGAGAGCAATTCTGACTGGTATAGCGGATATATTCTTGAAGAAAATTTTCACTATTTTTTACACTCAAAAGCTTCCTTAAACTCAAAAGAAATACGCTCAATATTATAGAAGAAGAATTCTCTGATTCTGGTGTGATTTTCTTTTCTAAATTGAGCATCCTATTTATAGGAGAATAGAAATGATACTATTTAAATTTATCACGGGCGCACAAATGAACAAGTTTAATGAAATTTTTTAGAAATCACATGATTTTTACTATGCTACACTATGCAGACACTATGCATAATAAAATATAATATATTCTATTTTTCATAAAAAAACAAAAGCCACCCGTGAATCCATTCCTTTTACCGATTATTTTGAAAAAATAGATAAATGGGGGGTCCATATAATAAGCAAAATTTATAACAAATACCTCATAAAAATCCCTTCTATTTATCTCAACTTACTTGACTTCTCAAAACACATTTTTAACAATATTTATCATCATTATTATAACTCACAATATTTAACAACAAGATCATTCCCAGGAAAGAAGGGGCTTTCCAATAAGGATTTCTCCCTATTGGCACACAATTAGGTGACCAAACCTCTTTTCTCAACAGAACTTTCTAGATATCGTCAATAATACAAATAATAATATGAATAACTTTGTCGTCTCAATTATTGATTTAATAATATAAAATATTGTGCAGATGATAATGTTACAATCATATAATCAATAATGTGAGATACTATGCAGCAATTATTGTAGCAATAATTTAAATAAACTGAGTGACTTCTCACGTAAGCATCAATAATCAATACTACTATACAACCACCACTAGTACAAAGTAGTAAATAGACAACATTTAAACTAAAACATTTTATATAAAAATATTGTGGTATTTTTTTCATAACGTTTTTTAACAAAACGTTATAGATATATATGAAAAAACGTGATCTATTTAAAAGAATATTTTTTGATTTTAACTAGATTATATTTTTTTTTTAAAAAAACGTTATCTATGTAAAAAGCACGGAGTAAAAAATGTGCTCAAGTGAAAACTTATAATTTAAAAAAAGGTTAAGTTCAGATGACCACCTGGGGTTTGAGCGGTTTCCCACTTGACCACCTGTAGTCAGTAAAGCTACATTTAAACTCCCGACTTTTTGAGTTAAAGTGAAAAAGTCACCTTTTTAAAAGTCAACTTAGCTGTGCGTGTATGTCAGACGCCAAAAAGCACGTGAGAATGAGGTGTAAATATCAAAAACAATCATTAAATGTTCAAAATAGCCCTTCTTCTTTATCTTTGTTTAGCCATGGAAGAAAATGAAGAGGCTTCATCAAAGTTAAACAAATCTCTAGGTTTTGACAAGGCTTCAAACCTACTTTGATTCTCGTGGCGATGTTGGCGCGGAGGCGGTGGTGGGAATCATAGGAAAAGCATGGGCTTTTAGATTGTGGGGTTTCTCCTATTCACCTTTCCATTTTCTCGGATCTTGAACTTATTTTAGTTCTCGGATCTTGAACCGATTTCATCTCGGTTTGGAAGAGGATGCGTTGATTTGTTGTGTTTTCGATCTGGATTTATTCGTTATTGCTTCATTTATTTGTTCAAATTGGATGTTATCGATGGTACTTTGTTATGTCCATCGTGACTCTCCTCATATCGGACCGAAGTCGCCCCAAGGCTTCCCACATCAATCTCATTAGACCCATTTTCGATTGCACATCTAATTTCGTCTAAATCAAACTAGTCTACTCTAATCCAAGCCTAACTTTGGTAGCCTATTAGGAAATGGATTCGACAATTATAGAGTAAGCTTCCATTCTTATTTGAGTAAAGTCGAGTTTGGAGATATTGTAACTTTTACAAGGTGTGATTTAGCATAGAATTAGATAACAAACTATTATAGGTATTCAATTTTCTTTGGGATTCCATCTAATTATTGAGGATATGCATTGGAATGCTTATTTAACTTTCGAATTTGGTATTGCTTTCCCTTGGTTTTAATTGCATTTGGTCATTATGGTGATTGATTTGATCGACTTTGAAATTTTTTGGGTTAGAGATAAGCCGCAATGAGAGGCTAGGTAGTTCATTTGGGCGGTATTTACAAGGTGCTCGACGGAATAGCCATACCAAATAGTTGGCAAAAGGCATAGCGACATGCTTCGTAGATGAAGGCAGCGTAATGGCAGTCCAAAAGTGAAAGTTAGAATTCACCTATTTATGTTTACATTTTGATACAAATTGTGATCTGGGGCTTGATTTTGAATGTGTGGTGGAGAGAGGTTTTGAAGGGGATCTAATTAATTGAGATGTGGATCTAATCAATTGGGATGAGGAGTCTTGTGAAGAGGAGAGAGATGAGATGGGTCTAATGAAATTGAATTTCCTTTCTTCTTACTTAACTCCTAACAGATCTTCACAGTCGTAGTTCTTAGTGAAGCTTAGAACAGAGATTGATTTGGTAGGCCATGGCCGTTGACGTGACGAGCTTGGGGTATGGAAGATTTTGCTGCTAAACCATGTAAGATTTTTGCTGCTAAACCATGCCTTTCGCCAACTATTTGGTTTCCTTGCCGGATTTTATGGTGATGTTTGTGCCGGATTTTATGGTTATGTTTGTGCCTGTTCTTTTTTCCTTGCAAAATTCCTGTTTACCATGGTGAGGGTAATTAAGTCAAAAGTCAAATAAATTAACGGAGTTAAGACGGAAAGCACTTTTTCACTTTAACTCAAAAAGTCGAGAGTTTAAATGTAGCTTTACTGACTACAGGTGGTCAAGTGGAAAACCGCTCAAACCCCAGGTGGTCATCTGAACTTAACCTTTAAAAAAACGTGATTGGGAGTGCATCCTCGAGGGTTCCAAGTAGGGAAAGTTAGAGAGAGAGGCTCCTCATTCTCTCTAGAATTTCCCCCCCCCCTCACCATCCACCATTTCCTCCTCCTCCTCCTCCTCGTCCTCCTCATCCTGCCCACCTATTCTCCCTTTCATCCCTTCCCCTTCATTTCGGCCCACCATTTCTCCCTCCTCTTCTCCACTATCTTCTTACTTGGTGTTGATTTAGCCTTTCCGGCGGCTGAATTTAGAGCCTTCCCAAAAAGTCTTCTTTGGTTTCTTCTTTCACATTCTCTCTCACTGGGGGTGCATCTAAATCGGCATATATATATATATATATATTTGGGATTCTTCTTTCACATTCTCTCTCACCGCTTACCGCTATATTCCTTTCTTCTTTAACCCCTCCCCTCTTATTTTCTCTCTCTCCAAATTCTCATTCACTAACCCTAAACCCAAAATCCTTTTAGGCTTTTACAGTTCATACCGAACAATGTCTCCATCAACCACGCCATCAGCATCTCCACCAGCCATAGAAGTGAGAGAAAACATTCATTTGACGGACAAGGAGAGGCAAATATTCAATTGTTTGCCTCAAGTTCTTCGCCATTTCAATCTCCATACTCAAATCCATGCAGCCGGAGGTTGGGTCCGCAACAAGGTGTGTTTATTTCAAAGGAACAAGCATATAGGTATTTATATGTCATTGGTTATAGAAAATTTGGTTGTATTTCTGAAATTCTTTTTGCATTGTAATTTCTAGCTAAATGTTACCCCAATTAAGATTATATGTATGTATATATGGGTGTGTATTTATTTATTTGATTTTTATTTTTATCGGTAAAGAATGTTAGTGGAACAAATATTAATTTATTTATTATTAAATAGAAGCGTTGGGAAAAAAATGGATGCCTGACAAATTTGTTAATCTTTATTTGCTAACATTTTTTTATAATTTATTTTTATTTAATATTTTTGGCTTCTAAATTTGCTAATATATATATTTTTAACCAGTAGTAGTTTTTGCTTTCGAACCCCAGTAATTAGTCTTTTTGTTGCATTTAGTTTTTTTATCCATGGTATGCTGATGAAATGTGCAGAGAGAAGACTTGCTAACTATAACCAAAGCAGATTGAGGTCCAAATTATACTTCTTTGCTAACTATAACTTTCGGTTTCTTGTAACAAAAATTACTTTGCGCTAGGTATGCTTGTAACAGAAATTTTAGTTCTTTGGAGTGTACATATTTTTTGCTCATCTTCTTTAGACTATATATTCCTTTCTGCCTCTCTTTGTTCTTTTTCCCTTTCCTAGTCTTATTTTTCAATAAGGATTCCTTGACAAATATTCTTACTTCGATATGGATAATTAACCTTGTAGACCGGAAGCAGGAAGACATACACAATGTTTGGCGACATCGATGAGCTAGGAATCAAGCTTAGTCTCAATCGTGGAATGACACCACGAATATTTGAATTTTTGTTTGCAAGAATAAGAGCAGTAACTTTCTTCAGTCTTTGCTCGTGCATTCCATATACCTCTTAGTTTGTTCATAAGCATTATAATTTCAGCTGGTTTATTCACCCTTTATTTTTCATCTCTTTGCAGGAGGAGGAAAGCCGAATGGATGAGAGGCTGACATACAATTGCAAGTGCTCCTTTTTAGAGATCTATAACGAACAAATTACGGATCTCCATGATCCAACATCCACAAATTTGCTAGTAAGATTGCCTCTGTTATAATGTTTATGATTAGTGAAAAATGTAATAAGTTCTGCCATCTCATGCTTATTTCTCTGTTTATAGCTACGGGAGGATATTAAGACAGGTGTATATGTTGTAAATCTCTCAGAATTTGAAGTTCAGACTGTAGCTGATATTCTTAAGCTTCTCAACCTGGTAACTCCTGGATCCTTAACTTGTTCAATTTTTATTGATCCAGATGCATACATATGCGTGCATTTGCTTGTGTTTATGCCATACATATGGTTTTATTCATTTTTCATTTAGTGATGAAGTGTTATTATAGAGTAAAATTATTTTAAAGCTAATAAATAGGCTAAAAAAGTGGATCTGCGATTTTCCTATTTATTCTTGTGTCTGAATTAACAAACCAAGTGTGTTGATGAATGATGGTAATAGGATTAATAATTGACCTATCCATAAACATCTCTCATTTAGTGAGTTGTGTGATAAGTAGAGTACAATCATTTTTTAGATATGTACAACATTGTTTTGTTTAATTATACTGATTTGTAATCTAGTGTCTACTTGATAGCTTCTTATGTTTTACTCTTTTGCGGTTACAATGAGTATATCATTCTTTTTATCCAATGCTGAATCGACGACCTATGTATTGTGTATAAAGAAAGAAAAAAATTTGGATTTGAAAAAAAAGAAACAACTTTGTTGGCAATTACATACTGCGAATTTGGACTCTACAATTGCATGTCATGGTACTGAAAAAGACTGTTGTGAAGGCTGTTACTAACAGAACTAGATGATTCTATTATGAACTGCTAATATCTTAAATTAACTTGAAGAAGTAATGAGACAGTGAGTTATCTCTTAATGTTTCACTTGCATATGTTTGATATATACCGAGTTTAGTTAGACCCTTAAATGTGATTTTTTTATTGTTTTATGCATACTAGGTATCAATGATGAAGCATATTTGCGTGCAAACAATATGTTTGTTGACTATAATGAGGTAAAAGTCTATTTGGTTTCCTATTTAATGTCAATTTCCTGAGCAAGTAGTTCCAAGTTGGCAGTCTGAGGTTAATGAGTAATTCCTTGATCTAGCCTCAACAAGATAGAGTCTACTCATCTTATTTGCAGTTGGACCTAGCTTATGTTGAACCATGCATTTCAGGACCAAAAAGGTATGTTTTCTCTTGCAATTATTGTAAAGTTATTTTATAGAATTTAAATCTTTTTTCGAATTTATGGTACTATATCTTATTATCAGACCTCATGATCGAGTGCCCTTGAAAGAGATGAAGACTGACTGGCATTCGTGTCTTGATAACAAAGTTGGATTCAAGGTAAGAGATTGGTAAAATTGTTGTATTTAGGATGTGATACTGTTGACTATTTTTCCTTGTGGTTTATAAACATATACTTGAGATTTTTCCTGTAAACACTCACTTAGCCCAGATTACTGTTCTCAATTTAATATGTTGATCATGTAGATGTACTATAGTTTGTTGCAGTTACTAGTCAGGCTAGCTAACATTTGAATTAGTGGAGCGGAGAGAGCCGTATTGGCTCATCTGTGGTGTTGTATTTCAGGTTCAGTAGCTGATCAATTACCTTATGTAGTTTTTGTTTTCTAATCTACATAGGGATTTGCTATACCAAAGGATGCGCAAGAGAAAGTTGTCAAGTTTTCATTCCACGGACAACCTGCTGAGCTCAAACATGGTAATGTTGTGATTGCGGCTATTACAAGTTGTACAAACACATCGAATCCTAGTATCTCAATTGAATTCACTTCGACTGCTATTCTTAATCAAGGGACTTGCTATTTGTAAATATTTGTACACGGTTAACCTTTTGATGCAGTGTTAGACTTGAATGAGTAGTGCATCAAATCATAATCAGTTTCTCTTGCTTCGACATATTTGTTTTTATCTTTTAATGCTTGATATCTTGTGCTAAATATAATTTTATATTTTAACTAGACACACAAAAGAAATTGAAGACTAAGGTCTAAGGGTCCAGGAAACATCACCCTTATAATTTTCCTGGAACTTTATCTGGCTATTTTTTCTAAGCTACCTGGCATATATGCTGCCATTTGTTACTACTTTTCTGTTGGTTGAGCTATTGAAGTTGTACGACCAGTCTCTGATTCATATTTGCTGATAGAGATATGTACATAGTTTTCTTTGTATTATCTTTTACTTATGGTTTCTTTATATATTTACTACTGATATCTTCTTGTTGACATAATTGTCTTCACATTTTTGATAATTTCTTTCAATAACTACTGTTTCAGCTCTATACCTAATGTGGCAGTTCCTGTCTTATTTCAAAAGGCAGTTGGCTATCACAATGCGGGCACTATTGAATTTATTGTTGATACTCTCTTAGGAAAATTTTATTTTATGTAGATGAACACCCGTCTTCAGGTACCAAAATCAATCCTGTTCTCTCTTTATTTTACACAAGTTCAATAGTTTTTCTCTTTTGATAAGTACATTCAACTGTAATTAATTAGGACCAAATATACTCTGTTGAAGGTTGAGCATCCTGTTACAGAGATGATTGTTGGTCAAGATCTTTTAGAGTGGCAAATCAGTATTGCAAATGGAGAACCTCTTCCCATGAGCCAATCTCAGGTGCCCTTATCAGGTTAATTTTCTTAGCTTTATCTTCTTCTTATTCTTCTGTTTCTGCTTACTGCAATTGGACTCATTAAAAGCCAGGGTAGACATTCTGTAATAGTTGTTGCAAATAGTAGTAAGTTGTATCCTATACATATAGATTAATAGACAATACTTGGTGCCATTATGCAACTTAAACACCATGTCTTTCACGTTTTTCGTCCTGTTCCTATCTCACCAACAGGTGTGTTGCATCATGATAGGTAACCAGAAGATTTCCTTCTTTTTTTTTGTCGTGGCTGGGTGGGTGTGTTTTTGGTGTGAAATACTATTTTTAATCTTCTTTGATATGGTTTAATTAGCTAAAGACTATGTATTTATGAATCTTTATGTCTTTGACGAGTACTTTAATTAGTGTTATTTTCACTCTACAGGCTTTAATGCCACTAGCAATTTAAGTTTTTAATTTCCTATGTCATGCAGCTTAATCATTTGTGTCTTTTCCGTCAAATGGAATGTAAGACCCCAACTTATTATAAATGAAATTGAATTTCCTCTATTTATTATTTTGAAATAGTAAGGGTTGATTTGATTAATGTGGCTAGTTATGGGTAAAATGCGCAATTATCTTAAATAAGCAAGTGGTTATAAAATATTCATTGTTGTAGGGGAATATTCGTTTGGTTGTGGAATATTCTTACTGTCGGGGAATATTAAATGCGGCAAGTACTGAACTTTATGGGCCCTATAACGGAAAACGATTGGATGAAAAAAACGACAAGTATAAGTTTTTTTTTATAAATAACGGCGTAGTTGTTACCGTTAACACTGTTGGAATACCCGTTGTTGCACAGTAGTACACGATATTGCACCAATTATTGATTCTTACGTAAGAAGGCACTACTCAATAATTGTTACAGTAATTACTGTTCAATATTTTATTGATTCAATAATTGCTATGTTGATATTTTATATTATTATTGTTTCAATAATTGTCACTGCAAATTATTTCCCATTATTAGATCAATAATTCATATTATTTGAATAATATTATTAGATGACATTATTGGCAATGTCTAAGGAAGTTCTGTCTAAGGAGAGGTTTGGTCACCTAATTGTGAGCGATGAGGAGAAATCCTTATTGGAAAGCCCCTCTTTCACAGGAGCGACACGATTGTCATTATTGTGATTACGTAATATTATTTGTGAATAATTAATTATTGATTTATATGATAAGGAAAATATTTATTTATGTGGCTATATGGAGGATTTTTTAGAAAAATGACAATTGTTAAAAATTGATATTTTATCTTTTTTGATAAAATAATTCATTTAAATATATTATTATATTATAATAATATAATAATGGTGATATTTTTACATTGAATGTGTGATATATGAATAAATGAGGAGGAAGAGTATTTTTGTTATAATAAATGTTAAAAACATGTTAAGCATGTCGGTGGACCCCATTTTGTGACTAAAATTGGATTATAGCCCGTAAAATCGTCCGTATGTGGATTTCGGTCAATTTCTACTTGGAATTTGGAAAAATTTAAACTTACAAAGTTGTAGAGAATTGAATTTCCTATAGAATGGACATAAGATTCGAATTTTTCTGATAAAAGGGCTATTTATTATGAATTATTGAAGTTCCAAAATAATTGATTTTTGAAGTTTTAATTATTTTTTTATGAAAAACGTTTTTGTTATGATTGGTGGGCCGCACTTGTTGTTAAGCATGCTGAATTCAGAATTTCAAAGTGGGCCTAAAAATTTTAAAAATAATAATAATATTTTATTAAATTTTCTGCTTTGGTATTCTAAGCATTTTCCAATAAATAGGGTGCTTAGGTTAGAATTGAAAATTACATCAGAAACTGAAGTTTTCTCTCTCTATATTATCGAGCGTATTTTTATGAGTATTTTGATACTTTGAGTGTTGCTATACGGTGCAAGTTTTTTCAGCACTATATCCAGTATTTCGATCGGAAATCTTGTCTTTTTGAGGTAAAGGATGTTATTTTTTTATAAATGATATTATTTCTTTCAATATCATTTATCTTTGAAATATTAGTAAGATTTTTCTTGTGAAATTCTTGTCTTTTTGTGTCGGGGTTACTATTCACGATACTATACTTATTCACTTATATCGATACTTATTCATTATACGATACATTATTCACAAAAAATAAAATTTTTCTTCTTACGTACCAGATGTCTATTTTTGTTACTATCTTTGATTGTATCCATATTTTGATATCCATTCTTGAATTTTATTCCACTATAGTATATTATGAGGTGTTTTTGAACATGGATAAATCAAAGTACGAATCCCTAATATTTGTTCTTTTGTCTCACTGGATTCATTTTCTTTAAAATATTTTTCATCATCCTCAGTCTTAAATGATGATATAACTGAATATCTTTGGCCTGTAGTGCAAAGACGACTGATTTTCTGATGAACATCTTTGGCCCGTAGTGCAAAGATGAACAGGTGTTGAGATGAACATGATCAACTGATGAATATCTTTGGCCTGTAATGCAAAGATAAATATTTGATGTATATTGATTGATGTTACAGGGATAAAATATTGATGATGAACTTTTAAATCATAGAAGATAGTAGATTTCATTCTCTACTTAACTCTTCTAATGAATTATTATTTTCGCTGTGAATATTGATTTAAAACTTGTTGTCTATTATATTCTATTAAATTTTTCCCTATTGAGGACTAACGATAATTTTTTTTATATTATCTTAGTCATAATGTTCTTTACTGGGCTAGTTGAGCTAACCCTTTTCCTTTTTGTTCCATTTTTCTTCTCAGGAGGCGAGAATGTACCGAGTACTAGTCGGGGTATGGAATGATGGTTCTAAAAAGTTGTTTTAATAGTCCTCACTATTTTTGTAAAATAATGTATCAATAATTGTAATGAGGACTTATTTGAGTGTGGATATTGTCTAGAAGACAATATTTGTATTTAAACTCACAATTTATGTGTTGTCGTATTTTGCACGACAATTGTATTAATAAAGTTATAGTTATTTCTGTACCATGTATTTGGCGACTCGAGAATAGGTGATGTATACCTATTTTTGGGGGCGTCCATGATTAATATCGAGTTTGGGATATGGTCTCTGGCGGAGATCGGGGAATAGAACTAGGAGGGGAGAGACGATTAAATCCTTCACTAGTATGTCCTATCTAAGCTTATTTTTTGGTTGGTCAAAGTATAGGGTTATTATGTTGCATGTTAATTTCTTTAATTAACCCTTGTTTTGTGGCAGTATTTAAGAATGACAGCTGAAAATATTAATGATTGAGTAAATGAGACCGTGGAGACACCATTAATCACCAACGAGGAGATTCCTCCTGTAAACAACACCATTGAGCAGACGATGAACGATGAGATGTTTAGAAGCTTTTTGCGGTTCATACAAAACTAGATGAGGGAGACTCCTATTCAAAATACAGGTAGAAACAATGGCAAAGCACAGCTGGTCACAGCTAAGCAGTTCAAAGAGTTGGGATCACCATAATTATGGGGAAAGTCGGGTCCGATTAAGGCAGAAACGTGGGTCAAGCAAATTACCAAGATATTCAATATCTTGGGATGCACTGAGGAACAGAAGGTTCCATTCGCCACTTTATGTTACGTAGTGAGGCGATTCTTTGGTGAAAAATCGTGAAGCGTACCCATCCGTAAGACTTTCGGCATGTCTTGGGAGACATTTCAAAAACTGTTCCATGACAAGTACTTTCCTGAAAGTATTCGTCATATGAAAGAGGTGGAGTTTATTAGATTGGAACCGAACAACATGATTGTGTCCCAGTACGAGGCGAAGTTCGCGGAGTTATCCAGGTTTGCATCTCATTTGGTGGAGAATGAGGAACGTATGATGCGGATGTTTCTGAGAGGTTTGAAACCCGACATACGTCAATATTTCATTTCTCACAATTTTTTTCTACATTCAGATGTTGTCAAAAGGGCTCAATTATTAGAGCGAGATAATGAGTACGTTCAACCAAGGGACCACAACCAGGGTCATATCGGTGACATCAGTCATCGGAGCAGTGATAACCAGCGGGGAGGGAAAAATTCAGACAAAAGCGGTAACCACTCTGGTGGTAATCGTGGTCATGATAATAAGAGAGGCGAGTCAAGTGGAAGTTTCAAAAAAAGGAGATTCAATAATGACAATGTGAAGACGTCAGCACCAACATCAACTGTTTCTAAGGGAGGAGAACGACCACCGGTCGTATGCTTTAAATGTGGAAAGAGGGACACATCAACCCAAACTGTCCACAACAGTTCAAGGTATGTTATAATTGTGAAAATAAAGGACATATCGCTCGAGATTGTACTGTAGCGAAACCAAGTCCAGCGGAGATGGTGACTCAAAAGGCTGTCCCAGAAAAGTTAAAGTCAACAGTTCCTGGAAGAGCGTTTGTCGTGACAGGTCAAAATGCGAGGAACCCAAATGAGGTGATCACGGGTAAGCTAATCATAAATTCTTGCGAAGTTTATACATTACTAGATACCGATTCTACCCATTCATTTATGTCTTCCTGCTTGTGCTCAACGTTTAAACTTGACTCCGGAGAAATTAGACTTTGACCTATCTGTGGAGACTCGTTAGGAGAAACTTTCATTACATCCACTGTTTATAAATCTTGTTTGATCCAAGTTGGCACCATCACATTACCTGATGATCTTATCTCTTTAAAGATACTTGCATTTGATGTGATTTTAGGGATTGATTGGTTAACTAATCATCATGCCAAAATTGATTATTTTCATATTCCTAACCAACCTGTTATGCGAATTCAAGCAACTAAACCACTAAAATCAATCACTGTCATATCAAGCCATAAAGCCATTTGTTTATTGAAAAATGGATGTCAAGCTTTCTTAGCCCATGTTATGGATTTGAATAAAGACACGTCAGATTTGAATAATATTTCTGTTGTTAGTAAATTCCTGATGTATTTCTTGAAGAACTTCCCGATCTACCCTCAGAACGTGAAGTTGAATTCTTTATTGACCTTGAACTTGGTACAAAACCCATTTCTAAAATCCCATCTCGAATGGCTCCTATTGAATTTTAGGAGTTAAAGGTCCAACTACAGGAGTTGTTGGACATCGGTTTCATTCGTCCTAGTACATCTCCTTGGGGGTGCTCTGTTTTATTTGTAAAGAAGAAAGAGCGGGAGTAGTATCGACTTTTGTATTGACTATCGAGAATTGAACCATGTCACCATCAAGAATAGGTATCCGCTACCTCACATTGATGACCTATTTGACCAGTTGCAAGGAGCACAATTCTTTTCAAAGATCGATCTTCGTTCTGGATATCATCAATTGAAGATTAGAAATGAGGATATTCCAAAGACTGTCTTTAGAACTCGGTACGGGCATTATGAATTCTTAGTCATGTCTTTTGGATTGACTAATGCTCCTGCGGCTTTCATGGATATGATGAATCGAGTATTCAAAGAATATTTGGATCAGTTCATTGTTGTCTTTATTGATGACATCCTCATATATTCCAAAAATCGTGAAGATCATGAGCATTATTTAAAGTTGGTACTCTAAAGGCTTCGTGAAAACAAGCTATATGCCAAGTTGAAGAAATGCGAGTTCTGGCTTGAGGAAGTAGCATTCCTTGGGCACGTGGTGTCAAAACATGGAGTATCTATTGATTGACGAAGATTGAAGCAATACAAAGTTGGAGAAGCAAGAAGTCGGTGTGATCAAATCGTAGCTTTACGGGCTTATTTGGTTATTATATCGGAGATTCGTGGAAGGATTTTCTCGAATCGCTACTCCATTAACTCAACTAAATTGGAAAGATACAAAATTCGTATGGAGTGAGGAATGCGAGAAGAGTTTTCAAGAGCTTAAGAGGAGACTTATTTTGACACCTGTTTTGACAATACCATCTGGTTCAGATGGATTTGTTATCTACAACGATGCTTCAGGAAAAGGGTTAGGGTGTGTTCTCATGCAACATGGGAAAGTCATAGCCTATGCCTCGCGACAACTTAAAAAATATGGAATTATCCTACTCATGATCTAGAGTTGGCAGCAGTCGTTTTTGTGCTAAAGATTTGGAGGTACTATCTATATGGGGAGAAAGTGGAGATATATTCAGACCATAAAAGCCTCAAATATTTCTTCACCAAAAAGGAACTCAACACGAGGCAACGACGTTGGCTCGAGCTGTTGAAAGATTATGACCACACCATTCAATACCATTTTGGAAAACCAAATGTGGTAGCTGACGCATTGAGTAGAAGATCATATGCGGGAACGAGTGCGATGTTGTCAACACAAAGGTCCATTTTGTGTGATTTACAAAAGATGAAGATAGAATTCAAGACTTCGGGGACCCATGCGATGATGTCAAGTATACGCATAGAACCAACTTTAATCGATAAAGTTAAAGTTGCTAAAACCATAGACCCGGAGAGACTTATTCCCTTGAACGTCTTACTCGTATGTACGTAAATGGGATTGTGAGATTGCATGGCATGTTAGTATCCATAGTTTCGGATCCTGACCCAAGATTCACTTCACGATTTTGGGTTAGCTTGCAAAAAGCTATGGGAATGGATTTATGATTCAGTTCGGCATACCATCATCAAACGAACAGACAATTAGAGAGGACTATTCAAACTCTTGAAGATCTATTAAGACTCTGTGTCCTAAACTTCAAAGGGAGTTGGGATAAGTATTTACCATTGGTGGAATTCTTCTACAACAACAGTTACCAAGCAAGTATAGGTGTGGCTCCATTCGAAACATTGTATGGACGAAAGTGTCACTTTCCAGTATGTTGGGATGAGGTGGGTGAAAGCAACATTATTGGGACCAGAGTTGGTACGTATTACTACAGAAAAGATCCAAATGATTCGATAATGTATACAAACGGCACAAGATCGACAAAAGAGTTATGCGGATCTTCATCGAAATGACGTGGAATTTAGTATTGGGGATCATGTATTGTTACGTGTTGCTCCATGGAAGGGAGTTACAAGATTCGGGAAAAGAGGAAAGCTCAATCCATGATTTATTGGTCCATTTCAGATTCTTGACCGAGTAGTAAATGTGGCCTATAGACTCGCGTTACCTCCAAGTATGTCTCGTGTTCATAATGTTTTTCATATATCTATGCTTTGTAAATATGTGAAAGACCCGAACCACGTTATTGAGTTAGAACCAGACGAAATAGCTAAAGATTTAACATACGAGGAGGTACCTGTCAAGATCTTGGATAGGAAGGAGCATGTCCTACGCACAAAGGTCATACCACAAGTCAAAGTTTTATGGAGGAACCATACTATTGAGGAAATGACTTGGGAGTTGGAAACGAAAATGAAAGCGATGTATCCTCACCTTTTCAAAACACCAGGTACGTACATCAATTTCGAGGACGAAATTTCATAAGAAGGGGAGGTTGTAAGACCCCAACTTATTATAAATGAAATTGAATTTCCTCTATTTATTATTTTGAAATAGTAAGGGTTGATTTGATTAATGTAGTTAGTTATGGGTAAAATGCGTAAATATCTTAAATAAGCAAGTGGTTATAAAATATTCATTGTTGTTAAGGGGAATATTCGTTTGGTTGTGGAATATTCTTCTTTGTCGGGGAATATTAAATGACATTTACTTGAGACTTTTATGGGCCCCATGTGAAAGCGATTGGATGAAGAAAAGCGACAAGTATAAGTTTTTTATAAATAACGGCGTAGTTATTACTGAATTAACCTTTGTTGGAAAATCCGATTGGTTAAAACACGAGAATACGCGTTGTTGACAAGAAGATATGCGTGGTATTGCACCAATTCTTGATTCTTACGTAAGAAGGCACTACTCAATAATTATTACGGTAATTATTATTCGATATTTTATTGATTGATAATTGCTACGTTGATATTTTATATTATTGTTGTTCAATAATTGTCATCGCACACGATATTTCCCATTATCGGATCAATAATTCATATTATTTGAATAATATTATTAGATAGCATTATTGACAATGTCTAAGAAAGTTCTGTCTAAGGAGAGATTTGGTCACCTAATTGCGTGCCAGTAAGGATAAATCCTTATTAAAAAGCCCCATTTTTCCTTGGAACGACCTGGTTGTCATTGTTATGATTCTGTAATATTATTTGTGAATAAGTAATTATTGATTTATATGCTAAGGAAAATATTTATTTATGTGGATAGAAATAGAGGAACTTTTAGAAAAATGACAATTGTTGAAAATTAATATTTTATCTTTTCTGATAAAATAATTCATTTAAATATATTATTATATTATAATAATATAATAATGGTGATATTTTTACATTGAATGTGTGATATATGAATAAATGAGGAAGAAGAGTATTTTTGTTACAATAAATGTTAAAAACATGTTAAACATGTCGGTGGGCCCATTTTGTGACTAAAATTAGATTATAGCCCGTAAAATCGTCCGTATGTGGATTTTGGTCAATTTCTGCTTAGAATTTGGAAAAACATAAACTTACAAAGTTGTAGAGAATTGAATTTCCTATGGAATGGACATAAGATTTGAATTCTTCTGATAAAAAAGCTATTTATTATGAATTATTGAAGTTCCAGAATAATTAATTTTTGAAGTTTTAATTTTTATTTTTATGAAAAACGTTTTTGTTATGATTGGTGGGCCCCACTTGTTAAGCATCTTTGAATTCGAGAATTTCAAAAGTGGGCGTAGAATTTTAAAAATAATAATAATATTTTATTAAATTTTTTGCTTTGGTGTTCTAAGCATTTTCCTATAAATAGGGTGCTTAGATTAGAATTGAAAATCACACCAGAAACTGAAGTTTTCTCTCTCTATATTATCGAGCGTATTCTTGTGAGTATTTTGATACTTTGAGTGTTGCTATACACGGTGTAAGTTCCTTGAGACTATATCCGATATTCGATCGAAATCTTGTCTTTCTGAGGTAAGGGATGTTATTTTTTATAAATGATATTATTTCTTTCAGTATTATTATGCAGGAATATTAGTAAGATTTTTCTTGTGAAATTCTTGTCCTTTTGTGTCGGGGTTACTATTCATGTATATGACACTATTCACGTATAAGACACTATTCACGAATACAACACTATTCACAGAAAAATAAAATTTTCTCTTCTTTGTCCCAGATGTTTATTTTTGTTACTATCTTTGATTGTATCCATGTTTTGATATTCATTCTTGAATTGTATTCCACCATAGTATATTATGAGGTATTTTTGAACATGGATAAATCGAAGTACGAATTCTTAATATTTGTTCTTTTGTCTCACTAGATTCGTTTTCTTTAAAATATTTTTCACCATCTTCAGTCCTAAATGATGATATAACTGAATATCTTTGGCCTGTAGTACAAAGATGAATGATTTTCTGATGAACATCTTTGGCCCGTAGTGCAAAGATGAACAAGTGTTGAGATGAATATGACCAACTGATGAATATCTTTGGCCTGTAGTGCAAAGATAAATATTTGTTGTATATTGATTGATGTTACAGGGATAAAATATTGATGATGAACTTTTAAATCATAGAAGATAATAGATTTTATTCTCTACTTAACTCTTCTAATGAATTATTATTTTTGCTGCGAATATTAAAACTTGTTGTCTATTATATTCTATCAGATTTTTCCCTGTTGAGGACTAACGATAATTTGTTCTATATTATCTTAGTCATAATATTTTTTACTGGGCTAGTTGAGCTCACCCTTTTTTTTTGTTCCATTTTTCTTCTCAGGAGGCGAGAATGTAGCGAGTACTAGTCAGGATATGGAATGATGGTTCTAGAAAGTTGTTTTAGTAGTCCTCACTATTTTTGTAAAATAATGTATCAATAATTGTAATGAGGACTTATTTGAGTGTGGATATTGTCTAGAAGACAATATTTGTATTTAAACTCACAGTTTATGTGTTGTCGTATTTTGCACGATAATTGTATTAATAAAGTTGTAAATGCATTTTACATACCATGTATTTGATTTAATTCGAGAATGTGTGATGTATACCTATTTTGGGGGTGTCACATGGACTTTCTAGTAGGAATTTTTGAGTAGGTAAAAAGGTTATTATGTCAGTTCTGATTGTAATCTAATGAAGGTGTGCAGAAAATTAAAGAGAAAAGAAAGTTGAACTATGGATATCGCACCTAGATTCTTTAATATAGGCATCAGCTATAGTTTTTGGCTTGCATCTTATATACTAAAGTAGGGTCAGAAGCTCAAAGAGTTCACATAACTAATTCTTTGAAATTTAGAAAATAAATATTTGTAGACTTCGACTTTTTTAAAAAAAATTAGCTAAAAAGTGATTCACATATTAACTTAACTTGTTTAATACTTTAATTAATCGTACCACATAACTCAATGATCACCACTACACCACATGATGTCGTGCAAAACTAGCATTTATCCATCACAACCCTACTTTGAAAATTGAGAAAACACATAGAGACACAATAGAAAGCATGATAACCCTTTTTAATAGATATATGATCGTTATTGTCATTTGTGACGCCCCAAAATAGGTATACATCACCCATCTTGAGTCGCTAAATACATGGTACAAAATTCAAATACAACTTAATTATACAAAAATGTAAAATACGAATAAAACATAATCTCAGAGTTTTAATAAGAATATTGTCATCTAGACAATATCCACACTCAATGGAGTCCTCATTACATTTATTGTCACACTATTTAACGAGAATAGTGAAGACTACTAATGCTATCATCCGGACCGCTCACTGCTCCCCGACTAGTCCTTTGCCACGTTCTCATTTCTCAAGAGAAACGGTGAAAGAAAGGGTGAGCTCAACTAGCCCAAGAAGAAATATTATGACTAAGATAATGTAGAATAAATTATCATTAGTCTTCAACAATGTTAAACTGATAAAATATAATAGACATCAAGTTTAACTGCAGCGGAATAAGCAATCCATTAGAAGTAGAGCATGATATCTACTATCTTTTATCATTTAAAATGTTTTCATCAATTTTTATCGCTGAGACTCGGCTTAATAAATAAACCACATCATCTAATCATCCCTGCACTACAGGCCAAGGATATTCATTAAATCATCAATGGTCATGAATATATCGAATAATCCCTAGTCATAATCATACCAAAAACTGTCCATCAATGCACTACAAAGCCACTGAGGACTTTTACCACATCATTTATAACATTCACGAAGTCATGATTATATCGAATAATCACTCGTCATAATCATACCAAGTCCATCTATGCGACGTAAAGCCAAAGATGACTTTCATCACAATATAAGCATGAAGATGATAACAATGACATAATAATTCAATAAAATAAGTTCAAAAATAAATTTTAAAGATTTATATGTTAATTTATCTTGAAATCAATTACGTCCAAATTGTCAACATGACATCGCTTTGTGGGGTAAAATTCAAGAATGCTCGAGAAGAATATTTCCATGAAAAGATCTGGGATGAAGCGCAAATATCCGAGGATATTCTACTAATTTCATGGAGTATAGAAGCCAAAACTTTAACCAAATGAGTATCATAGAATATATGAAAGCGCAAATGGATTTTCACCCGCCATCCAGTAATCCACATGTATGAGATCATTTCCACAATTTAATAAGGAATGAATACGAAGGATAATTCATCATGCATGTGATAATCCACATAGACAGGTTATTCCAATAGAATAATAAAGAATAGAACCAGGTCATACGTAATCCGCACATACAGGATATTCCAACAGAATAATAAAGAATGGAATAATAGAAGAATTCACCATGCATGCGATAGACCGCACAGACAGGTTATTTCAATAGAATAATAAAGAATGGAACCAGTGTCAGCGTAATCGCATGCAGACGGGATATTCCAACAAAATAATAAAGAATGTAATAACAAAGAATTCACTATGACACGATAGATCACATGCATGAGTTATTCCAAAGTAATAATAAAGAATGGAACCGAGTCTAGCGTAATCCGCATGCAGACGAGGATATTCCAACAAAATAATAAAGAATGGAATAATGAGAAGAATTTCACCATGTATATGAAAGATTGCAGATGTAAAAGTTATTCCAACATAATAATAAAGAATGGAATAACGGAAGAATTTCACCATGTATGCGGATACTTATGATAGGCAGTTATTCCAACATAATAATAAAGAATGGAATAATGAAGAATTTCACCATGTATGCGGTACTTAGCATATGAGTTATTCCAACATAATAATAAAGAATGGAATAACAGAAGCTCTCTTCATGAATATGAAAGAAATAATACCCCTTACCTTAGAAAGAAACTGGATACTAGAGTAGAGAGGTAGCAAACTTCTCTTCTTCTTTCTCTCTATAATTTCTCTCTATAATAATTGCTATATAGCTTTAGTGAATTGGTGAGAAATGAAGGAAGAATGAGTTTCAATTTATAAGAAAATATAGTTTCGATAATTGCACGTTTTGAGGCTTAAAATATTACAGTACAATACCTTCAACTTTTCTTTTATTTTTAATTTAGTTCTGCAAGTATTATCAAATTTGCACCACCCCCCCTAATAGTAAATAATGTGAATCAATAGTTCAATCATGTGAATCAATAGTTATAATCATGTGAAAATACGAATTACAGTATAGTACCTCCATCTATACCTCCATTTTTAACTTAGTCATGTAAGTATTATCAATGGAACTATCAATTTCATCTTTAATCAACACGAACTTATTCATCATTAATATTATAACTCACAATATTTAACAACCATGTCGTTCTCAGGAAAGAGGGGCTTTCCGATAAGGATTTCTCCTTATTGGCGCGCAATTAGATGACCAAAACTCTCCTTGACAGAACTTCTAGACATTGTAAATATTGCAATTTAGTAATATGAATAACTTTGTCGTATCAATATATCATATTATGAAGATGATACTGTGATAATAATCGAATTAATAATATGAGAGATATGATGCAGCAATTACTGTAGCAATAATTGAGTATAACTGAGTGACTTCTCACGTAAGCATCAATAATTAATACCGTGTGCTACTATGCAACCTCGCGTAATACTGTACTTTTACTACCGGGTAGTTCAACAGGTTAACGGTAAAAATTTCGCAATTATTTTTATAAAAAGATAATTATGTCGTTTTCTAACTACGACAATACTTCCGTTGTGGGGTCCACCAATGATTGTGCCGTCGTACGAATATTCTCTGTTAAAACGAATATTCTCCGACCAATCGAATATTATATAACTACTTTCTTACTTTGCAAAATTTATAAATATTACCCACAACTATAACATTATATCAAATCCACACCATAATATTCAAAAATATATTTCGAGAAAATTATTCTTTATTTATAAAAGTTGGGGTCTTACAACCTCCTCTTCTTATGAAATTTTGTCCTCGAAATTAGGGTGCGTACCTAGTATGTCGAAGAGGTGAGGATACCGTGATTTCATCTCAGATTCTAAATCCCAGGTCATTTCCTCCACATCGTGGTTTCTCCACAAAACTTTGTTTTGAGGTATAACTTTAGAGCGTAGAATATGATCCTTTTTATCCAAGATTTTAACAGGTAATTCTTCATACTTTAAATCTTCCTCTATCTCGTTTGGTTCTAATTTAATAATATGGTCCGGGTCTTTCACATATTTACGTAACATAGATATGTAAAAAACGTTATGAACACGAGACATACTTGGCGGTAAGGCGAGTCTATAGGCCACAGTTCCTACTCGATCGAGGATTAAAAATGGGCCAATGAATCGAGGATTGAGCTTTTCTCTCTTTCCAAATCTTGTAACTCCTTTCCATGGAGCAACACGTAACAACACATGATCTCCAATATTGAATTCCACGTCCTTTCGATGAAGATCAACATAACTCTTTTGTCAATCTTGTGAGATTTTTATACGTCGGATCGTTTGAATATTTTCCATAGTCATACGTACCAAATCCGGTCCCAACAACGTTGCTTCACCCACCTCATCCCAGCATACTGGAGAACGACACTTTCTTCCATACAACGCCTCAAATAGAGCTATACTAATACTTGCTTGATAACTGTTGTTGTAGGAAAACTCCACCAATGGTAAGAACTTGTCCCAACTTCCCTTGAAGTCAAGGACACAGAGTCTTAATAAATCTTCAAGAGTTTGAATAGTCCTTTTCGACTGCCCATCCATTTGAGGATGATATACCAAACTAAATCGTAAATCCGTGCCCATAGCTTTTTGCAAACTAACCCAAAATCTTGAAGTGAATCTTGGGTCTCGATCAGAAACTATGGATACTGGCATACCATGCAATCTTACGATCTCATTTATGTCATACTAGCAAGACGTTCAAGTGTAAAAGTTTCTCGTATCAGTAAGAAATGAGCAGACTTGGTCAATCTATCAACAATGACCCAAATCGCATCTATGCCTTGAGAAACCTTGGGAAGACCAGTAACGAAATCCATGGTAATGTGCTCCCACTTCCATTCTGGAATTTCAAGTGGTTGCAATGGACCTTTTGGCACTTGATGCTCAGCCTTGACTCGTTGACAAGTTAGACATCTTGAGATAAACCCCGCTATCTCTCTCTTTATATTGCTCCACCAAAATGTATGTCGAAGATCACGATACATTTTGGTACTCCCAAGATGGATTGCAAACGGTGTGTTATGTGCCTCCATCATGATTTTATACTTCAAGTCAGAATCGTTAGGAACATAAAGTCTGGATTTGACTCGAAGTATTCCTTCTTCATCGATTCTTGCTTCCGAAATAGCACCTTCTTTTACTTTCTTCTTCACACGCATCAGCTTTAGGTCTGTAGTTTGAGCAGCTTAAACTTTATCGATTAAAGTCGGTTCCACTCGTATATTCGCCATCATCACATGGGTCCCTGGAGTCTTTAACTCTATTTCCATCCTTTCCAAGTCATACAAAATGGGTCTTTGCATTGACAATATTGCACTCGTACCCTCATATGATCTTCTACTCAATGCGTCAGCTACTACGTTCGCTTTTCCAGGATGATATTGGATGGTATGATCATAATCTTTCAACAACTCAAGCCATCGTCGTTGCCGCATGTTGAGTTCCTTTTGAGTGAAGAAATATTTGAGGCTTTTATGATTCGTATAGATCTACACCTTCTCTCCATACAGGTAATGCCTCCAAATCTTAAGCGCTAAAAACATTCTCAACGCCAAATCTAGATCATAAGTAGGATAATTCCTCTCATATTCTTTGAGTTGTCGAGAGGCATAGGCTATGACTTTCCCATGTTGCATGAGAACACATCCTAACCCTTTGCCTGAAGCATAACTATAGATGACAAATTCCTCCGAGCCAGATGGTATTATCAGAATAGGTGCTGAAATGAGTCTCCTCTTGAGTTCTTGAAAACTCTTTTCACATTCCTCGCTCCAACCGAATTTTGTAGATTTTTCGAGTCAATTTGAGTTAATGGAGTAGCGATTCGAGAAAACCCTTCTACGAATCTACGATAATAACCAAAGCTAGCCGAGAAAGCTACGATTTTGATCATCGACTTAGGTTGCTCCCAGCTTTGAATTGCTTCAATCTTTGTCGAGTCAACAGATATTCCATGATTTGATATCACGTGCCCAAGGAATGTAACTTCCTCAAGCCAGAACTCGCATTTCTTCAACTTGGCATAAAGCTTGTTTTCACGAAGCTTTTGGAGTATCAGCCTCAAGTGTTGCTCATAGTCTTCGCGGGTTTTGGAGTATATGAGGATGTCATCAATAAAGACGACCAAAAAGTGATCCAAATATTCCTTGAATACTCGGTTCATCATATCCATGAAGGTAGCAGGAGCATTAGTCAATCCAAAAGACATGACTAGGAATTCATAATACCCGTACCGAGTTCTGAAAGCAGTCTTTGGAATGTCATCAGTTTTAATCTTCAACTGATGATATCCGGAACGAAGATCAATCTTTGAAAAGAATTTGGCTCCTTGTAACTTGTCAAACAGGTCATCAATGCGAGGCAACGGGTACCTATTTTTGATGGTGACATGATTCAACTCCCGATAATCAATACAAAGTTGCATACTCCCATCTTTCTTCTTCACGAATAGAACAGGAGCACCCCAAGGAGAATCTTAGGACGAATAAAGCCGATGTCTAACAATTCCTGCAGTTGGGTCTTTAACTCCACGAAGTTCAATAGAGCCATTCGACATGGGGCTTTGGAAATAAGTTTTGTACCGGGTTCAAGGTCGATACAAAATTCAATTTCACGCTTTCTGGGGTAGGAGGAAGTTCTTGAGAATACGTCGGAAATTTATTAACAATAGAAAATCGCTCAAAACTCGGCGTATTTTTATTTAAATCGTGACATTAGCTAAGAAAGCTTGACATCCGTTTTTCAATAAACGAATAGCTTTATGGCTTGAGATGACCATGATTGATTTTAATGGTTTGGTCATTTGAATTCGCATAATAGGTTGATTAGGAATATGAAAGCTAACAACCTTACGAAAATAATCAATTTTTGCATGATAAGTAGTTAACCAATCAATCCCTAGAATCACGTCAAATGCAAGTATTTTTAATGAAATAAGATCGACGGTGTAATGTGAGGGAACCGATTTGAACCAAACAAGACTTTATAAGCAGTGGATGAAATGAAGGTTTCTCCCAACGGAGTTTCCACAGATAAGTCAAAGTCTAATTTCTCCGAGTCAAATTTAATCGATGAGCGCAAGTAGGAGAAATAAAAGAATGGGTAGAACAAAGATCAAATAAAGTATAGACTTCATTAGAGTTTATGATAAGCTTACCTTGTGATGACCTCATTCGGATTCCTTGCTCTTTTGGGAGGTCACAACAAACGCTCTCCTCAGACTACCGGGGTTTGACTTTTCCGGGACGGCCTTTGGTGCCTCCATCCTAATTGAATTTGTCTTCTGAAATGACAAAATCGAGCTAAGTGACCTTCTCTTCCACAATTATAACATGCTTTGATCGCATGGCGCTAGGTTTTGATCGATGTGTCCCTCTCCTCCGCATTTGAAGCATATGATAGGTGGTCTTTCTTTCCTTAACAAGCTGGTCTTTGGTGTCGACGTCTTTCCATCATTGTTGAATCTCCTTTTCTTGAAATGTCCATTCTTATTGTTTTGGCCCGATTACCACCAAGTGGTTACCATATCCGCCTGTTGATTCCCTCCACGCTTATTGTCACCGCACGATGACTACTCTCATTGGTATTATAATTTTGCTTACCGCTCTCTTTTTAGTTCGTTGACTCATTATCGCGCTCCACTAATCGAGCCCTATTTACAACATCCGAATACAAACACGCGGTTTATGAGAAATAAGATGTTGACGTATTCTCCGACTTCAAACCTCTTAAAAACATTCGCGCCATTCTCTCTTCATTATCCACCAAGTGGGGACGAACCGTGATAACTCCGCAAATTTTGCCTCGTATCATATTACACGGTCATATTGTTTTGTTCCAACTTGATAAACTCCACCTCCTTCATGTGGCGAATACTTTCGGGAAAGTATTTGTCGTTGAATGACTCTGGAACTTCTCCCAAGATATCTTGAAGACAAAGAAGTTGAGTACGTTTACCGATTCCCACCAAAGAATCGCCTCTCCGTGCAACATAAAGGCGGCAAAAGGAACCTTTTGCTCCTCTGAGCATCCCAAGACATCAAATATCTTGTAATCTGCTTTATCCATGCTTCCGCCGAAGTGGTTTTGGCTCTCCCTTAAACTCCGGTGGTCCCACTCCTTGAATTGTTTAGCGGTGACCGCGCGAGAGTTTTCGTTTTCACCTACGTTTTTGGGCGAGTCGCTCTACCGCTATCGCATAAATTGCATAAAGCCTCCGAACATTTGATCATTCATCATTTGGTCGGTGTTGTTGTTTTCATGAGGATTGTCGCCTTCGATGCACATTATCCACGATTATTGATATGGTGAATCAACGATCGCTCAAGGCTCCATTGCTATTCTCAACATTCTCGGATGTCATTTTCAGATACTGCCACAAAACAAAAGGTTAATTGACATGTAACAAATTATCCCAATCTTCTGACCAACTAATAAAATAGCACATAAACTTAGGTAAGTCATACTAGCGAAGGTATAAACTTCGCTAGAGTTTATGATTAGCTTACTCGTGATCACCTCGTTTGGATTCCTTTCTTTTTGGGAGGTTACGACAAACGCTCTCCCTTGAACTACCAGTTTTATCTTGTCTGGGACACCCTTTGATGCCCCCATCTCAGCTGGACTTGACTTTGGTGCACGACAAAATGGGCTAGGTGACCTTCTTTTCCACAATTATATCACGCTTTGGACTGCATCGTGTAGTTTGGACTTATGTATCTTTCCCCTCCACATTTGTAACATACGACCAGTGGTCGTTCTCCTTCCTTAACAACAGGTGCTGGTGCTGACGTCTTTCCATCCTTGTTGAATCTCCTCTTCTTGAAATGTCCACTCTTATTGTCATGACCATGATTACCACCAAAGAGATTATCATTTATGGCATGTTGATTCCCTCCACGTTTGTTGTCACCGCTTCGATGACTGCTACCACTGGTATTATCGACTTGTCAGTTGCTCTCTCTTGGTTGGGTTGACTCATTATCGCGCTCCAATAACTGAGCCTTATTCACAACATTCGAATACAAACACAGTTTGTGAGAAATTAGGTATTGACGTATCTCGGGTTTCAAACCTCTTAGAAACATCCGCGTCATTCTCTCCTCATTATCAACCAAGTGGGATGCAAACCGAGACAACTCAGCAAACTTAGCTTCGTACTGCACCACGGTCATATTGTTTTGCTCAAGCTTGATGAACTCTACCTCCTTCATGTGATGAATACTTTTAGGAAAGTACTTGTCATTGAACATCTCTTGGAACTTCTCCCAAGACATTTTGAGTGCGGCAGATTGAGTACGCTTCTGATTCCCATCAAGAATCACCTCCGCTTCTCGCAACATGAAGGTGGCAAGGGAACCTTTTGCTCCTCGGAGCATCCCAAGACATCAAATACCTTGTTGATCTGCATTATCCACGTCTCCACCTTAAGTGGTTTTGGCTCTCCAAAAAACTCCGGTGGTCCCAGCTCCTTGAACTGCTTAGCGGTGACCGTCCGAGAGTTGTCAGTGTTTCCACCTACATTTTGGGATGAAGTCGCTTACCGATCTTGCATGAATTGCATAAAGCCTCTGAACATCCCATCGTTCACCATTTCATCGATGTTATTGTTTACATGAGGATTATTGTCTTCCTGTTGTACATTATCCTAGGCATTAATCTGTGGTGACTCAATGGTCTCATGTGCTTCATTGTTTATCTCAATATTTTCGGATGCCATTTTCAAATACTGCCACAAAACAAGGGTTAATTAACATATCATGTGAGACCCCAAATTTTATGAATAAAAATTTAAATTTTTCGAAATATTTTTTTTGAATATTATGGTGTGGATTTGATATAATATTATAGATGTGGGTAATATTTATAAATTTTGCAAAATAAGCAAGTGGTTATATAATATTCGATTGGTCGAAGAATATTTTTTTTGTCGGAGAATATCCGTACGATGGCACAATCATTGGTGGACCCCACAACGGAAGTATTGTCGTAGTTAGAAAATGACGTAATTATCTTTTTATAAAAATAATTACGAAAGTGTTACCGTTAAAACCGTTGAACTACCCATTAGTAAAAGAAACAAGATGTCTGGCGTGGTTGCATAAGAGCAATACGGTATTGATTATTGATGCTTACGTAAGAAGTAACTTTCGGTTATACTCAATTATTGCTACAAGAATTGTTGCATCATATCTCTCTATATTATTGATTCGATTATTGTCATAAAGATCATCCGCATAATATGTTATATTATTAAATCAATAATTGAGACGACAAAGTTATTCATATTATGAAATTGTAATATTTACAATGTCTAGAAGTTCTGTCAAGGAGAGGTTGGTCATCTAATCAATTGCGCCAATAAGAGAAATCCTTATCTGAAAGCCCCTCTTTCACAGGAGCGGCACTGGTTGTTAAATATTATGAGTTATAATATTAATTGTGAATAAGATTGTGTTGATTAAAGATGAAATTGATAGTTCTATTGTGTTGGAATTATTAGTGTTAGTGAAAATCGATATTTATTCCGATGATAATTGATGTCTGGGGGTTATATTGAGAAATCGGATAATTAATCGGATAAATGAGCAATTAATTGCTACTAATTCATATGCTTATATAACTATTCACATGTGTGTACTATTGAATCACATTCTTGTACTATTAGGGGAGTTGGTTCAAGATTGATAATACTTGAATGACTAAGTTAAAAATGGAGGTATAGATGGAGGTACTATACTGTAATTCATATTTTCACACGATTATAACTATTGATTCACATTATTTACTATTAGGGGAGGTGGTGCAAGTTTGATAATACTTGCAGGACTAAATTAAAAATAAAAGAAAAGTTAGAGGTATTGTATTGTAATATTTCGAGCCCCAAAACGTGCAATTATCGAAACTATATTTTCCTATAAATAGAAGCTCATTCTTCTTTCATTTCTCACCAATTTACTAAAGCTTTAGAGCAATTATTATAGAGAGAAATTATAGAGAGAAAGAAGAACAGAAGTCTGCTACCTCACTATTCCAATATCCAGTTTCTTCTAAGGTAAGGGGTATTATTTCTTTCATATTCATGAAGATAGCTATTGTTATTCCATTCCTTATTATTATGTTGGAATAACCTGTCTATGCAAAGTACCGCATACATGGTGAAATTCTTTTGTTATTCCATTCTTTATTATTCTGTTGGAATAACTTTGTCTGTATCTTGATCTATTGCATGCACAGTGAATTTTCATTGTTATTCCATTCTTTATTATTCATTTTGAATATATCACATGCATGCAGTTTACGCATTTATTGTGGTTCCATTCTTTATTATTCTGTTGAGAATAACCTGCCTGTGCTGTCTATCGCATGCATGATGAATTCTTCTGTTATTTGATTCTTTATTATTCTGTTGGAATAACCTATCTATGTGGATTACCGCATGCATGGTGAATGATCCTTTATATTCATATGAATAGTATTTTCATTCAAAAGGGGTTTCTGCCAAGGGTAGTTTTGTAATTTTTTTGACCCTAAAAATTTTTAGAAAAATTTGAAATGATAATTTGATGAGTTTTCTAGATTGTGTCCAAAAATGGCAATTTTTGGATGTATAGATTAAGAGTTATGGATTTTATGGGAAAAGACTATTTTAAAAGTAAACCCTTATAACTCTTTGTGGTTAACTCCAAAATTGGTGAAATTTTTATTGGGAGTACATGTATATAATATGAGTATACCCTGTAAATTTTAGAATTTTTGGACAAAAATATAATTTATTATAAATGTCTAAATATTCAGCAGTTTTGGCCATATGAAAAATAGCAAATGAATTTTAAAAATTTTGAGAGAAAATATATGTTCAATATGGGACTATATTCTCGCTAAATCCCGTAAAAGAAATATTTTTGAGATCTGATTTGGTATTTTCATGAAAATAAACTAGTTATGAGTAAATGAATTAAATATGTTATGTGAAATAACAAAATTGGAAAATAGGATTTTATGGCTTGGGAATCCTATATAGGGTATATGCAGATTTTTGATGAGGGATTTGATAATTGGTTATGAAATCTTTTGAGTATGGCATTTTTGAATGATTAAATGCATTATTTGGTAAAGTGTAAATAATTGAAATAAATTGTTTATAAGTTTAAAAAGTGATTAAAATATTGTTATAATATTAATATATTAGATGATGAGTTTATTAAGTGATTGATAATATTTGGATAAATTTAAAGTCTTTAATATTTATTCTTGTTTTCGTTTGATTAATGATTATATCATTGTCATCATCCTCATGCTTATATTGTGATGAAAGTCATCTTTGGCTTACGTGCATAGATGGACTTGGTATGATTATGACCAGGGATCATTCGGTATAATCATGACCTGTAATATTATAAATGATGTGGTAAAATTCCTCAATGGCCTGTAGTGCATTGATGGACAATTTTTGGTATGATTATGACCAGGGATTATTCGGTATAGTCATGACCATTGATGATTTAATGAATATCCTTGGCCCGTAGTGCTGAGGATGATTAGATGATGTGGTTTATTTATTAAGTAGTCTCAATGATAAAAATTGATGAAAACATTTTAAAACATGAAGATAGTAGATATCATGCTCTACTTGACTCTTCTAATGGATTTCTTATTCCATTGCAATTAAACTTGATGTCTATTGTATTTTATCAGTTTAAAATTGTTGAAGGCTAATGATAATTTATTCTGCATTATCTTAGTCATAATATTTCTTACTGGGCTAGTTGAGCTCACCATTTCTTTCACTGTTCTCTTCAGGAAATGAGAATATAGCTGGGACGAGTCGGGGAACGGATTGACGGTCCAGATGATAGCATTAGTTGTCCTCACTATTCTATGGAATAGTGTGATAATAATTGTAATGAGGACTCCATTGAGTGTGGATATTGTCTAGATGACAATATTCTTGTTTAAACTCTCATTTATGTTTTTGTCAGTATTTTACACGACTGTTGTATAATTAAGTTCTATTTGAATTTATGTAGTGTGTATTTGGTGACTCAAGATGGGTGATGTATACCTATTTTGGGGGCATTACATATCACATATTATCCCTATACTCTGACTGACCAATTAAATACCAAATAAACTAAGGTAGGTCATACTAGCAAAGGAATTCTGATCTCTCTCCCTCCTAGTTCTTCTTGTCTCACATCTCTACCGGGGATCATATCCCTAAGCTTTGATACCAACTATGACGCCCCAAAATAGGTATACGTCACCCATCTTGAGTCGCCAAATACATGGTATAAAATTCAAATACAACTTAATTATACAACAGTCGTGTAAAATACGACAAAACATAATCTAAGAGTTTTAATTAGAATATTGTCATCTAGACAATATCCACACTCAATAGAGTACTAGTCGGGGTATGGAATGATGGTTCTAGAAAGTTGTTTTAGTAGTCCTCACTATTTTTGTAAAATAATGTATCAATAATTGTAATGAGGACTTATTTGAGTGTGGATATTGTCTAGAAGATAATATTTGTATTTAAACTCACAGTTTATGTGTTGTCGTATTTTGCACGATAATTGTATTAATAAAGTTGTAGCTGTTTCTGTACCATGTATTTGGCGACTCAGAATGTCTGATGTATACCTATTTTGGGGGCGTCACATGGACTTTCTAGTAGGAATTTTTAAGTAGGTAAAAAGGTTATTAGGACAGCTCTGATTGCAGTCTACTGAAGATGTGTAGAAAATTAAAGAGAAAAGAAAGTTGAACTATGGATATCGCACCTAGATTCTTTAATATAGGCATCAGCTATAGTTTTTGGCTTGCATCTTATATACTAAAGTAGGGTCAGAAGCTCAAAGAGTTCACATAACTAATTCTTTGAAATTTAGAAAATACATATTTGTAGACTTCGACTTTTTTAAAAAAAATTAGCTAAAAAGTGATTCACATATTAACTTAACTTGTTTAATACTTTAATTAATCGTACCACATAACTCAATGATCACCACTACACCACATGATGTCGTGCAAAACTAGCATTTATCCATCACAACCCTACTTTGAAAATTGAGAAAACACATAGAGACCTGACCGAAAGCATGATAACCCTTTAATAGATATATGATCGTTACTGTCATTTGTGACGCCCCCAAAATAGGTATACATCACCCATCTTGAGTCGCCAAATACATGGTACAAAATTCAAATACAACTTAATTATACAACAGTCGTGTAAAATACGACAAAACATAATCTAAGAGTTTTAATAAGAATATTGTCATCTAGATAATATCCACACTCAATGGAGTCCTCATTACATTTATTGTCACACTATTTAACAGAATAGTGAGGACTACTAATGCTATCATCTGGACCGTCACTCCGTTCCCCGACTAGTCCCGGCTACGTTCTCATTTCCTGAAGAGAACAATGAAAGCAAAAGGGTGAGCTCAACTAGCCCAGTAAGAAATATTATGACTAAGATAATGTAGAATAAATTATCGTTAGTCTTCAACAATGTTAAACCGATAAAATATAGTAGACATCAAGTTTAAGCTGCAGTGAATAAGCAATCCATTAGAAGAGTCAAGTAGAGCATGATATCTACTATCTTTTATGATTTAAAATGTTTTCATCAATTTTATCGCCGAGACTAAGCTTAATAAATAAACCACATCATCGAGTCATCCCCGCACTACGGCCAAGGATATTCATTAAATCATCAATGGTCGCGACTATACCCAATAATCCCTAGTCATAATCATACCAAAACGACCATCAATGCACTACAAAGCTCCGAGGACTTTTACCACATCATTTATAACATTACGGTCATGATTATACCGAATAATCCTCGGTCATAATCATACCAAGTCCATCTACGCACGTAAGCCAAAGATGACTTTTATCACAATATAAGCATGAAGATGATGACAATGACATAATAATTCAATAAAACAAGTTCAAGAATAAATTTTAAAGATTTATAAGTTAATTTATCTTGAAATCAATTACGTCCAAATTGTCAACATGATACTGCTTTGTGGAGTAAAAATTCAAGAATGCTCAGAAGAATATTTTCATGAAAAGATACCGGATGAAGCGCAAATATCCAGGATATTCTACTAATTTCATGGATTATAGAAGTCAAAACTTTAACCAAATGAGTATCATAGAATATATGAAACTGCAAATGGATTTTCACCCGCCATGCGGTAATCCACGTAGACAAATCATTTTCAAAATTTAATAAGGAATGAATATGAAGGATCATTCACCATGCATGTGATAATCCACATAGAGCAAGGTTATTCAATGTAATAATAAAGAATAGAACCAGTCATGCGTAATCCGCATGCATGAGGATATTCCAATGTAATAATAAAGAATGGAATAATGTAAGAATTCACCACGCACGCGATGTAGACCGCATGCATAAAAGTTATTTCAGCGAGAATAATAAAGAATGGAACCAGTCTAGCGTAATCCGCATGCATGTGATATTCCAACAGTAATAATAAAGAATGTAATAACAAAGAATTCACTATGCATAATACGATAGATCACATGCATAAAGTTATTCCAATGTAATAATAAAGAATGGAACTGTGTTCAAGCGTAATCCGCATGCATGTGATATTCCAACAAAATAATAAAGAATGGAATAATGAAGAATTTCACCATGTATGCGGTATTGCAGAGACAAAGTTATTCCAACATAATAATAAAGAATGGAATAACAGGAGAATTTCACCATGTATGCGATGACAGATGATAAAAGTTATTCCAACATAATAATAAAGAATGGAATAATGGAAGAATTTCACCATGTATGCGCAGATCAAGATAGATAGGTTATTCCAAATAATAATAAAGAATGGAATAATGTAAGCTCTCTTCATGAATATGAAAGAAATAATACCCCTTACCTTAGAAAAAAACTGGATACTAGAGTAGAGAGGTAGCAAACTTCTCTTCTTCTTTCTCTCTATAATTTTCTCTATAATAATTGCTCTATAGCTTTAGTGAATTTGTGAGAAATGAAGGAAGAATGAGTTTCAATTTATAAGAAAATATAGTTTCGATAATTGCACGTTTTGAGGCTTAAAATATTACAGTACAATACCTTCAACTTTTCTTTTATTTTTAATTTAGTTCTGCAAGTATTATCAAATTTGCACCACCTCCCCTAATAGTAAATAATGTGAATCAATAGTTCAATCATGTGAATCAATAGTTATAATCATATGAAAATAAGAATTACAGTATAGTACCTCCATCTATACCTCTATTTTTAACTTAGTCATGTAAGTATTATCAATCTTGCACCAACTCCCCTAATAGTACAAGAATGTGAATCAATAGTACACACATGTGAACAAATAGTTATAATCATGTGAATTAAGAACAATTAATTGCTCATTTATCCAGTTAATTACCTGACTGGTCAGTATAACTTCTAGACATCAATTAATATCGAAATAAATGGCAATTTCTACTAACACTAATAATTTCAACACAATGGAACTATCAATTTCATCTTTAATCAACACGAACTTATTCATCATTAATATTATAACTCACAATATTTAACACCCAGGTCGTTCCCAGGAAAGCGGGGGCTTTCCGATAAGGATTTCTCCTTATTGGCGCGCAATTAGATGACCAAACCTCTCCTTGACTGAACTTCTAGACATTATAAATATTGCAATTTAATAATATGAATAACTTTGTCGTCTCAATATATCATATTATGTAGATGATACTGTGACAATAATCAAATAAATAATATAAGAGATATGATGCAGCAATTACTGTAGCAATAATTGAGTATAACCGAGTGACTTCTCACGTAAGCATCAATAATCAATATCGTGTGCTACTACGCAACCACGCCAGACATCGTACTCTTACTAGGGTAGTTCAACGGTTTTAACGGTAAAATTTCCCCGTTATTTTTATAAAAGATAATTATGTCATTTTCTAACTACGACAATACTTCCGTTGTAGGGTCCACTAATGATTGTTGTCGTAAGAATATTCCCGTTAAAAGCTAATATTCCCTAACCAATCGAATATTATATAACCACTTGCTTACTTTGTAAAATTTGTAAATATTACCCACAACTATAACATTATATCAAATCCATACCATAATATTCAATAATATATTTCGAGAAAATTATTCTTTATTCATAAATGTTGGGGTCTTACATCGTTGGTCTTTTATCTCCAACTTCTGACTTGATTGTGCTACAACACTGAAGAAAACTATATTGTTTCTACATGTTTGGTATTTTAATTTTTTATATGTATATAGCTTGTCTTTTCTAATCTTGAGTCCGCCATTTTCGGTTAGAGTTGAGACCAGGAGTTGAACAAGGAGATACCGTAAGCATGCATTATGATCCCATGATTGCTAATTTGGTTGTTTGATGCGAAACTCGTGCTTCACGAAACTGCTTTGAGAAAGATGGAAATAGACTTATTATGATAGAGGAACTTGCCTCTGTATGATCTCTCTCTTAAGATTTCACTGTTAAGCATTTGATTATATAGTTTGATTTCTTGTATTGACTGAGGCACCTGTTCCAGCAGCTCTAGTAGAAACCATGGACATCATGACATCAAATAAAATACAATGTAATATTTTGTGGATGTAGTAATTTGATAATGTAAACGTATGGTATTATTGTGATGTATTTTGAATGGTTGATACATTTTGGCTTGAAATGATAATTTAGAGTTTTTTAGCTATATATCATGACATTAGCAGTCCTACAAATATTGTAGGTACACCATTGTGTATGTAATTTCAAATATAGGTGAACTAAAAATAGTTGTTATATGCATGAATTACAATATTTTTAAGTCTTTATACAACGTTGTAAAAATGTTGTATAAATTTGTCTAAATAGATGACACCTTCTAAACGTTGTATAAATGAGTGTAAACGTTATCTGATGTACCAAACCACAACATTTTAAGCCAGAAAACGTTGTGGAATCATATCATCTATAACGTTTTCAAGCATCCAAGAATTTATGGAAAACAAATATATAACGTTTTTTAAGAAAAAAATGTTGTGTAATGTGTCAAACTACAACGTTTTAAAAATGTTATATAAAGGTGTCAAATAGATGACACCCTTAACCACGACGTTTCTGTAAGACCTTCTACAATGTTTTTTACGGGTTATCTATTTACTGTTTTGTAGTAGTGCACGTGTATTACTATACTTTTACCACCGGGTATTTCAATAGTTAACGGTAAAACTTTTGCTGTTATTTTTATAAAAAGATATTTCTGTCGTTTTCTAACTCCGACAGTAATTTCGCTGTGGGGTTCACCAATGATTGCTCCGTTATACGAATATTCCCTGATAAAACGAATATTTCTCGACCAATCGAATATTTTCTGACAACTTGCATACTTTGCAAAATTTATAAATATTATCCACAACTATAATATTATATCAAATCCACACCTTAATACTCAAAAAATATTTCGATAAAATTAATCTTTATTCATAAAATTTGGGGTCTTACAACCACCCCTTTTTATGAAATTTTATCCTCGAAATTGATGTACGTACCTGGTATGTCAAAGAGGTGAGGATACCTTATTTTCATTTCAGATTCTAACTCTTGAGGTATAACCTTTGAGCGTAGAATATGATCCTTCTTATCCAAGATTTTAACAGGTATCTCCTCATACGTTAAATCTTCTGTTATCTTTTCTAGTTCTAATTCAATAATGTGGTTCGGGTCGTCCACATATTTACGTAACATCGATACATAAAAAACGTTATGAACACGCGACATACTTGGCGGTAAAGCGAGTCTATAGGCCAGAGTTCCTACTCAATCGAGGATTTCAAATAGACTAATAAAATCGAGGGTTGAGATTTCCTCTCTTCTTCGATTCTCCTCGATTCTTGCTTCTAGAATAATGCCTTCTTGCACCTTCTTCTTCATATTCATCAGCTCCGGGTGTGTAGCTTGAGCGGCTTTAATTTTATCGATTAAAGTCAATTCTAATCGTATATTTAATATCATCATGTGGGTCCCTAAAGTGTTTAACTCTATCTCTATCATTTGTAAGTCATAAGAAATGGGTCTTTGTGTTAACAACATCGCACTCCTAACCGTGATATGATCTTCTACTCAACGCGTCAGCTACCATGTTCGCTTTTTATTGAATGGTATGGTCAACGTCTTTGGCGCATAATATGTTCGTTTTAGTTAAAGAAATATTTGAGGGTTTTATAAATGGGTTTTGTACTTGGGTCAAACAAAATTCGATTTCACGCTCTAGGAGTAGGCTAAGAAGTTCTTCAGGGAATACGTTAGAAAATTTATTAACAATAGAAATATCATTCAATATTGTGACTCTCATCCAAGACTTGGATATCACTCACATTGATACCTATTAACTTGCCACCGTTATTCACGGCGTCCCATATGAAAAGTTTGGCTTCGGTGCATTCCAAGACTGGAAGTCACCAGTGAAAGGCTCGGGGCTCTTTACTTATGGCCCGATATGACAGTGATTGACTTTAGTGGTTTGGTTACTTGAATTCGCATAACAGGTTGGTTAAGAAGGCTAACAACCTTACTAAAACAATCAATTTTAGCATGATGAATAGTTAACCAGTCGATTCCTAAAATCACATCAAAGGTAAGTATTTTAAAAGAGATAAGATCGGCAGGTAACGTGAGGGTATCGATTTGAATCAAACAAGATGTATAAATAGTGGATGTAATGAAGGTTTCTCCCAAAAGAGTTTCAACAGATAAGTCAAAGTCTAATTTCTCTAGAGTCAAATTTAAACGTTGAGCGCAAGTAGGTGAAATAAAAGAGTGGGTAGAACTGGTATCGAATAAGGTATAGATTTCTCAAGAGTTTATGATTAACTTACCCGTGATAACCTCATTCGGGTTCCTCGTCACGAAAAATGTTCTCCCTTAAACTACCAACTTTGACTTGTCTGGGACATCCTTTGGCGTCACCATCCCAGCTGGACTTGACTTCACTACACGACAAAATAAAGCTAAATGACCTTCTCTTTCGTAATTAAAACATGCTTTGGGTTGCTGCGTACAGTTTGGACGGATGTGTCCCTCCTGTCCGCATTTGAAACATACGACCGGTGGTCGTTTTCCTTCCTTCGAAACGGGTGCTGGTGCTGCTGTCTTTCTATCATTATTAAACCTCCTTTTCTTGAAGTTGTTCTCACTTATTTCACCTTTTCTATTATCTTGGTCATGATTACCACTGAAGTGGTTACCATTTCTTGCCTGATAATTTCCTCCATGATGGTTATCATTGTTCGATGGTCGTTGCCACCGGTATAACTATTATTATGTTGTTGGTCGTTACCTTTTAGTTGAGCTGACTCATTATCACACTCCACTAACTGAGCCCTATTCACAACATCTGAATATAAACAAAGTTTGTGAGAAATAAGGTATTGACGTATTTTGGGTTTCAAACCTCTTAGAAACATTCGTGTTATTCGCTCCTCATTATCTACTAAATGGGATATAAACTGGGATAATTGGGAAAACTTAGCCTCATATTGTGACACGGTCATATTGTTTTACTCCAGCTTGATAAATTCCACCTTCTTCATGTGACGAATACTTTTGGGAAAGTACTTGTCGTTGAACAATTCTTGGAACTTCTCCCAAGACATCTTTAGTGCGGCAGGTTGAGTAAGTGTTACAAATTCCCACCGGTAATTTGCTTCTTCACGCAACATAAAGGTGGCAAAGGGAACCTTTTGCTCCTCTGAGCATTCTAAGACATCAAATTCTTAGTGATCTGCTTTTATTCACGTCTTTGCCTTAAGTGGTTATGGCTTTCCCAAAAACTCCGGTGGTCCCAGCTCTTTGAACTGCTTAGCGGTGACCAACCGTGAGTTGCCAGTGTTTCCACCTGCATTTTGAACAGGAGTCTCTCTTGTTTGGTTTTGCATAAATTCTGGAAAACTCTTAAATGTACCATCATTCGTCATTTGGTCGGTGTTTTTGTTTACATGAGGATTATTGCCTTCCTGATGCACATTATCCTGGTTATTGATCGTCGGTTACTCAACGGTCTCATGTGCTCCATTACTTAACTTGACATTTTCAGATGCCATTTTACTGTCACAAAACAAGGGTTAATTGACATGCCACATATTATCCCTATATTCTGACCGACCAATTAAATAACAAATAAGCTTAGGTAGGTCATACTAGCGAAGGATTTACCCGTCTCTCCCCTCCTAAATCTTGTCTCACATCTCAACTAGGGATCATATCCCTAAGCTCTGATACCAACTGTGACGCCCCCAAAATAGGTATACATCACCCATTCTGAGTCACCAAATACATGGTACAGAATACAACTATAACTTAATTATACAACTGTCGTGTAAAATATGACAAAACATAGCTGAGAATTTTAACACGAATATTGTCTTCTAGACAATATCCAAACTCAAATTCAATCTCATTACAATTATTATCACACTATTTCACAGAATAGTGAGGACTACTACAATAACCATCCAGACCAGTAAATCCATTCCCCGATTAGTCCCGACTATATTCTCTCATTTTTCAAGAGAACAATGAAAGAAAAGGGTGAGCTCAACTAGCCCAGTAAGAAATATTATGACTAAGATAATACAGAATAAATTATCCTTATCTTTTAACAGTATAACAACTGATAGAATACAATAGACAACAAGTTTTAGATCAACAACTGCAGTGGAATAAGCAATCCATTAGAAGAGTCAAGTAGAGCATGATATCTACTATCTTCTATGATTTAAAAGTTTATCATTAATTTTATCGTTGAGATTCAACTTAATAAATAATCCACATCATTGAATTATCCATGCACTATGGGCCAAGGATATTCATTAGTATCACGACCACGAATTATCCATGCACTACGAGCCAAGGATATTCGTGTTTTCACCAATGGTCATGAACATGATAAACAATAATTCATCTGCACCTTGGTCAAGAGAACGCACGTAGTCGTGATTATACCAACAAGCGTCCACTAATCCACTACGCAATTTAATGAGGACTTTTACCACATCATTTGTAACATTACAGGTCATGATTACACCGAATAATCCCTGGTAATAATCATACCAATCAATAGTTCATCTTTGCTCCCTTGGCCGAAGATGACTTTCATCACAATATAAGAATGATGATGACGACAATGATATAAGAATTCAATTAAATGAAATTAAGGATAAATATTAAAGACTCTAAATTTATCCAGAGTTTAAAAATATCCAAATTGTCAACATAATATTACTTTGTGGAGTAAAATTCAATAATAATATTGTATCAAAAATGATTTGGACCGAAAAGTAATCAATTTTTGTCATGAATAGTATCCCGGGTGAATAGTACCCGAGTGAATAGTACTCCATGAATAGTATTTCATGAATAGTACTCGTACGTATGAATAGTACCGTACGTATGAATAGTGTCGTACGTATGAATAGTGCGGTATAAATGAATAGTACCCATGAATATTACTATGGCATGAAAAGGTTAAAAAATGAACCAGAATGTTCAGAAAAATATCCTTGTGAAACGATACTAGATAAAGTGCAAATTTCAAGGATATTCAACTAATTTCAAGGCATATAGAAGCAATACTTTAACGAAATGAGTGTAGAATTCGAAATCTAAAATGAAATAATATTACTTACATACTACAGAGTATGGAAGAAAATATTATTTCTTATGAGTATTGAACAAAAATAATATCTCTTACAACTGTTGAACGAAAATAATATTCCTTATGAATATTGAACGAATATAATATTCCTTACAAATATTAAACAAAGATAATATTTCTTACGAATATTGAACGAAATAAAATTTATTACAAATATGAAAAATAATATCGTAAGCGAATATGAAATAAATAATACCACTTACCTCAAAAATAGAACAATTCTAACTGGTATAGCGGATATATTCTTGAAGAAAAGTTTCATTATTTTCTACACTCAAAAGCTTCCTTAAACTCAAAGAAATACGCTCAATGTTATAGAAGTAGAATTCTCTGATTCTGGTGTGATTTTCTTTTCTAAACTGAGCATCCTATTTATAGGAGAATGGAAAGGATACTATTTGAATTTATCACGGGCGCACAGACGAACAATTTCACGGAATTTTTTTTGAAATCATATGATTTTTACTATGTTGCACTATGCAGGCACTATGCATAATAAAATATTATATATTTTATTTTTTATATAAAAAAAACATATTATTATATATATATATAATAAAAAAATCAAAAATAAAAGCCACCCGTGAATCCATTCCTTTTTCTCCCCCCTTGACCCACTCGTGGCCCCCACCATTATTATATATATATATATACTGAATAAATTTCTACCGATTATTTTGAAAAATGGGTAAATGGGGGTCCATATAATAAGCAAAATTTACAACAAATACCTCATAAAAATCCCTTCTATTTATCTCAACTTACTTGACTTCTCAAATCACATTTTTAACAACATTTATCATCATTATTATAACTCGCAACCAGGAAAGAGGGGGCTTTCTGATAAGGATTTCTTCTTATTGGCGCGCAATTAGGTGACCAAACCCCTTTCCTCGACATAACTTTCTAGACATCGTTAATAATGCAAATAATAATATGAATAAATTTTTTGTCTCAATTATTGATTTAATAATATAAAATATTGTGCAGATGATACTGTGAAAATAATATAATCAATAATGTGAGATACTATGCAGCAATTACTGTAGCAATAATTGAAATAAACTGAGCGACTTCTCACATAAGCATCAATAATCAATACCGTGTGCTACTATGGAACCACGCGTATTATTGTACTTTTATCAACGGGTATTTCAATAGTTAACGGTAAAACTTTCGTCGTTATTTTTATAAAAAGATATTTATGTCGTTTTCTAACTCCGATAGTAATTCCGTTGTGGGGTCCACCAATGATTGCGCCGTTGTACGAATATTCCCTGATAAAACTAATATTCCCCGACCAATCGAATATTTTATGACAACTTGCATACTTTGCAAAATTTTATAAATATTACCCACAACTATAATATTATATCAAATCCACACCTTAATATTCAAAAAAATATTTTAAAAAAATTAATCTTTATTCATAAAATTTGAGGTCTTATAATTTGTGTTGATAGTGCCGCATGTGTTGTGACATGATATTTTCTAAAACTATATCATAGGGTATACCTGAGCTATATTCACTTGTAGGGGTACCACAGACATGTCCTCTTGGCACCAAGATATGACACCTTCCGTGGTAGTATGATCAGTCCACGGCGTCTCCGTTTTGTACTTTGGTGGGAGTTGGCCATTAATTTTATTGTGGGAGGCATATGGGTCGACCCTAATTTTTTATTTTTCTCTATTATGCGGATTTGTGATGTTAGTGCTAAACATGCCTTCTGATTTTACATGCATTTAAATTTGCGGTCCAATGTGTGTGACTTGCATGTGTGGCATTATTTGACTTATTTATGTGGTAAGGTATATTTTTGTTTTATTTTGAGCTCGGTATGAAATAACATCCAGCCATTAGATTAAGCCTCGTTGTGTTCATTTCAGTTCAGTTTATTTAATTGAGTTAGTTATTTTGTTTCATTATTCTTGTACTCTATATCTGTAAGCTTGTGATGTATTTTTCTTCCGGAAGGTAATCAAGGGGATCAAGGGCAAGTGTGACGAGAGCTCCCATTTTATTCGAATGGTTTAGATATTTTGTTTAAGTTATGATACCTTGATTTATTTGGAGTTCTAATTAATACTCTAGATTTTAGTTTGAACCAGTTTGATATTTATTATGATTTGACTTGTATTTATTAGATATTAGAGATATTCTACTTATGGCATAAGATTTTCCATTTGTTTTGTAGTTTTGTTATGTTTTGTGCGTAACTTCTCTTTCTATTTTGAAAAGGAAGTGTTACAGAGTTAGTATCAAATTTTAGGTTCTTTCTTGTAGAAAACCTATTCAGGTTTGACCTGTGAGTTATGGGTAAACTTATGGGTTAAGTTTTTGTTTCGTTTAATTTTCTATTCAGCTATCATATCAGTTATCTACAATTTTTTCTCTAATATATTTTGCTTATATTCTTTGATCTCTTTCTTAGATGGCGCGTAGATTCTCTAGAGTTGCTGGGAGGCGAGGTAATAATAGGGGAAGTGGTGAAGGTCAGCCTAATGAGCAACCTAATAATTAGATTAATGCTCATTTGGCTGCCTTGAAAAATCAGACGGTTAATCAGATTTTAACACAATTGGTGGCTCAGGTTGTTCAGGAAATACAGCAGCCGCTAGAAAATCCTGAATAGGGGAACCTGAGAAATAATGGTCCACGCGTAAATGGTGAGGAAGAGAATGCTGATGGTATTGATCAACATGTGGTTCCGATATGTATGGTTGGAGAGGTTTCAGAAGCAGAAACCACAGTCATTTAGTTCAACTCCAACTCTAATTAATGTAGAGAATTGGATTGCCCACCTAGAGAAGATTTTTGATGTGTTGGGGTGCTCGGATAATCAGAAAGTGTTGCATGCAGCTTATAATGTAGCATCCCCCGATCCTGGTACTAATCACCACAAATCTGGTATACTAAGTCTATAACTATTGCGGAAGATATAAACATAATTTGTTTATACATTAATCTTTACACATTATCCCCAAGGTTGATAACCTTAACTTATACCTGAATTCAACATCCTATCCGACATACTATATCACTTTCCTTCGCCTGTATCTGAAGTATTCGTTTTAATCTGCAATGTTTATCATGATATAGCAAGGGTGAGCAACAAGTTTGTCCAGTAAGTTTAAGTTCAAAGAAAGATATATCATGATTGAAAGAATGAACAATAAGCTATCAAACTTTCGACAATATAATCATTGTGAAATAACATTAATTAATTTTCATAGCTAAACGATCGAAACAATAAAAATGAATGGTCAATAATGAACATGAATAAATCAACTGAACCAAATGGTAATGAAGGTGATCAGCCTTTCATACCTGATGAACACATGCAATATGCACAACGTGCGAATCAATAAATCATAGACGTGGAATAATCATCAATGATTATCCACTTCTGTGCTTGAAAAATAGTAACTTAAGTTAGAGTTAAGGAAACTTTCTTGAATCGTCAACTACTGCTATACAGTCTATTTAGCTTCATCTAAAGACCTAATAATGATAATATCAATCTCCCAAGTTAGAATAATATCATTTTAGTTAATACTGTTAACTACAGTTAAAAATAACCTAAACACATTACCACATAATCCTATCAGTCAATAAAACACATAAGACCTAATATCAAGTCAAACTATTTTAGTCTGAGTTGAGTTCGGTACTATTTCGACCTCTTGATTGCCTAATCGAATAATTATTGAGCCTAATATCCATAAGACTCTACTTAAACGCTTCACAATTATCTTAGATAATTTATTTATCAGTCAAAATATTTTTTAAAGGCTCATAATTATTTTAAAATAATTATTACCATTTATCATGATTTTTCAATCACTAATATCATATTTATATGATTTAAATACCACATAATTCCATTATCATTAATATTTATTTAATTTCAAATATTAATGAAATACTCAACATAATATTATAAGTCATTTATAATATCTCAAAGTATTTTTAATACCTTAATATCTCATTTAACTGATTTTAAAACATTTAAAATCATTATTAAATAAATGCCATTAATATTAAAATATTAATGTATTTCGTGATAAAATATCAAAAGTTATATTTTATAACTTAAAATATTTTTATAAACTTTAAATCATTTTTATATGATTTTTAAAACATTAAAACTAATATTCTATAATTTATTTAATACATTTATTAAATAAATCAATTATCATTAATATTAAATTATTAATGAAATTCATCCCAAAATATTAAAAGTCATTCAAAATAACTTCAAATATTTTCTAACACTTTAATATAATTTCAAATGATTTTTAAAGTATTAAAATTATTTTTAAGTAATTTATTTAATATAATAATTAAATAAATTAAAATATTTATTAATATTTAAAATATTAATCAAATATATCTCAAATTATTAAAAATTCATTTTTAGGCTTTAAAATAATTTTTACAAATTAATTATAAATTTTTCATAATTAAAAATCATTTAATTCTAATTATTTAATAAAAATAATTAATTTCTAAATAAACTGTCGCTAAAGGGTGCTATAATGACAAAACTGTCGCTATAGGTATTCTTGAGTCCCTCAAGAACATTCATGTCAGTCACCAGGGTGCATACTTTGACCATCAATAGATCTTAGATCTTGGTTTTTTCTTGGCTTGCAAAGGTGTTAAGGATGTAGTATTGATGTAATACTACAACCCCAAACAAGTTTCATAGCCAAGACTGTAAGACCCCGAATTATATAAAATGAAAGTATCCAATTTTCTTATAATTATTACTCTATTTAATAAATGGTTAAAATGATAAAAGGATAAAGTTAATGGTGATATTTGAAAATTTTGCAAAGTGAGCAAGTTGATATAAAATATTCGTTGTGTCGAGGAATATTCTTTTTGTCAGGGAATATCCGTACGACGACACCATCATTGGTGGACCCCACACCGGAATAATTGTCAGAGTTAGAAAACGACAAAAATATCTTTTATAAAAATAAAGGCGAAAGTTTTACCGAATTAATCATTGAAATAACCTAGGTGATAAAAATACGATGAATGGCATTGGTTGCATAAGTAGCACCAGTATTGATGCTTACGTAAAAAGCCACTCGGTTTACTCAATTATTACTACGATTAATTCTTTGATAGTATCTCACATTATTTGATTCAATTATTGTTATAAAGATTATCATCGCATAATATTTTATATTATTAAATCAATAATTGAGACGACAAAGTTATTCATATTATTATTTGCAATATTGACGATGTTCAGAAAGTTCTCACGAGAAAAGGGGTTTGGTCACCTAATCAAGGCTTGATAGGAGAAATCCTTATCGGAAAGCCCCCTCTTTCCTAGGAATGATCTTGTTATTAAATATTGTGAATAATTGTTAATAGATTAAAAATGTGTTTATTAAAGATAAATGATTTGTGGTAAATATTTATTCAATTTTTGATATAAATATAGGGATTTGTTATGAGGCGTTTGTTGTAAGTTTGACTTAGTATTTCATGGGAAGATTTACTAATTTTATGGACCATTGATGGTGGTTTTAATAGTTAATCAATCTGGACCATTGATGGTGGTTGTAATAGTAAATCAATTTGGGCCATTGATAGTGGTTTTAATAATAAATCAATCTGGACTGTCGGTGGTGATTTTAAAAGTAAATCAATCTGCACCATTGGTGGTGGTTTTAAAAGTACATCAATCTGGACCGTTGGTGGTGGTTTTAAAAGTGAATCAATCTGGACTGTCGGTTGTGATTTTAATAGCAATCAATATGGACCATCCGTTCTAATAGTAAATCAATCTGGACCGTTCGTGAATCAGTTACTATTTAGTCCATCCTCCTATAAATAGAAGCTTAATTCTTCTTTCATTCTCACCAATTTACTAAGATTCACAAGAGACACTATAGAGAGAGAAACTATAGAGAGCAAGAAGAAGAGTATTCTGATACTTCACTATTACAGTATCCAGTCTTCTACTAAGGTAAGGGGTATTATATTTTTCATATTCATAAGGAATACTATTTTTCATATTCATCCTTTAATATGTTGGAATAACCTGTCTACGCGGATTACGTACCGCATGACAGGTGAAAATTCATTCATAGCCAGAGTATATTATTTCGTTTCATATTCTTAAATCTAAACTTACTATTGTAAGTATTGCTTCTATAATCCCTGAATTTAGTGGAATATCCTTGAGTTTTGCGCTTCATCCAGTATCGTTTCATTGGAATATTGATCTGAACTTTCTTATTAAATATCAATATTTTTTCCAAGGTACTATTCACGGGTTATTATTCACCTGAATACTATTCACTCTAGTATTATTTACTCGGGAATTCGGGGTACTTTTCATGTCGAGTTACTATTCACGGGTTACTATTCACCCAGGTACTATTCACTCTAGTATTATTCACTCGGGGATTTGGGGTACTTTTCATATCGAGGTACTATTCACGAAGTACTATTCACGTGGTACTATTCACCCAAAAAATGTATTTCTTTTCTGTTCAAATTATTTTTGATACACGAATATTATTCTTGAATTTTACTCCACAAAGCAGTATCATGTTGATAATTTGGACATTATTAAATTCTGTATAAATTAAATTATAGATCTTTAAAATTTATTCTTTGCTTTCATTTAATTGAATTCTTATATAATTGTCATCATCCTCATGCTTATATTGTGATGAAAGTCATCTTTGGCCCGTAGTGCATAGATGAACTATTGATTGGTATGATTATGATCAGGGATAATTCGGTATGATCATGACCATTGATGATGTAAGACCCCAAATTTTATAAAATAAAAGTATTCAATTTTTCTATTTAGTAAATGGTTAAATTGATAAAAAATAAAGTTAAGGGTGATGTATGAATTTTTTTTCAAAATAAGCAAGTGGCTATAAAATACTTATTGTTGTCAGAAAATATTCGTTTGGTCGTGGAATATTCTTTTTATCGGGAATATTCATACGACGGCGCAGCCATTAGTGGGCCCCATAACAGAATAACTGTCAGATGACACGACAAGTTTGAGTTTTTATAAATAACAGCGTATTTGTTACCGTTAACACTATTGGATTACCCGGTGGTTAAAATACAGTAATACGCGTGGTTGCACGGTAGCACACGGTATTGCATAGTATTTTTGAATTATTGATTCTTACGTAAGAAGGCACTACTCAATAATTTTTACAGTAATTACTGTGCAATATTTTATTTTATTGATTCAATAATTGCTGCGTTGATATTTTATATTATTGTTGTTTCAATAATTGCCATTGCACAGTATTTCCCATTATCAGATCAATAATTCATATTTATTTGAATGATATTATTAGATAACATTATTGGAAATGTCTAGAAAGTTTTGTCAAGGAGAGGTTTGGTCACCTAATTGCGTGCCAGTAAGGAGAAATCCTTATCGGAAAGCCCCCACTTTTCTGGGAACCACCTGGTTGTCATAATTGTGATTCTGTAATATTATTTGTGAATAATTAATTATTAATTTATATGATAAGGAAATATTTATTTGATGCGGATATAAATGATGGATTTATTTGTGGTTAGAAATGAAGAAATTAATGTGGAGGTATTTTATCAGTATTTTGTTGGATTGGAGGTATTAAAAGATTAAATCGGTGTTCTTAAAGCTCTATTGTGTGACTTATAATTTTAATCTGACCGTTGAATCGTTGTGATTTTTGGATATGTTATACATATATAAGTTAAGTATATATCCACAAATTTTGAACCGTTAAAAATTAACGTATGATTTGTTATGAATTTTATAAGGTATTAAAAATCATTCGTTTGTGGATTTCGGATATTTTTGGTTTGGAATTTGGAAAAACTTAAAGCTACAAAGTTGTAGAGAATTCGATTTCGTATGGAATGGACATAAAATTCGTATTTTTCTGATAAACGGGCTATTTTCTATGAATTGTTGAAGTTTCAGAAAATAAAATGATTTTTATTAAAATTATGGGTGGGACCCACTTTTACTTTTCAAAACATGTGGGCTGAATTCTTTCAAGGATGGCTGGCTTGTTTGATCAAAGGAAGTGGCGTAGAAAATGAGGAATAAAAATAATATTATTTTATTATTTAGTCTCCTTTGACGTTCTAGTATTTTCCTATAAATAGGTGCTTATGTTATAATTGAAAATTACACCAGAAACTGAAGTTTTCCCTCTCTCTATATTATTGAGCATATTTTTGTGAGTATTTAGATATCTTGAGTGTTGGTATACGGTGCAAGTTCGTTCAGCGTTATATCCGACATTCCAGTCAGAAGTACTGCTCTTTTGAGGTAAAGGATTTTAAGGATTATAGTGTTTATCATGTTTTCTAACCTTCAAAAATTCTGAAAAAATTTGAAATGATAATTTATGAGTTTCCTTGATTGTGTCTAAAAATGGCGATTTTTGGATGTATAGATTAGGAGTTATGGATTTTATGAGAAAAGACTATTTTAAAAGTAAACCCTTATAACTCCTTGTGGTTAACTCCAAAATTTGTAAAAATTTTATTGGGAGTATATCTATATAACATCAGTATATTCTATAAATTTCAAAAATTTTGGATAAAAGTACAATTTATGATAAATGTCTAAATATTCGACAGCTTTGACCATGTGAAAAATAGTAAATGAATTTTAAAAATTTTGAGAAAAATATATGTTCAATATGGGACTATATTATGCTAAATCCCAGAAAAGAAATATTTTTGGAACTGATTTGGTATTTTTAATGAAAATGGACTAGTTATGAATAAATAAATTAAATATGTTATGTGAAGTAACAAAATTGAAAAATAGGATTTTATGGCTTGGGAATCCAATATATGGTATATGCAGATTTTTGATGAGGTTGTTGATTATTGGTGATGAAATCTTATGAGTTTGACATTTTTGTATGATTAAATGCATTAATTAGTAAAGTGTAAATAATTAAAATAAATTATTTATAAGTTTAAGAAATGATTAAAATATTGTCGTAGTATTAATAATATTAGATTATGAGATTATTAAGTGATTTATAACATTTGGATTAAGGTGTTATGAAATCATTGATTTATGAATCTTACTCTTGAAATTAAATGTAGTTATTGATTGTATTATTTTATTATCATATATAACATTTTTATAATTCCGGTGATGAAATTTCTCTTTGACTTAAGTGTAAAGATGGGTAGTTTATTGGTATGATCGTGACTATGGGTTCTCTTTGGCCAGTAGTGTAAAGATGAATTGTTGACTGGTATGATCATGACCATTGAATTTACAATTGAATATTTTTAGCTTAAGTGCAAAGGTAAATTGATCAACATGGTTATAATTATTGTTTATATAAATTCTGAAATGATTATATATTTCTTTGAGATATGAATATCTTTGGCCTATAGTGCAAAGATGAATCGTTGATGAACATCTTTGGCCCGTAGTGCAAAGATGACCTGTTGAATATCTTTGGCCCGTAGTGCAAAGATGACATGTTGTTGAATATCTTTGGCATGTAGTGCAAAGATGAACTGTTAATGAATATCTTTGGCCCGTAGTGCAAAGATGAACTTATTAGTATGATTATGAACAAAGAATCGTGATTTGGTATAACCATGATCTTTGATGTTTCAGGTAAAGACATGTGATGAAAAATATCTTCGTCTTGGATGAGAAGAGAAAATTTGAACTACAATTATGATTATGAGTTATTCACATGACTATGAACATGATCTATTGATTAATGTTACAGGGTTAAAGCATTGTTGGTAGACTTTTAACATGGAGAAGATAATAGACTTTATAGTCTATTTGACTCTTCTAATGGATTACTCGTTCCGCTGCAACTATGGTTGAAAATTTATATCATCTACCATATGTTCTAAATCTCTGATTTATTACTAATGAAGGCTATTGATAATTTAATTATCTTTAGTTATGATATTCTTTACTGGGCTAGTTGTGCTCACCCTTTTGCTTCACAATTCCTTTCAGGTAATAAAAGTGTAGATGGGTCGAGCGGGGATAACAGGGGAATAGTGTGGTGGTCCGAGACTATCAAAGTTTCTCAACACATTATAAAACGGCATGACATACAATATATAATTGTATTGAGGACCTAAGATGTGTGTGTCGTATATTATACGTCACTTAATAATTGATTTTGGTGAACAACAATAGGGTGAGGTGAACCCAACTTTGGAAGGGTGTTTTGCCACTATCATACAAGATGTCTAATGACATACAATCTCGTGTTATCATAAGAAAGGGTTGTGCACATCCACTTGTTGAGTATATCTACGAGCACTACCTATATGATCTTGGAGTTGGGTTGAAACATAATGTTCAATCGCAGACGGTGGAGATAGTTATATGTCAAGAGAAGACTCACCATTGGAAGGAACATGATAGTAATCTTCTCATTTTTCTTTGGGGTTTATTGGATCAACCAAGGATAATTCTCTGGACATATGATATCTATCATAACTTAAATTCATGGCCTCCTATATACGAAGGTTTTCTTGAGCACTTCCCAAAGATTTTAATTTTTAAAATAGTTCTAGACTGTACCTTTATGTAAGGTATCACTGTGAGGTGTTGTCCATAGTTTGGAAATGAGTCACAGTTGGTATTAAAACTCACAGTATATATGTTGTTGTATTTTGCTCGACAATTGTAGTAATAAAGTTGTAGTTATTTTCTGTACCATGTATTTGGCGACTCAGAATAAGTTGGATGGATTGGACCTATTTTGGGGGTGTCACATTTGGTATCAGAGCTTAGGGATATGTTCTCTAGCGGAGATCGGGGAATAGAACTAGGAGGGGAGAGACGAGTAAATCTTTCGCTAGTGTTTCCTACCTAAGCTTATTTATTGGTAAGTCATAATATCGAGATATTATGTGATATGTTAATTTGTTCAATTAACCCTTGTTTTGAAGCTGTATACTATAATGATATCTAAAATACAGGAGATGAGCAATGGAAAAATCATGATGATAGGGAAGATGGAATCTGAAATGAAAGCAAGGTATTCTCAACTCTTTGAAATACCAGGTACGTAAATTTCGGGGACGAAATTTCATAAGGAGGGGAGATTGTAAGACCCCGAATTTTATAAAATAAAAGTATTCAATTTTTCTATTTAGTAAATGGTTAAATTGATAAAAAGTAAAGTTAAGGGTGATATATAAATTTTTTTTCAAAATAAGCAAGTAGCTATAAAATACTTATTGTTGTCGGGGAATATTCGTTTGGTCGTGGAATATTCTTTTTGTCAGGAATATCCATACGACGGCGCAACCATTTATGGGCCCCATAACAGAATAACTGTTAGATGAAGAAAACGACAAATTTGAGTTTTTATAAATAACAGTAGTAGTTATTACGAATTAACAATTGTTGGATTACCCAGATGGTTAAAATAAATAATACTCGTGGTTGGTTGCAGGTAGCACTACAGTATTATTACAATATTTTTGAATTATTGATTCTTATGTAAAAAGGCACTACTAAATAATTGTTACAGTAATTACTGTTCAATATTTTATTTTATTGATTCAATAATTGCTGCGTTGATATTTTATATTATTGTTGTTTCAATAATTGTCATTGCACTATATTTCCCATTATCAGATCAATAATTCATATTATTTGAATGATATTATTAGATAACATTATTGGCAATTTCTAGAAAGTTCTGTCAAGGAGAGGTTTGCTCACCTAATTGCGCGCCAGTAAGGAGAAATCCTTATCGAAAAGCCCCCTCTTTCTTGGGAACCACCTAGTTGTCATAATTGTGATTCTGTAATATTATTTGTGAATAATTAATTATTAATTTATATGATAAGGAAATATTTATTTGATGCGGATATAAATGATGGATTTATTTATGTGATTATAAATGAAGGAATTAATGTGGAGGTGTTTTATCAGTATTTTGTCGGATTAAAAGTATTAAAAGATTAAATCGGTGTTCTTAAAGCTATATTGTGTGACTTATAATTTTAATCTGACCGTTGGATCGTTGTGATTTTTGGATATGTTATACATATATAAGTTAAGTATATATCCACAAATTTTGAACCGTTAAAAATTAACGTATGATTTGTTATGAATTTTATGAGGTATTAAAAATCATCCGTTTGTGAATTTCGGATATTTTCGGTTTGGAATTTGGAAAAACTTAAAGCTATATAGTTGTAGAGAATTCGATTCCGTGTGGAATGGACATAAAATTCGTATTTTTTTGATAAACGGGTTATTTTCTATGAATTGTTGAATTTTTCAGAAAATAAAATGATTTTTTATTAAAATTATGGGTGGGACCCACTTTTACTTTTCAAAACATGTGGGCTGAATTCTTTCAAGGATGGCTGGCTTGTTTGATCAAAGGAAGTGGCATAGAAAATGAGGAATAAAAATAATATTATTTTATTATTTAGTCTCTTTTGGCGTTCTACCATTTGCCTATAAATAGGTGCTTATGTTAGAATTGAAAATCACACCAGAAACTGAAGTTTTCTCTCTCTATATTATCGAGTGTATTTTTGTGAGTATTTAGATATCTTGAGTGTTGGTATACGGTGCAAGTTTCTTTTGAGTTATATCCAGAGCATTCCATTCAATGTAAATCTACCGCTTTCTTTTGAGGTAAGGGATTTTAAGGATTATTGTGTTTATCATGTTTTCTGACCTTTAAAAATTCTGGAAAAATTTGAAATGATAATTTGATGAGTTTCCTTGATTGTGTCCAAAAATGGCAATTTTTGGATGTAGAGATTAGGAGTTATAGATTTTATGAGAAAAAACTATTTTAAAAGTAAACCCTTATAACTCCTTGTGGTTAACTCTAAAATTGGTGAAATTTTTATTGGGAGTATATCTATATAACATCAGTATATTTTGTAAATTTCAGAATTTTTAGATAAAAGTACAATTTATGATAAATGTCTAAATATTCAGCAGTTTTGACCAAGTGAAAAATAGTAAATGAATTTTAAAAATTCCGAGAAAAATATATGTTCAATATGGGACTATATTATGCTAAATCCCAGAAAAGAAATAGTTTTGGAACTGATTTGGTATTTTTCATGAAAATGAACTAGTTATGAATAAATAAATTAAATATGTTATGTGAAGTAACAAAATTGAAAAATAGGATTTTATGGTTTGGGAATCCTTTATATGGTATATGCAGATTTTTGATGAGGTTGTTGGTTATTGGTGATGAAATCTTATGAGTTTGGCATTTTTGTATGATTAAATGCATTAATTAGTAAAGTGTAAACAATTAAAATAAATTGTTTATAAGTTTAAGAAATGATTAAAATATTGTGGTAGTATTAATAATATTAGATTATGAGATTATTAAGTGATTTATAACATTTGGATTATGGTGTTATGAAATCATTGATTTATGAATCTTACTCTTGAAATTAAATGCAGTTGTTGATTGTATTATTTTTATTATCATATATAACATTTTTATAATCCCGGTGATGAAATTTCTCTTTGACTTAAATGTAAAGATGGGTAGATTATTGGTATGATCGTGACTATGGGTTCTCTTTGGCCAGTAGTGCAAAGATGAATTATTGACTGGTATGATCATGACCATTGAATTTATTATTGAATATTTTTAGCTTAAGTGCAAAGGTAAATTGATCAACATGGTTATAATTATTGTTTATATAAATTCTGAAATGATTATATATTTCTTTGAGATATGAATATCTTTGGCCTATAATGCAAACATGAATCGTTGATGAACATCTTTGGCCCGTAGTGCAAAGATGAACTTATTAGTATGATTATGAACAGGAACTGTGATTTGGTATAACCATGATCTTTGATGTTTCAGGTAAAGACATGTGATGAAAAATATCTTCGTCTTGGATGAAAAGAGAAAATTTGAACTACAATTATGATTATGAGTTACACATGACTGTGAACAGGATCTGTTGATTAATGTTACAGGGTTAAAGCATTGTTGGTGGACTTTTAACATGGAGAAGATAATAGACTTTATGGTCTATTTGACTCTTCTAATGGATTGCTCATTCTGCTGCAACTATGGTTAAAAAGTTTTATCATCTACCATATGTTCTAAATCTCTGATTTATTACTAATGAAGGCTATTGATAATTTAATTATCTTTAGTTATGATATTCTTTCTTTGGGCTAGTTGTGCTCACCCTTTTGCTTCACAATTCCTTTCGGGTAATAAAAAAGTGTATTTGGATCGGCGGGGATAACGGGGGAATAGTGTGGTGGTCCGAGACTATTAAAGTTTCTCAACACATTATAAAGCGGCATGACATACAATATATAATTGTATTGAGGACCTAAGATGTGTGTGTCAGAGTATATTATACATCACTTAATAATTGATTTTGGTGAACAACAATAGGGTGTGAGTGAACCCAACTTTGGAAGGGTTTTTGCCACTATCATACAAGATGTCTAATGACATACAATCTCGTGTTATCATAAGAAAGGGTTGTGCACATCCACTTCTGTCGAGTATATCTACGAGCACTACCTATATGATCTTGGAGTTGGGTTGAAACATAATGTTCAATCGCAGAACGGTGGAGATAGTTATATGTCAAGAGAAGACTCACTATTGGAAGGAACATGATAGTAATCTTCTCATTTTTCTTTGGGGTCTATTGGATCAACCAAGGATAATTCTCTGGACATATGATATCTATCATAACTTAGATTCATGGCTCCCATATATACGAAGGTTTCCTTGAGCACTTCCCAAAGATTTTAATTTCTAAAAAAGTTCTAGACTGTACCTTTATGTAAGGTATCACTGTGAGGTGTTGTCCATAGTTTGGACATGAGTCACAGTTGGTATTAAAACTCACAGTATATATTTTGCTCGACAATTGTAGTAATAAAGTTGTAGTTGTTTTCTGTACCATGTATTTGGCGACTCAGAATAGGTTGGACGGATTGGACCTATTTTGGGGGTGTCACAAATGATTACATGAATATTCTTGGCCCGTAGTGCAGGAATAATTTGTGGAAGTGATACTAATGAATATCCTTGGTCCGTAGTGCAGGGATGATTCGATGATGTGATTTATTTATTAAGCTGAGTCCCAGCGATAAAATTGATGATAAACTTTTTAAATCATAGAAGATAGTAGATATCATGCTCTACTTGACTCTTCTAATGGATTGTTTGTTCCGCTGCAGTTAAACTTGATGTCTATTGTATTTTATCAGTTTAACAATGTTGAAGGCTAACGATAATTTATCCTGCATTATCTTAGTCATAATATTTCTTACTGGGCTAGTCGAGCTCACCCTTTTGCTTTCATTGTTCTCTTCAGGAAATGAGAACGTAGCTGGGACTAGTCGAGGAACGGAGTGATTGTCCGAGATGGTTGTTTTAGTAATCTTCACTATTTAGTGTAATAATAAATGTAATGAGGATTAAATTTGAGTTTGGATATTGTCTGTGAGACAATATTCGTGTAAAAACTCTCAGCTCATATTGTATAATTAAGTTTGTATTTATATTTAGTACCATGTATTTGGCGACCCAAGATGGGTGATGTATACCTATTTTGGGGGCGTCACAGTTGGTATCAAAGCTTAGGGATATGATCCTTGATTGAGATGTGAGACTAGAACTAGGAGGGGAGAGACGGGTAATTCCTTCGCTAGTATGACCTACCTAAGTTTATTTGGTATTTGTAACGCCCTAGAAAATTGAATCTTTGTAAATACTTTTAATAATGAATAAAATAATATTATTTATTATTATTACATATAGATAAGATGAATGTCGTTCTATAACCTAGAAATGTTGGAATGTTGTAGTATTTTAACTACGTGAGAGAATTAAAGTGTTTGAATTTTTAAGACGAAAATAAAAGCTTTCGAGAAATTTTCCAAAAAACACTATTCATCGATTTCTGGTCGGGAATTATTTTTGAACTTCCGAGAAATACGTAACGTTATAATATCAAGGTGATATTGATTATGTAATAATAATCTAAGTATGGTAAACGTAATATTTCGCGTGCGGACTTAATTTGGGAACGTTAGATTTATTAAGCGTTAAGGAAAGAAAGTTGTGATCGTATAATGTGTATTCATTATATGAAGGTAATGAATGTAAGTATAATACGACGTATTGTACTATTATGTATGAATGATGAGATAACGTATATTACGAATTAATATACGAGCTAGCATACGAAGATTATACGTGGGGTATAAATGTTAAGTTGTTTAATTAAAGGTAATGGACTTGTAGGATTATTAACCTAATAGTATAAGTCTAATAGAAGTGACAATCAAGCCCAAGTGTTTGATAAGTCATGAGTCCAAATTTTTGTAATGGAAGCCCAATAAGGAATAAGCTAGATTAATTAGCAAGCCCAATGATAAGCCATGATCCATGGAGCAAACCATGTTAATGTGGGTAGACTTGATGGGCAAGAACTTTGTGTGGTGATCAAGTGTTGTGCTAGCCAAGTTTACTTAGTTGTAAAGTGATGAATAGCAAGGAGGTGGAGTTAAGGAGGTTAGTTAAGTAGGTGGGATTTCTTAATGACCATTCTACCCTAACTTAGCCAAGCCTATAAATACCAAGCTTCACAATTCATTTGTTGTTTGATAAATTTCATCCAACTCCTCTCAAGATAAGCTACTTAATTGTTAGAGAGAATAAACCACTTAAGCACTTATAAGCCACTTCAACCTTTGCTAGTTTTCCAAAGTGAATTGAAGTCTTCAAGGGTAAGACTCATATTTTTTTATCTACATCTTTTCTATGATAGGATTGATATAGAAGGGAGATTGTATGTTAAGAACATGTAGTAAGTTAATAAGGAATGAACTTAAGTCGAATAAGTTGAATAAGCAACTTGAACTCTAATAAGTTGTTGGAATCTTGAAGAACTTGTCATATGTTTGTCATATGATGTTAGTATATTGATTATAGTATGAGAACATTGAGTAATGGACTTAAGTTCATAGTAAGTCATTTGCATGAAAATTAGTGGTTCATAAGTTAAATAAGTCATTGACTTATGAGAATAAATAAAAACCTAGTTTGAGTATAAGTTGGTTTAATAAGTAACTTGAATTGTTCATATGTTGTTTAAAATCCATTTAGAATCATTAAGAATGTAGTTTTACCAGAATTCACACGATTGGACGATAATCGTCGAATTCGTGAAATTCTCGGAATGGAAGTCATATTTTGAGTTTGAAGTCGGAAACATTGGTTTTCGATGGAGACAAGTCATATTTGGTATTATAGAGTTGCGAACTCGAAAATGACCGGATTCCGACTTAGAACGAAGAAACGAGCGTTGAACGTTCGCGAACGTTTATCGTTTTCGTTAAAAATGGACTAATAGGTGAAATTTTAGCAAACAAAGTCAAATAGATAAAATTCTTGCATGAACGCATAGAGTACGTAATTTATGAACCGTAGGCTTTTGAACGAGCCATTTCGGACTTATAACGAGGAAGTTATGCGTCCGGAAATTTCACAAAATTCAAAATCTATAAAAAAAATTTCTAAGGCATAGAGTTGGCGCATGATGCCTTGCCCCAAGAACCAAATAAAGGTTGCTAATTATTTCAGATCCGAAGTTAGCCATCTTGCTAATTCGGGCATGCATAAATACGAGATCTGAGAAGTAATGGGTGGTAGAAGTGATGCGACCCTAGACCATGGACAGTAAAGAATGCTTTCAAGTACAGAATGAAAGGAAACTTAATAATAATGAACTATGATATAATCATAACATTGTTAATTCATTGTAAGACGCTAATGTATGATGATTAAGAGTTAATAATCAATCAAAGATGAATGAAACATGAATGACATAATGAAAGCCGGAAACCCATAATAGTAGATCTAAGTCGGGATTTACATTGAGATGAAGGGTAAGATATAATAGTATACATACTTGATTATATATGACTTAATGTGGTACGTTATATGATCATGTGTTGTAGAAACTTAGAGACCTAAAGTGTACGGGTGTTAATCAATAAGAAGACGTTGAAGGCAAGTATTCTAACCCTTGTTCCAGTTCAGTCTGGACAAGTTTTGTAATTCATGTATTCTTTTACATGAAGTTTTGAACGATGAAGTGTAAAGCCAATTCTTTTGGCTAGACTTATATTATGATTCTGTCAAGCATGATTTATGTTTACCGAGTTATATTGGTATGGTTTTCAATCGAAGACCAGGTATGCTAAAATGTTTTTGTCATTTAACGACAGGCACATGAGGTTGCCACAACTTAAACGTATACACGTTTAATGGATGTATTGTTGATCAACATAGAAGTACTTATAATGATCACCCGAAGTGCTCGTAAGTTATCTTGGGACTTACTGGACTTAGTCTTGGGTTGTCCTTTTAAAAGAAATTATGAGCTTTCATAGTTCGAGCCTTAGTTGACATTCCACTTGAATATTGTTGTTGGAAAAGCGTTTTGAATGAAAAAGAAGTGCTATTTTGAATTATCGATAGTACTTCGTAACTATTATTCGATTCTTGAAGATATCCGAGTTCTATGTTTCAAGCATGTTGTTTATTAGAATTGTAGTACTTCTTTGAGCTAGTTATGCTCACTCTTGCTTGAACCATATGAAACGACTAAGATCGAGTGGACCGAAGGCTCGAAGCGAGAGAAGAAGGCAAGGCGAAGACAAACCCTTAGATTACTTATGTAATAGAATAGTTGAATGTCTGTAATATATTGAATATTATGACAAGAACAAACGAATGGGTTACAAAGAACCTGGGAAATGTAATATTATCTTGGATATATAGAAGTTATATTAATCCTTTTGAGACTATTCAATTGAATGAATGAATGGTAGTACCGTGTAGCACCATCTGTCGGGTTGAATGAGACCCGGATTTGGGGGCGTCACAGTATTTAATTGGTAGGTCAGAGTATAGGGATATTATGTGGTATGTCAATTAACCCTTGTTTTGTGGTAGTATTTGAAAATGGCATCTGAAAATGTTGAGATCATCAATGAAGCACATGAGACCGTTTAGTCACCAACGATCAATAACTAGGATAATGTGCATTAGGAAGGCAATAATCCTCAGGTAAACAACAACACCGAACAAATGATAAACAATGGGATGTTCAGAGGCTTTATATAATTCATGCAACATCAGGCAAGAGAGACTCCTGTTCATAATGTTGGTGGAAACACTAGCAACTCACGGATGATCACCGCTAAGCAGTTCAAGGAGCTGGGACCACCGGAGTTTTGGGGAAAGCCAAAACCACTCAAGGCAGAGACGTGGATAAAGAAGATCACCAAGATATTTAATATCTTGGGATGCTCGGAGGAGCAAAAGGTTTCCTTTGCCACCTTCATGTTTAGAGGAGAGGCAAATTACTGGTGGGAATCAGTAAAAAGTACTCAGCCTACCGCACTCAAAATGTTTTGGAAGAAGTTCCAAGAACTGTTTAACAACAAGTACTTTCTCGAAAGTATTCGTCACCTAAAGGAGGTGGAGTTCATCAAGCTAGAGCAAAATAATATGACCATGTCGTATCACGAGGTTAAGTTTGCTGAGTTGTCCCGATTTGCATCCTATTTGGTTGATAATGAGTAGAGAATAATGCGAATGTTTCTACGAGGTTTGAAACCTGAAATACGTCAATACCTCATTTCTCACAAACTTTGTTTGTATTCAGATGTTGTAAATAGGGCTCAGTTATTGGAGTGCGATAATGAGTTAACCCAACTAAGAGAGCAGCTGGCAAAATGATAATACCAGTGGTAGCAGTCATCAAAGCGGTGACAACAAACATGGAGGAAATCAACAAGCCAAAAATGGTAACCACTTCAGTGGTAATCATAGGCAAGAAAATAAGAGTGAAAATTTTAAAAAGAGGAGGTTCAATAATGATGGAAAGACGTCAGCACCAACAACTATTGTTAAGGAAGGAGATCGACCATCGATCGTATGTTACAAATGTGGAGGGGAGGGACACATCATTCCAAACTGCACGCATCAGTCCAAAGCGTTTTACAATTGTGGAAGAGAAGGTCACCTAGCCCTATCTTGTCATGCAGCAAAGTCAAGTCCAGCTAGGATCGAGGCTCCAAAGGCCGTCCCAGACAAGAAAAAACCAGTAGTTCAAGGGAGAGTGTTTGTCGTGACCTCCCAAAAAGCGAGGAACTAGAACGAAGTCATCACGGGTAAGCTAATCATTAACTCTTGTGAAGTTTATGCCTTATTTGATACTGGTTCTACCTATTCTTTTATTTCTCCTACTTGCGCTCAACGTTTAAATTTGAATCCGGAGAAATTAAACTTTAACTTATCTGTTGAAACTCCGTTGGGGGAAACTTTTATTACATCCACTCTTTATAAGTCTTGTTTGATTCAAATCGGCAACCGCACGTTACCTGTCGATCTTATCTCTTTGAAAATACTTGCATTCGATGTGATTTTAGGGATTGATTGGTTAACTACTCATCATGCAAAAAATTGATTGATTTTCGTAAGGTTGTTAGCTTTCATATTCCTAACCAACCTATTATGCGAATTCAAACAACCAAGTCATCAAGCTATTCGTTTATTGAAAAATGGATGTCAAGCTTTCTTAGCTCATGTCACGGATTTAAACAAAAATACGTCAGTCTTGAATGATATTTCTATTGTTAATAAATTTTCCGACATATTCACGAAGAACTTCCGGCCTACCCCGGGCGTGAAATCAAATTTCATATCGACCTTGAACCCAGACAAAACTCATTTCCAAAGCCCATATCGAATGGCTCTATTGAACTTCGAGGAGTTAAAGACCCAAGCGCGAGAATTGTTAGACATCGGTTTCATTCGTTCTAAAGACGTCTCCTTGGGGTGCTCCTGTTCTCTTCGTAAAGAAGAAAGATGGAAGTATGCGACTTTGTATTTATTATCGGGAGTTGAATCATGTCACCATAAAAAATAGGTACCCATTGCCACGCATTGATGACCTGTTTAACTATTTGCAAGGTGCCAAATTCTTTTCAAAGATCAATCTTCATTCCGGATATCATCAGTTAAAGATTAAAACCGATGACATCCCAAAGACTGCTTTCAGAACTCGGTACGGGCATTACAAATTCCTAGTCATGTCTTTTGGATTGACTAATGCTCCTGCTGCCTTCATGGATATGATGAACCGAGTATTCAAAGAATATTTGGATCATTTTGTAGTCGTCTTTATTGATGACATCCTCATATACTCCAAAAGACATGAAGATCATGAGCAACACTTGAGGCTAATACTCCAAAAGCTTTGTGAGAATAAGTTATATGCCAAGTTGAAGAAATGGGAGTTCTGACTTGAGGAAGTAGCATTCCTTGGGCACGTAATATCAAATCATGGAATATCAGTTGACCCGACAAAGATTGAAGCAATTCAAAGCTGAGAGCAACCTAAGTCAATAATCGAAGTACGTAACTTTTTGGGCTTAGCCGGTTATTATCGGAGATTCGTGAAAGGATTTTCTCGAATCGCTACTCCATTAACTCAGCTGACTCGAAAAGATACAAAATTCGGTTGGAGCAAGGATTGTGAGAAGAGTTTTTAAGAACTCAAGAGGAGACTCATTTCAAGACTGCTTACGACAATACCATCCGTTCGAGAGGATTTGTCATCTCTGACGATGCTTGAGGCGAGAGGTTAGGATGTGTTCTCATGCAACATGGGAAAGTCATAGTCTATGCCTCGTGATAACTCAAAGAATATAAGAGGAATTATCCTATTCATGATCTAGAGTTGGCAGCAGTCATTTTCCCGCTAAAGATCTGGAGGCATTACCTGTATGGGGAGAAAGTGGAGATCGACAGGGATCATAAAAGCCTCAAATATTTCTTTACCCAAAAGGAACTCAACATGCGACAACGATGTTGGCTCGAGCTGTTGAAAGATTTTATCATACCATTCAATACCATCCTGGAAAATCGAACGTAGTAGCTGACACATTGAATAGAAGATCATATGCGGGTATGAGTGCGATATTGTCAACGCAAAGGCCCATTTTATATGACTTACAAAGGATGGAGATAGAGATAAAGACTCCAGGGACCCACGTGATGATGGAAAATATACGAGTAGAACTGACTTTAATCGATAAAGTTAAAGCTGCTCAAGCTATAGACCTGGAGGTGATGCGTATAAAGAAGAAAGTATAAGAAGGTGTTGTTCCAGAAGCAAGAATCAATGAAGAAGGAATACTTCGAGTCAACTCCAGACTTTGTGTTCTAAACGACCCTGATTTAAAGTATAAGATCATGATGGAGGCGCACAACACATCGTTTGCAATTCATCCTAGGAGTACCAAAATGTATCGTGATCTTCGACATACATTTTGGTGGAGCAATATTAAGAGAGAGGTAGCGGAGTTTATCTCAAGGTGTCTAACTTGTCAACGAGTCAAGGCGGAGCATTAAGTGCCAAAAGGTCCATTGCAACCACTTGAAATTCCAAAATAGAAGTGGGAGCACATTACCATGGATTTTGTTACTGGTCTTCCCAAGGTTTCTCAAGGCATAGATGTGATTTGGGTCTTTATTGATAGATTGACCAAGTCTGCTCATTTCTTACCTATACGAGAAACTTATTCACTTGAACGTCTTGCTCGTATGTATATAAATGAGATTGTAAGACTGCATGGCATGCCAGTATCCATAGTTTCGGATCGAGACCAAAGATTCACTTCACAATTTTGGGTTAGTTTGCAAAAAGCTATGGGCATAGATTAATGATTTAGTTCGGCATATGATCCTCAAACGGACGGGCAGTCGGAGAGGACTATTCAAACTCTTGAAAATCTATTAAGACTCTGTGTCCTTGACTTCAAGGGAAGTTAGGACAAGTTCTTGCCATTAGTGAAATTATCCTATAATAATAGTTATCAAGCAAGTATTGGCAAGGCTCCACTTGAGGCGTTGGATGTACGCAAGTGTCGTTCTCCAGTATGCTGCGACGAGGTGGGTGAAGCAACGTTGTTGGGACCAGAGTTGGTACGTATGACTACGAAAAAGATTCAAATGATCCGACAATGTATAAAAACCTCACAAGATCGACAAAAGAGTTATGTTGATCTTCATCGAAAGGACGTGGAGTTCAATGTTGGAGATCATGTGTTGTTACGTGTTGCTCCATGGAAAGGAGTTACAAGATTTGGAAAGAGAGGAAAGCTCAATCCTCGATTCATTGGGCCATTCGAAATCCTCGATCGAGTAGGAACTGTGGCCTATAGACTCGCCTTACCTCCTAGTATGTCTCGTGTTCATAACATTTTCATATATCTATGTTACGTAAGTATGTAGAAGACCCGAACCACATTATTGAATTAAAACTAGACGAGATAGTGAAAGATTTAACATATGAAGAAGTACCTGTTAAAATCTTGGATAAGAAGAAACATATTCTACACTCCAAGATTATATCTCAAGTCAAGGTTTTGTGGAGAAACCACGATGTTGAGGAAATGACCTGGGAGTTAGAATCCAAAATAAAATCAAGATATCATCACCTCTTCGATATACTAAGTACGTACACCAATTTCGAGGATGAAATTTCATAAGGAGGGGAGGTTGTAACACCTCGAATTATATGAAATGAAAGTATTCAATTTTCTTATAATTATTATTCTATTTAATAAATGGTTAAAATGATAAAAGGATAAAGTTAAGGGTGATATTTAAAAATTTTGCAAAGTAAGCAAGTTGATATAAAATATTCGTTGTGTCGGGGAATATTCGTTCGATCGGGGAATATTCTTTTTTGTCAGGGAATATCCGTCATAACAGTTTTTCATATATCTATGTTACGTAAGTATGTGGAAGACTCGAACCACATTATTGAATTAAAACTAGACGAGGTAGCGAAAGATTTAACATATGAAGAGGTACCTATTAAAATCTTGGATAAGAAAAAACATATTCTACACTCCAAGATTATACCTCAAGTCAAGGTTTTGTGGAGAAACCACAATGTTGAGGAAATGACCTGGGAGTTAGAATCCGAAATAAAATCAAGATATCATCACCTCTTCGATATACTAAGTACGTACACCAATTTCGAGGATGAAATTTCATAAGGAGGGGAGGTTGTAACACCCCGAATTATATGAAATTAAAGTATTCAATTTTCTTATAATTATTATTCTATTTAATAAATGGTTAAAATGATAAAAGGATAAAGTTAAGGGTGATATTTAAAAATTTTGCAAAGTAAGCAAGTTGATATAAAATATTCGTTGTGTCGGGGAATATTCGTTCGGTCGGGGAATATTCTTTTTTGTCAGGGAATATCCGGCTTAACGTTTTTCATATATCTATGTTACGTTCGTATGTGGAAGACTCGAACCACATTATTGAATTAAAACTAGACGAGGTAGCGAAAGATTTAACATATGAAGAGGTACTTGTTAAAATCTTGGATAAGAAAAAACATATTCTACACTCCAAGATTATACCTCAAGTCAAGGTTTTGTGGAGAAACCACGATGTTGAGGAAATGACCTGAGAGTTAGAATCCAAAATAAAATCAAGATATCATCACCTCTTCGATATACTAAGTACGTACACCAATTTCGAGGATGAAAATTCATAAGGAGGGGAGGTTGTAACACCCCGAATTATATGAAATGAAAGTATTCAATTTTCTTATAATTATTATTCTATTTAATAAATGGTTAAAATGATAAAAGGATAAAGTTAAGGGTGATATTTAAAATTTTGCAAAAGTAAGCAAGTTGATATAAAATATTAGATTCGATTCAGGGAATATTCTTTTTGTCGGGGAATATCAGGTATGGCGACACCATCATTCAGTGGACCCCACAATGAGAATAGCTATGCTCGAGTTAGAAAATGGCGAAATATCTTTTATAAAATAACGATGAAAGTTTTACCATTAAGCTGTTGAAATAGCAAGGTGGTAAAAATACGATAATACGCGTGATCAGATAGTAGTAGTAGCACACAGTATTGATGCTTACGTAAGAAGCCACTCGGTTTACTCAATTATTGCTACGATAATTCTTTGCATAGTATCTCACGTTATTTGATTCAATTATTGTCACGAGATATCATCGCATAATATTTTATATTATTAAATCAATAATTGAGACGACAAAGTTATTCATATTATTATTTGCAATATTGACGATGTCTAGAAAGTTACATCGAGGAAAGGGGTTTGGTCACCTAATCTTGCTACCATGATAGGAGAAATCCTTATCGAAAAGCCCCTTCTTTCCTGGGAATGATCTGGTTGTTAAATATTGTTAGTTATAATATTAATGATGAATAATTGTTAATAGATTAAAAATGTGTTTATTAAAGATAAATGATTTATGATAAATATTTATTCAATTTTTGATATAAATATAGGGATTTGTTATGAGGCGTTTGTTGTAAGTTTGACTTAGTATTCCATGGGAAGATTTACTAATTTTATGGACCGTCGATGGTGCTTTTAATAGATAACCAATCTGGACCATTGATGTTGGTTTTAATAGTTAATCAATCTGGACCATTGATGGTGGTTGTAATAGTAAATCAATCTGGACCATTAATGGTGGTTTTAATAGTAAATCAATCTGGACAATCGGTTGTGGTTTTAATAGTAATCAATATGGACTGTCCGTTCTAATAGTAAATCAATCTGGACCATTCGTGAATCAGTTACTATTTAGTCCATTCTCCTATAAATAGAAGCTTAATTCTTCTTTCATTCTCGCCAATTCATTGAGATTCACAAGAGACACTATAGAGAGAGAAACTATAGAGAACAAGAAGAAGAGTATTCTGCTACTTCACTATTGCAGTATCCAGTCTTCTACTAAGGTAAGGGGTATTATTTCTTTCGTATTCATAAGGAATACTATTTTTTGTATTCATCCTTTAATATGTTGGAATAACCTGTTTACGCGGATTACATACCGCATGACAGGTGAAAATCCATTTGTAGTTTCGTATATTATTTCGTTTCATATTCTTAAATCTAAACTTACTATGGTTAGTATTGCTTCTATAATCCCTAAAATTAGTGGAATATCCTTGAGTTTTGCACTTCATCTAGTATCGTTTCAATTGAATAGTGATCTGAATTTTCTTATTAAATATCAATATTTTTCCTGGGGTACTATTCACGAGTTACTATTCACTCTAGTATTCTTCAGTCAAGGATTCGGGGTACTTTTCATACTGGGATTACTATTCACGGGTTACGATTCACCCGGGTACTATTCACTCTAGTGTTATTCACATGGGAATTTGGGGTACTTTTCATGTCGGGATACTATTCACGAAATACTATTCACGGGTACTATTCACCCGAAAAAATATATTTCTTTTCTGTCCAAATTATTTTTGATACATGAATATTATTCTTAAATTTTACTCCACAAAGCAGTATCATGTTGATAATTTGGACATTATTAAATTCTGGATAAATTAAATTATAGATCTTTAAAATTTATCTTTTGCTTTCATTTAATTGAATTCTTATATAATTGTCATCACCCTCATGCTTATATTGTGATGAAAGTCATCTTTGGCCCATAGTGCATAGATGGACTATTGATTGGTATGATTATGACCAGGGATAATTCAGTATGATCATGACCATTGATGATTACACGAATATTCTTGGCCCGTAGTGCAGGAATAATTTGTGGACGTGATACTAATGAATATCCTTGGCCTGTAGTGCAGGGATGATTCGATGATGCGATTTATTTATTAAGTTGAGTTCCAACGATAAAATTGATGATAAACTTTTTAAATCATAGAAGATAGTAGATATCATGCTCTACTTGACTCTTCTAATGGATTGCTTGTTCCGCTGCAGTTAAACTTGATGTCTATTGTATTTTATCAGTTTAACAATGTTGAAAGCTAACGATAATTTATTCTGCATTATATTAGTCATAATATTTCTTACTGGGCTAGTCGAGCTCAACCTTTTAATATTTCATTGTTCTCTTCAGGAAATGAGAATGTAACCGAGACTAGTCGGGGAACGGAGTGATGGTCCGAGATGGTTGTTTTAGTAATCCTCACTATTTAGTATGATAATAAATGTAATGAGGATTGAATTTGAGTTTGGATATTGTCTACGAGAATATTCGTGTAAAAACTCTCAGCTCATGTTGTATAATTAAGTTTGTATTTGTATTTAGTACCATGTATTTGGCGACCCAAGATGGGTGATGTATACCTATTTTGGGGCATCACAAAAACACATCACAACAGTGAGATTCAAGCCAACAAATATCTTTTCATATATGTTCTTGAGTTTCTGAGTTGCCCAGAAACTCATGCAGTGCTAAGGGTCATACTTTGGAGCTTTGTATCTTTGATTCTGAGTTTACTTAGTATGTTAAATTGATGCAATCTTGTAGTAGAGCTGTCAAGGTACAAAAGTATTACACTTTTGTAGATTTACAACTTCACAACAGAAAGATCTAGGCCGATCAAACTGTTGTCAGGAGCTGTTCTTCATGAATCCTGGGTTTTCCAGAAATTCATCCGGACAGTTGGTCAACCCTAGTTTAACCATTATTAATTTTGATTCTGGTCATGATTTGGATATTCTAATGGGATGAATGTGTAGTCCATATGTCAGACTACAAATCCCATACACTAACATGATCCAAAACATTAACAATAGCAAGAACAGAGACCTTAAAAATCTTGTCAGAGGATTTCTGGGAAATCTGGGTTGCCCAGAAAACAGTCTCTCATGGTTGGTCAACAATGTTTGACCACTCATATCTTGAGATCTAGACATGGTATGGACTTAATTCCACTTCCAGTCTACTCTCTTCATGACAGAGAACAATTCTATAACATCAATCTAACCTAACAATTAACACACAAGGATTTATATGCCCTGACATATGGCTGTCAGGCCATATTTTTAGGGTTCATAGTCAGTCCTTAAAATCCTATTTTCTTGCATCTAGATGTTATGGATCTATGATGTAACATCATAGATCACTAAATAACATCTTCTAGCACTACTCTAAACATCAAATCACAATATTAACATAAATCATAAGGATTTAGATAGAGCTAGGTTTTTATACCTTTTATGCTTTAATTCTTGATTCTGCCATTTGATTCTATTCTTGGCAAGCTAAAGGTTGTTCTTGGCATTATTTTTGATTGACTTCATCTCAAAATTTCGGAGGTTGAAGAGAGAGAAAGGGTCTTGGCTAAATGAACATAAAAGTAAGTTTTTTCTTACTTCAATCTTTTAACTTTTTATTCCATGGCCAAAAATGTTGTTATGTGGCCTTATTGGCTGAGTTGTGGTGAGTTAGGACCCTTGTAAAGTTCAAGTGGTGATTCACCACAAATCCAAAATATCTTTTACTTAAAGTTTAAGTGAAAGGGTATTTTAGTCATTTCGCACCTACTAAGGGTATTTTGGTAATTTCCCCTATAATTTGAAGGGAAATTTGGACATTTCACATATATCCCATATCTTTTAATCCTTAAGTCTTTATACTTAACATTTGAGCTCCCAATTTAGGGTTTACAAATTCCCAGTTAGGGTTTTGGATTTCCAAAACTGAAATTAGGGCTTCCAAACAAATCATTAGGGTTTCTAACCACTCATTAGGGTTTCCTCATTGAACATCGAAGTTCTTAACATAACATTAGGGTTTAATAATGTTAAAACTTATCCTGATCAACCCTTGATACTTAACCATAAACTGTACACATATATAATCACATACATAGATTCATATACACTCGTACACTTAACCCTACAAGTCTTCACCAAAAATTTTTAAATCCATAAAAATCCTTTATAGAATTTTAAATCCACATCTTATCTCCTGTCTAGGTCTTATCATTGAACCTTTATTCAATCAATTACGATTTTTATTAATTATCTAAATTCTCGGGTTGTCACATTCACCCATTCTTCTAAGAATTTTGTCCTCGAAATTCACCAAATTCACCAGAAATGACATCCTACTACACTCTACACCATTCATACTCATCATCTCATGCTACCCAAAACATCACTCACAAGAGTTAAACTTTTTAAATCATGCTGAAGAGTCATATAGACTACGAACTTTCATTTTCAAAAAGGTTATACAAAAATTCATCCGCAAATCGTCATGTCTTTCGGACACAAAGGGTGATTAGCCCGTTATGCCCTGTACTTATTAAGTACTGCTATTTAGAATAATTTTTTCCCATTCCTCTTATCCGCCTTGGGCGTAAAAATGTCCTAATATGAGACCCCAGATTTTATGAATAAATATTTATTTTTTTTCAAAATATTTTTTTAAATATTATGGTGTGGATTTGATATAATGTTATAGTTGTGGGCAGTATTTAAAAATTTTGCAAAGTATGCAAGTTGTTATAAATATTCGATTGGTCGGGGAATATTCTTTTTATCGGGGAATATTAAATGCGACTGGCACAATCATTAGTGGACCCCCCTAGCGGAAGCTTCGTCGTAGTTAAAAAACGACAAAAATATTTTATGAAAATAATGACGGAGGTTTTACCGTTAATACTGTTGAACTATCCGGTAGTAAAAGTACATTAATACGCGTGGTTATATAGTAGCACATGGTATTGATTATTGATGCTTAAGTGATAAGTCACTCAGTTATACTGCATTATTGCTACAGTAATTGCTGCATCATATCTCTCATATTATTGATTCGATTATTGTCACAGTATCATCTGCATAATATGTTATTTTATTAAATCAATAATTGAGACGACAAAGTTATTCATATTATTAAATTGCAATATTTACAATGTCTAGAAGTTCTGTAAAGGAGAGGTTGGTCACCTAATTGCACGCCAATAGGGAGAAATCCTTATTGGAAAGCCCCCTCTTTCCTGGAAACAACCTGGTCGCTAAATATTGTGAGTTATAATATTAATGATGAATAAGTTCGTGTTGATTAAAGATGAATTTGATAGTTTCATTGTGTTGGGATTATTTGTGTTAGTAGAAATCGACATCTATTTCGATAATAATTGATGTCTCGGAGGTTATATTGTTCAATGGTATTGGGACACTTTTAGGTTGGTTGGAGTACTATTCACGAGTTACTATTCACGAGTTACTATTTATGAGTTACTATTTATGAGTTACTATTTATGTGTTTACTATTCACGAGTTACTATTCACCCGATTACTATTCACTCTAGTATTGTTCACTCGGGTATTTGGGTACAATATTATTCCATGAGGAGATGTGCTAATTTTTACGTAGTTGGTTGAAATTATAATAGTAAATCAATATGGATCGTTGATTTAAAGTCTTAATAGTAACTTGTCCCTTCAATATTACCAAGGGTTAATTGCCCTTCATGTAAATAGTAGTTGTCTCTTGATATTACCAAGAGTTATTTGCCTCTTTGTTCGAGGGTTAATTACCCTTCGTAAATAGTAGTTGTCTCTTGATATTATCAAGAGTTATTTGCCTCTTGATTGTTCCAAGAGTTAATTACCCTTCATAAATAGTAGTTGTCTCTCAATATTACCAAGAGTCATTTTGACCCTTCGTTAAGACCAAGAGCCACTCTCAATTTTTCTATAAATAGAAACTCATTTCCTTCATTATTTCTTACTTAATTCTTTGAAACTTTAGAGATAGAAATTATAGAGAGAAAGAAGAAGAGTGTTTCGCCACTTCACTACTTCGATATCCGGTGTCTTTTACGGTGAGGGATATTATTTATTTGTATTAATTCGTAAGGGGTGTTATTCTTTCTTATTCATGAAGAGAACTTTTGTTATTCCATTCTTTATTATAATGTTGGAATAACCTGTATACGCGGCATACCCTATACTTGGTGAAATCCTTATGTTATTCCATTCTTTATTATTACATTGGAATAACTTTTGTATGCTGTGACATACCCTATACATAACCTGTATATGTGGTATACCCTATACTTGGTAAAATCCTTATGTTATTCCATTCTTTATTATTCGGTTGGAATACCATGTTTGTGTGTTTTACACCGGACTTGGTTAAAATCTTTATTATTATGTTGGAATATCTGTGCATGTGTTTTACTTTGGGACTGGTTAAAATTATTTATTATTACATTGGAATATCCTGTCATGCAAGTATCGCATTTATGGTGATTTCTTTTGTTATTCCATTATTTATTATACTCAGTTGGTTAAAGTTTTGACTTCTATACTCCATGAAATTAGTGGAATATCCTTGATATTTGCGCTTCATCTAGTATCTTTTCATGGAAATATTCTTCTGAGCATTCTTGAATTTTACTCTACAAAGAAGTATCATGTTGACAATTTAGACGTTATTAGTTCCTGGATAAATTAATTCGTGAACTTGTTTTATTGAATTCTTATATCATTGTTATCATCCTCGTGTTTATATTTTTTGAAAGTCATCTGTGGCCTGTAGGGCATAGATGGACTTGGTATGATTATGACCAGGGATTATTCGGTATAATCATGGTAGTAATGTTATAAATGATATGGTAAAAGTCCTCGTTGGCTGTAATGCATTGATGGGCGATTTTTAGTATGATTATGACCCGAGGATTGATCGGTATAATCATGACCATTGATGAATACACAAATGTCCTTGGCCCGTAGTGCATGGATAATTTGTGGTTGTGATACTAAAGAATATCCTTGGCCGTAGTGTAGGGGTGATTCGATGATGTGGATTATTTATTAACACGAGTCTCAGCGATAAAAATTGATGAAAACCTTTTAAATCATAAAAGATAGTAGATTTTATTCTCTACTTGACTCTTGTAATGGATTGCTTATTCCACTGCAGTTAAACTTGTTGTCTATTATATTTTATCAGTTTAACATTGTTGAAGGCTAATGATAATTTATTCTGCATTATCTTAGTCATAATATTTCTTACTGGGCTAGTTGAGCTCACCCTTTCTTTCACTGTTCTCTTCAGGAAATAAGAACGTAGCAGGGTCCAGATGATAGCATTAGTAGTCCTCACTATTCTATGAAATAGTGTGATAATAATTGTAATGAGGACTTATTCTGAGAGTGTATATTGTCTAGAAGATAATATTTGTATTAAAACTTACAGCTTTTGTTGTATATTTAAGATTGTATTTGTATTATGTACCATGTATCTGGCGACCCAAGATGGGTGATGTATACCTATTTTGGGTGCGTCACAGTTGGTATCAAAGCTTAGGGATATGATCCTTGGCTGAGATGTTTGACAAGAACTAGGAGGGGAGAGACGGGGAATTCCTTCGCTAGTGTGACCTACCTAAGTTTATTTGGTATTTAATTGGTCGGTCAGAGTATAAGGATAATATGTGATATGTTATTTAACCCTTATTTTGTGATAGTGTTTGCGAATGACATTTGAAAATATTGAGATAAGCAATGAAGCACATGAGACCATTGAGTCAGCTCAACCAAAAGGTAACGACTAACAACACGATAATAATCATACCGGTGGCAACGACCATCGGAACAACGATACCCATCGTGGAGGAAATTATCATGCCAAGAATGGTAACCACTTCGGTAGTAATCATGGCCAAGGTAATAGAAGTGGAAATTTCAAGAAGAAAATGTCATTTAGCTCGATTTTGTCGTATAGTGAAGTCAAGTCCAGCTGGGACAGTGGCACCAAAGGCAGATACGGACAACACAAAGTCGGTTGTTTCAGGGAGAGCATTTTTACGACTTCTCAAAAAGCGAGTAACCCGAACGAAGTTAGCACGAGTTAGTTAATTATAATTTGCGAAGTCTATACCTTATAAGATACCGGTTCTACCCATTATTTTATCTCTTTTGCTTGCGTTCAACGTTTAAATTTGACTCTGGAGAAGTTAGACTTTGACTTATTGGTTGAAACTTCGTTAGTAGGAGCCTTCGTTACCTCCACTATTTATAAATCTTGTTGATTCAAATCAACATTTTCACGTTACCTGTCGATCTTATCTCTTTGAAAATATTTTCCTTTGATGTGATCTTAGGAATCGATTGGTTAACTACTCATCATGCTTTTCGTAAGGTTGTTAGCTTTTATATTCATAACCAACCTGTTATACGAATTCAAGCAACCAAACCACTAAAGTCAATCACTATCATATGAAGCCATAAGTAAAGAGCCCCGATCCTTTCGTTGTTGACTTCCTTGTGTGGAGTGCACCAAAGCCAGACTTTCTGTAGGCGACATCGTGAATGAAGATGGCAATTTGATAGGTGTCATTGTGAGGTGCTATCCAGGTTAAGGGATAGAAGTCACAGTTTGTATCAATATGACGTATTATTCAAGTCTAGGATGAGAGTCACAGTTTTTAAATGATATTCCTATTGTTAATAAATTTCTTGACGTATTCTAGAAGACTTCTTAGCCTACCCCTAGAGCGTGAAATCGAATTTTGTATTGACCCCAGTACAAAACCAATTTCTTCAACCCTTAAATATTTCTTCAACCAAAACGAACGTATAATGCGCCAAAGAGCGTTGGCTCGGTATTGAAGATTACGATCATACCATTTAATATCATTGTGGAAGAGAGAACGCGTAGTAGGCGGCGTAGCGTTGAGTAGAAGATCGTATGCGTTTCTGAGTGCGATGTTGTTAACACAAAAACCCATTTTGTACAACTTACAAATGATGAAGATAGAGTTAAAGAATCTAGGGACCCACGTGAAGATAGCGAATGTACGAGTAGAATCGACTTTAATCGATAAAGTTAAAGCCGCTCAAGCTACACACCCGAATCTGATGAATGTGAAGAAGAAGGTTCAAGAGGGTGTTATTCTAGAAGCAATAATCGACAAAGAGAGGAAATCTTAACCCTCGATTTTATTGGCCCATTTGAAATCCTCAATTGAGTAAGAACTGTGACTTATAGACTCGTTTTACCGCCAAGTATGTCGCGTGTTCATAATTTTTTTAACGTATCGATGTTACGTAAATATGTGGACGACCCGATCCACATTATTTATTTAGAACCGGACGAGATAGCGGATGATTTAACGTATGAGGAGATACGTGTTAAAATCTTGGATAAGAAGGATTATATTCGACACTCAAAGGTTATACCTCAAGAGTTAGAATCTGAAATAAAGTCAAGGTATCCTCACCTTTTCGGCATACCAGGTACGTACGTAAATTTCGAGGGCGAAATTTCATAAGGAGGGGAGATTGTGAGACCCCAGATTTTATGAATAAATATTTAATTTTTTCAAAATATTTTTTTAAATATTATGGTGTGGATTTGATATAATGTTATAGTTGTGGGTAGTATTTAAAAATTTTGCAAAGTATGTAAGTTGTTATAAATATTCGATTGGTCAGGAAATATTCTTTTTGTCGAGGAATATTTTACGACGGCACAATCATTGGTGGACCCCACAATGGAAGCACTGTCGTAGTTAGAAAACGACAAAAATATTTTATAAAAATAACGGCGGAGGTTTTACTGAATTAATCTTTGTTGAACTACCCGGTAGTAAAAGTACATTAATCTGGCGTGGTTGCATAGTAGCACACGGTATTGATTATTGATGCTTAAGTGATAAGTCACTCGGTTATCTTGCATTATTGCTATAGATAATTCTTTGCATCATATCTCTCGTATTATTGATTCGATTATTATCACGAGTATCATCTCGCATAATATGTTATTTTATTAAATCAATAATTGAGGCGACAAAGTTATTCATATTATTAAATTGCAATATTTACAATGTCGGAAGTTACATCGAGGAGAGGTTTGGTCACCTAATTGCGGCGCATGATAGGGAGAAATCCTTATTGGAAAACCCCTCTTTCCTGGGAATAATCTGGTTGCTAAATATTGTGAGTAATAATATTAATGATGAATAAGTTCGTGTTGATTAAAGATGAATTTGATAATTTCATTATGTTGGGATTATTTGTGTTAGTAGAAATCGATATCTATTTAGATAATAATTGATGTCTGGAGGTTATATTGTTCAATCGAGTATTCGGGAACTTTTCGTGTCGGAGTACTATTCACGAGTTACTATTCATGAGTTACTATTCATGAGTTACTATTCACGAGTTACTATTCATGAGTTACTATTCACGAGTTACTATTCACGAGTTATTATTCACCTGATTACTATTCACTCTAGTATTGTTCACTCGGGTATTTGGGTACAATATTATTCCATGAGGAGATGTGCTAATTTTTCTGACCATTGGTTGAAATTATAATAGTAAATCAATATGGATCTTTAATTTAAAGTCTTAATAGTAACTTGTCCCTTCAATATTACCAAGGGTTAATTGCCCCTTCGCAAATAGTAGTTGTCTCTTCAATATTACCAAGAGTTATTTGCCTCTTCGGTGTTCCAAGGGTTAATTACCCCTTCGTAAATAGTAGTTATCTCTTCAATATTACCAAGAGTTATTTGTCTCTTCGGTATTCCAAGAGTTAATTACCCCTTCGCAAATAGTAGTTGTCTCTTCAATATTACCAAGAGTCATTTTGACCATTCGTTAAGACCAAGAGCCACTCTAAGTTTTTCTATAAATAGAAGCTCATTCCTTCATTATTTCTTACGAATTCACTGAAACTCAGGAGAGAGAAATTATAGAGAGAAAGAAGAAGAGTGTTCTGCCACTTCACTACTTCGATATCCAGTGTCTTTTACGGTAAGGGATATTATTTGTTGTACCCGTAAGGGGTGTTATTCTTTCTTATTCATGAAGAGAACTTTTGTTATTCCATTCTTTATTATAATGTTGGAATAACCTGTATACGCGGCATACCCTATACTTGGTGAAATCCTTATGTTATTCCATTCTTTATTATTACATTGGAATAACTTTGTATCTGTGACATACCTATACATAACATTTTATTATACATTGGTCGTGGCATACCCTATACTTGGTAAAATCCTTATGTTATTCCATTCTTTATTATTAGACATTGGAATATCATATGTGTGTTTTTATAGGACTTGGTTTCGTCATTATTATTTGTTGGAATATTACATGCGTGTGTTTTACACCAGGACTGGTTAGATTACTTATTATTACATTGGAATATCACATCTATATGAGTACCGCATGTATGGTGATTTCTTTTGTTATTCCATTCTTTATTATACTCGGTTGGTTAAAGTTTTGACTTCATACTCCATGAAATTAGTTGAATATCCTTGATATTTTGCGCTTCATCCGATATCTTTTCATGGAAATATTCTTACGAGCATTCTTGAATTTTACTCTACAAAGAAGTATCATGTTGACAATTTAGACGTTATTAGTTCCTTGATAAATTAATTCATGAACTTGTTTTATTGAATTCTTATATCATTGTCATCATCCTCGTGTTTATATTTTTTTGAAAGTCATCTGTGGCCTGTAGGGCATAGATGGACTTGGTATGATTATTACCAGGGATTATTCGGTATAATAATGACCGTAATATTATAAATGATATGGTAAAAGTCCTCGTTGATTTTGTAATGCATTGATGGGATGAGTTTTTGGTATGATTATGACCAGGGATTGATCGGTATAATCATGACCATTGATGAATACACAAATGTCCTTGACCGGTAGTGCATGGATAATTTGTGGTTGTGATACTAAAGAATATCCTTGGCCGTAGTGCAGGGGTGATTCGATGATGTGGATTATTTATTAAGCTGAGTCTCAGCGATAAAAATTGATGAAAACCTTTTAAATCATAAAAGATAGTAGATTTTATTCTCTACTCGACTCTTTTAATGGATTGCTTATTCCGCTGCAGTTAAACTTGTTGTCTATTGTATTTTATCAGTTTAACATTGTTGAAGGCTAATGATAATTTATTACGCATTATCTTAGTCATAATATTTCTTCTTTGGGCTAGTTGAGCTCACCCTTTCTTTCCTTTGTTCTCTTGTGAAATGAGAACATAGCAGGGACTAGTCGGGGGACGGAGTGATGGTCCAGATGATAGCATTAGTAGTCCTCACTATTCTATGAAATAGTGTGATAATAATTATAATGATAACTTATTCTGAGAGTGGATATTGTCTAGAAGACAATATTTGTATTAAAACTCACAGCTTTTGTTGTATATTTAAGATTGTATTTGTATTCCGTATCATGTATCTGGCGACCCAAGATGGGTGATGTATACCTATTTTGGGGGCGTCACACCTAACTTTGGGATGTTTGCCTCAGTCTTTATAGGATTCCGCACCAAAACAATTTAGTTCGGGAAAATTTCAAAGAACGCTTTGAATTTCATAAACATTAGTCTAGCTAAATCAAATAGCTTAGACTCATACCAATAATTTAATTTCAATCGAAATATTTATGTATAGCCAAAATCCCATTGGCAATTAATTATTTTGAAAATAATTTTATGACGTCATGATACCGTACTGTGCTAACAGGCCATTTGAGGATTCGTTCATTGAGTGACTTTGTCATAACACATCATACAATAGTGGGACAACGATTTTTCAATCGAATTCAACAATAAGTATTCCTGTATTTACAACTCCATCATTTTTTATCATATTTGCACCAGGTTACATAATACATTAATGATAAATAAAATATATTTTGATATTTTCAAATCATTGTCGTCTAGCTAAAATAAATAGCATAGACTATTCTTTAAACCATTCAAAAATTATTGTAAATCAGTTTTATCATCTCAACAGGTAACGATGTGTCAGAGTCCCGAAGTCCACACATGCACAATTGTCACTATGTGTTGAGAATAAAAATTCATTTTTAAAAGGCACATCAGTGCATATTTAGCTTGATGTCAAAAATTTCGAAGTCTATCATTGCTAGAAGATTTGGAATACCTAATCTTCCACTAATGATCCATTGCTTAACCAGTTTATATGTTTCAATCATCCTCAATTCTCCATTCACACTTAACTATACTCAGTTCATCAAACTTACCACACGTTATGAGTTCAGGAACTTTCCACAATAATATGAGTTTAAGAACTTATCCTAGTCAGACCATAGGCATCCATTTGTTGAGGGGTTCAAAAATATACCATATGATTATGAGTCGCGAACTTACCATAAGTATGAGTTTTAAGAACTCACACATAATCTTAGATTCTCTACCTATCTGTTATATCCATGAGAAAAGAATCACCTTCTCAACATGTATATAGCAAATAGCGTGACACAAACATTTCAATGATTATCATTATCAGAAACTAAGTGGTTGTCAAACCAAAAACAATCCCCTGCCCATACAAAGAATTGGTCAACTCAGCCATTAATCAATATAGGAAGCTAAGCGGTTGTTACACCAAGGACAATTCCCCGCCTATAAAAAGAATTGTTCAACTTAACCACTATATCGAGTAGGAAGCTAAGTGATTCTAAAACCAAGTATAAATTCCCCGCCCACACAAGGAATCATACAACTTAACTAATGACATGAGTCCTCAATTGAAATCCCACTTAATCCTAGCTCGCCTTCATACTCAATACAAATCTTATTTAATCCGTATCTATAATTCTTTCCTGAATTTGCATCGTACTAATTCATAGTACAACTGACACACATCAATTTTTTTCTATAAAATTTTCAATCATTCGATTGATCCTCCTCCCTTCTATGATCTTATTAGATCACGGGGTGATCTCATCGTATTATATTATAATTCATTTCTATATCGTGATCGTTTTGTTTTACGATCTCCTTTTAGTCTTTTAGACTCTATCTATTCATTACTACTATTCATCTTTATTATCAGAGTTAGGTAACTCCGTATCTTTATCACTCGTCGAGAATCGTCTTTAAATCTTAATAACACACTAACTCTACTTGAGTTAGTCCTTATCCTTATCATTGTGGTTATTAGCCTAAGGTAACCATACCTAAGGTTTATAACCTACAGCTCTGATACCAAATGAGACGTCCCCCGATCCTGGTACTAATCACCACAAATCTGGTATACTAATTCTATAACTATTGCGAAAGATATAAACATAATTTATTTATACATTAAACTTTACACATTATCCCCAAGGTCAATAACCTTAACTTATATACCTGAATTCAACATCCTATCCGACATACTATGTCATTTGCGTTCACCTGTATCTGAAGTATTCGTTTTAATCTACAATATTTATCATGATATAGCAAGGCTCACAACAAGTTTGCCCAACAAGTTTAAGTTCAATGAAAGATATATCATAATTGAAAGAATGAACAATAAGCTATCGAACTTTCAACAATATAATCATTGTGCAAATAACATAAATCAATTTTTATAGTTGAATGACCGAAATAATAAAAATGAATGGTCAATAATGAACATGAATAAATCAACTAAACCAAACGGTAACGAAGGTGATCAGCCTTTCATACCTGATGAACACATCTGATATGTATAAGTGCGAATCAATAAATCATAGACGTGGAATAATCATCAATGATTATCCACTACTGTGCTTGAAAAATAGTAACTCAAGTTAGAGTTAAAGAAACTTGCATGAATCATCAACTACTGCTACACAATCTATTTAGCTTCATCTGAAGACCTAATATTGATAATATCGATCTCCCAAGTTAGAATAATATTATCTCAGTTAATACTGTTAACTACAGTTATAAAATAACCTAAACACATTACCACATAATCCTATCAGTCAATAAAACACATAAGACCTAATATCAATCAAACTATTTTAGTCTGAGTTGAGTTCGGTACTATTTCGACCTCCCGATTGCCTAATCGGATAATTATCGAGCCTAATATTCATAAGACTCTACTTAAACGCTTTACAATTATCTTAGATAATTTATTTATCAATCAAAATATTTTTCAAAGGCTCATAATAATTTTAAATAATTATTACCATTTATCATGATTTTTCAATCACTAATATCATATTTATATGATTTAAATACCACATAATTCCATTATCATTAATATTTATTTAATTTCAAATATTAATGAAATACTCAACATAATATTATAAGTCATTTATAATATCTTAAAGTATTTTAATACCTAAATATCTCATTTAAGCGATTTTTAAACATTTAAAACCATTATTAAATAAGCGCCATTAATATTAAAATATTAATGTATTTCATGATAAAATATCAAAAGTTATATTTTATAACCTTTTAAATCATTTTATATGATTTTTAAAACATTAAAACTAATTTTCCATATTTTATTTAATACATTTATTAAATAAATCAATTATCATTAATATTAAATTATTAATAAAATTCATCCCAAAATATTAAAAGTCAATCAAAATAACTTAAAATATTTTCTAACACTTTAATATAATTTCAAATGATTTTTAAAGTATTAAAATTATTTTTAAGTAATTTATTTAATATAATAATTAAATAAATAAAATATCATTAATATTTAAAAATATTAAAATATTAATCAAATATATCTCAAATTATTAAAAATTCATTTTTAGGCTATAAAATAATTTTTACAAATTAATTATGAATTTTTCATAAATAAAAATCATTTAATTCTAATTATTTAATAAAAATAATTAATTTCTAAATAAACTGTTGCCAAAGGGTGCTATTGTGACAAAACTGTCGCTATAGGTGTTCTTGAGTCCCTCAAGAACATTCATGTCAGTCACCAGGGTGCATATTTTGACCATCAATAGATCTTAGATCTTGGTGTTTTCTTGGCTTGCAAAGGTGTTAAGGATGTAGTATTGATGTAATACTACAACCTCAAACAAGTTTCACGGCCAAAACACATCACAACAGTGAGATTCAAGCCATCAAAAATCTTATCAGACATGTTCTTGAGTTTCTGAGTTGCTCAGAAACTCATGCAGTGTTAAGGGTCATACTTTGGAGATTTGTATCTTTGATTCTGAGTTTACTCAGTATGTTAAATTGGTGCAATCTTGTAGTAGAGATGTCAAGGTACAAAAGTGTAAGACCCCAACTTTTATAAATAAAGATGAATTTTCTATAAATATTATTTTTGAATATTATGGAATAAATTTGATATAATGTTATAGTTGTGGGTAATATTTATAAATTTTGCAAAGTAAGCAAGTTGTTATAAAATATTCGTTTGGTGGGAATATTCTTTTGTGGGGAATATTAAATACGACGACGGCTCAATCATTAGTGGACCCCACTGGCTCTCGAGAACGCATGTGATGATGGCGAGTATCTGAGTAGAAGCCGACTTTAATCGATAAAGTTAAAGCTACTCAAGCCTACTGACACAGAGCCGAGTGCGTATGAGGAAGAAAGTGCAAGAAGGTGCTATGCCTGAAGCAAGAATCGATGAAGAAGGAATACTTCAAGTCAACTCCAGACTTTGTGTTCCTAACGACCCTGATTTAAAGTATAATATCATGATGGAGGCGCACAACACACCATTTGCAATCCATCCTGGGAGTACCAAAATGTATCATGATATTCGTCATACATTTTGGTGGAGCAATATGAAGAGAGAGATAGCGCTATTTATCTCAAGGTGTCTAACTTGTCAACGAGTTAAAGCGGAGCATCAAGTACTAAAAGGTCCATTGCAACCACTTGAAATTCCAGAATGGAAGTGGGAGCACATTACCATGGATTTAAATTCTGGGGTCTTCCTAAGGTTTCTCAAGGCATAGATGCGATTTGGGTCATTGTTGATAGATTGACCAAGTCCGCTCATTTCTTACCATATCTGAGAAACTTATACACTTGAACGTCTTGCTGTATGTACATAAAGCGAGATTATAAGACTGCATGGTATCTACGCAGTATCCATAGTCTCGATCGAGACCCCAACTTTTATAAATAAAGATGAATTTTCTATAAATATTATTTTGAATATTATGGAATAAATTTGATATAATGTTATAGTTGTGGGTAATATTTATAAATTTTGCAAAGTAAGCAAGTTGTTATAAAATATTACGTTTGATTGGGGAATATTCTTTTTGTTCGGGGAATATTAAATGCGATGGCTCAATCATTAGTGGACCCCATTAGCGGAAGTATTGTCGTAGTTAGAAAGCGACAAAATTATCTTTCTATAAAAATACTTGGAGAGGTGTTACTGTTAAAAGCTGTTGAACTACCCTAGTAGTAAAAGTCTGATGTCTGGCGTAGTTGTATAGTAGCAATAGCGATATTGATTATTGATGCTTACGTGAGAAGTCATCCTATGCTTGCTCAATTATATCTCTGATAATTCTTGCATCATATCTCTTATATTATTGATTCAATTATTGTCACAGTATCATCTGTATAATATGTTATAGTATTAAATCAATAATTGAGACGACAAGTTATAAATGATTAATAATTGTTGAAAGATTAAATATGTGTTGATTAAAAATAAAATGATTTGTGGTAATATTTATTCAATCCTTGATGTATATAAAGAGTGCATTATGAGGCGTTTGTGGTAAGTTTGATTATTTTATGGGGGGGCTATATGTCATCATCTAAGAGTCTCTTCACATCGATAGTAATTACCTTCGTCAATAGTAATTACCTTTGTGAATAGTAATTACCTTCGTCAATAGTAATTACCTTTACCAGACGTCAAACCACTTGCCGTTTCATATTAGATGCGTCGAACCACTTGTCGTTTCACATTACAAGCGTCGAACCACTTGTCGTTTCACATTCTGAGCGTCCGAACCACTTGTCGTTTCACATTACGAGCGTCAAACCACTTTTCTTTTCACATCACCGGTCAATCAAGCCACTTGCCTTTTCACATAAGAGTGCTAAGCTAGAAATCTTCTATAAATAGAGGCCTAGTGCTTCATTATTTTTCACGAATTCATTCAAGCTATAGAGAGAAGTATAGAGAGAATAAGAGAGAAAGAAGAAGAGTATTTTGTTACTACACTCTGCAGTATTCAATCTCCTACCAAAAGTAAGGGGTGTTATTCTTTCTTATTCATGAAGAGAATCGTTGTTATTCCATTGTTTATTATTCATTGGAATAACTGTGATCTCATGGTTTACCCTATACTTGGTGACATTCTTCTATTATTCTACATTGGAACATCACATGCGTGTGTTTTACAGGACTGGTTCCGTCTTTATTATTATTACTGTTGGAACATCCTGCTCATGTGTTTTACACGGGACTGGTTAAAATCTTTTTATTATTATTCTTTGGAACATCCTATATGTGTGTTTTACGCCTTGGGACCTGGTTCCATTCTTTATTATTTTGTTGGAATATCACATGCATGCGTTTTACTGACCGGACTGGTTCCGTTATTTATTATTCTGTTTGAATAACTTTGCATGTATGTGGTCTATCGCATGCATGGTGATTTCTTTTGTTATTCCATTCTTTATTATACCCGGTTGGTTAAAACTTTGACTTCTATACTCCATGAAATTAGTGGAATATCCTTGATATTTGCGCTTCATCGATATCCTTTCATGGAAATATTCTTCTCAAGTATTCTTGAATTTTACTCTACAAAGCGAGTATCATGTTGACGATTTGGATGTTATTGGTTCCTAGATAAATTAATTCTTGAACTTGTTTTATTGAATTCTTATATCATTGTCATCATCCTCATGTTTATATTATGTTGAAAGTCATCTCGTATTGTAGTGCATAGATGGACTTGGTATGATTATGATCGGAGACTATTCGGTGTAATCATGACCGTAATGTTACAAATGATGTGGTAAAAATCCTTAGTGGCCCGTAGTGCATTGATGGATAGTTGTTGGCATGATCATGACCATTAATGAATACACAAATATTCTTGGCTCGTATTGCATGAATAATTGTGGTCGTGATACTAAAGAATATCCTCGGGAAGTAGTGCGAGGGTGATTCGATGATGTGGAATATTTATTAAAGTTGAGTCTCGATTTATAATAAATGATGAAAAACCTTTTAAATCATAAAAGATAATAGATTTTATTTTCTACTTGACTCTTTTAATGGATTCTTTGGTTCATTTGTAGTTAAACTTGATGTTCATTATATTTTATCGGTTTTAGATTTGTTGAGGCTAATGATAATTTATTCTGCATTATCTTAGTCATAATATTTCTTCTTGAGCTAGTTGAGCTCACCCTTTCTTTCACCTTTGTTCTCTTGAAATGAGAATATAGCCGGGACGAGTGGGGAGCGGAGTAATGGTCCGAGAGGATAGCATTTAGTAGTCCTCACTATTACGTGAAATAGTGTGATAATAATTGTAATGAGGACTCCTTTTGAGTTTGTATGATCTCTAGTAGACAATATTTGTATTCAAACTCACAGTTTATGTCGATTGTACATACATGCTTATATTAGTAAGTTGTATTTAAATTACATACCATGTATGTCGACTACCCAAGATGGGTGATGTATACCTATTTTTGGGGGCGCCAGCTTGGTATCAAAGCTAGGGGATATGATCCCCGCTAAGATGTGAGAATAGTACTAGGAGGGAGGCGGGGAATACCTTCGCTAGTATGACCTACCTAAGTTTATGTGCTATTTTATTGGCTGGGTGAGAATATAGGGATAATATGTTATATGTCAATTAACCTTTTGTTTTGTGGCAGTATCTGAAAATGACATCTGAGAATGTTGAGAATAGCAATGGAGCACAAGCGATCGTTGATTCACCACATATCAATAATCAGGATAATGTGCATCAAGAAGGCGACAATCCTCATGCAAACAACAACATTGACCAAATGATGAATGATCAAATGTTCAGAGGCTTTATGCAATTCATGCAACAAAGAAAGAGAGCGACTCTCGTCCAAAACGTAGGTGGAAACACGGAAAACTCTCAAAGGTCACCGCTAAACAATTCAAGGAGCCGGGACCACCGGAGTTTAAGGGAGAGCCAAAACCACTTACGGTGGAAGCATGGATAAAGCATATTACCAAGATATTTGATGTCTTGGGATGCTCCGAGGAGCAAAAGGTTCCTTGCCACCTTTTTTATTGCGCGGAGAGCAGACATTGGTGGGAATCGGTAGAAGCGTACTCAACTTCTAACAGATGAAGATATCTTGGGAGAAGTTCGGGAGTCGTTTCAACGACAAATACTTTCCGAAAGTATTCGCCACATGAAGGAGGTGGAGTTTATCAAGTTGGAACAAAACAATATGGCCGTGTCGCAATACGAGGCAAAATTTGCGGAGTTATCACGGTTTTACGCCCCACTGGTGGATAATGAAGAGAGAATGGTGCGAATATTTTCAAGAGGTTTGAAGTCGGAGATACGTCAACATCTTATTTCTCATAAACTGTGGTGTTTGTATTCAGATGTTGTAAATAGGGCTTTTCCAGTTAGTGGAGCGCGATAACGAGTCAATGTAACTAAAAGTGTGGCGCCCAAAATTTGGTATACATCACCCATCTTGGTAAAACACTTACATGGTATGTAATTTAAATACAACTTATTAACATAAGCGTGCCGTGTACAATCGACATAAGTCGTGAGTTTAAATACAAATATCGTCTACTAGATATTATACAAACTCAAACAAAAGTCCTCATTACGATTATTATCACACTATTTTTACGTAATAGTGAGGACTACTAATGCTATCTTGAGGACCATCACTCGCTTCCCAGAGCTCGTCCCGGCTATATTATCATTTCTCAAGAGAACGGTGAAAGAAAGGGTGAGCTCAACTAGCCCAAGAAGAAATATTATGACTAAGATAATGCGAATAAATTATCAATAGTCTTCAACAATGTTAAATTGATAAAATACAATAGACAACCGGTTTAAGCTGCTGCGTGAATATGCAATCCATTAAAAGAGTCAAGTAGAAAATAAAGTCTACTATCTTTTAGGTTTTAAAAGGTTTTCATCATCTTTGTTATAGTGAGACTCGACTTTAATAAATATTCCACATCATCGAATCACCCCTCGCACTACTGACCGAGGATATTCTTTAGTATCACGACCACAATTATTCATGCACTACGGGCCAAGAATATTTGTGTATTCATTAATGGTCATGATCATGCCAACAATCGTCCATCAATGCACTATTCATGCGAGGATTTTTTACATCATTTGTAACATTACGGTCATGATTATACCGAATAGTCTCTGGTCATAATCATACCAAGTCCATCTATGCACTACAGGCCACAGATGACTTTAAAAAAAATATAAACATGAGGATGATGACAATGATATAAGAATTCAATAAAACAAGTTCAAGAATTATTTTATCCAGGAATTATTAACGTCCAAATTAGTAAAATTCAAGAATGATCAGAAGAATATTTCCATGAAAAGATACTGGATGAAACGTAAATATCAAGGATATTCTACTAATTTCATGGAGTATAGAAGTCAAAGTTTTAACCAACTGGGTATAATAAAGGATGGAATAACAAAAGAAATCACCATGCATGCGATAGACCGCACAGACAGGTTATTCCAACAGAATAATAAATAACGGAACCAGGTCAGGTGAAATTCACACCGACAGGATGTTCCAACAGAATAATAAAGATGGAACCAGATCCGGTGTAAAACACGTAGATATGATATTCCAGCGAGAATAATAAAAGGCGGAACCGAAGTAAGGTGTAAAACACCACGACGAGGATGTTCCAGAATAATAATAAAAAGCGGAACCAGTCCGGTGTAAAACATACAGCAGGATGTTCCAACAAAATAATAATAAAGAGGCGGAACGGTCCTGTAAAAACACTGCATGAGCAGGATGTTCCAATGAGAATAATAGAAGATTGTCACCAAGTATAGGGTAAGCCACGCGTATCTGAGTTATTCCAACGAGAATAATAAGCAATGGAATAACAGCAGTTCTCTTCATGAATAGGAAAGAATAACACCCTTACATTTGGTAGGAGATTGAATATCCAAAGACAGTTAGTAACAAAATACTCTTCTTCTTTCTCTCTTATTCTCTCTATACTTTCTCTCTCTATAGCTTGAATGAATTCGTGAAAAATAATGAAGCCCTAGGCCTCTATTTATAGAAGATTTCTAGCTTAGCACTGATGTGAAAAGACAAGTGGCTTGACGAATCGTTTGGCCTTTGTAATGTGAAGCGACAAGTGGTTCGGCCTTTTGTAATGTGAAAGCGACAAGTGGTTCGGACGTCCGGTAAAGGTAATTACTATTAACGAAGGTAAATACTATTGGCGAAGGTAAATACTATTCACAAGGGTAATTACTATTGTGAAGGTAATTACTATTATTGAAGGTAAATACTATTCACAAGGGTAATTACTATTGTGAAGGTAATTACTATCGACGAAGGTAAATACTATTGATGAAAAGACTCTTAGATGATGACATATGAGCCCCCATAAAATAATCAAACTTACCACAAATCATTTTTTTTTCATCAACACATATTTAATCTTTCAACAATTATTAATCATTTATAACGTGTCGTCTCAATTATTGATTTAATACTATAACATATTATCTGAGATAATCTTGTGACAATAATTGAATCAATAATATAAGAGATATGATGCAACAATTACTATAGCAATAATTGAGCATATTTGAGTGACTTCTCACGTAAGCATCAATAATCAAATAAGTGTCTTTACTATGCGACCCACCACGTATTCTGCGTACTTTACCCCTAGGTAGTTCAGCAGTTTAACGGTAACACCTCCATAGTTATTTTTATAAAATATTTTTGTCGTTTTCTCAATTCGACAATAATTACATGTAATGGGTCCACCAATGATTGGTCAGTTGTAACGAATATTCCTAAAAAAGAATATTCCCCAGGCCAAACGAATATTTTATAACAACTTGCATACTTTTGCAAAATTTATAAATATTACCCACAACTATAACATTATATCAAATTTATTCCATAATATTCAAAATAATATTTATAGAAAAATTCATCTTTATTTATAAAAGTGGGGTCTTACAACCTCCTTCTTATGAAATTTAGCCCTCGAAATTAGGAGATGCGATACACGGTATGTCGAAGAGGTAAGGATACCTTGATTTCATTTTTGATTCTAACTCCCAAGTCATTTCCTCAACATCGTGGTTCCTCCACAAAATTTTGACTTGAGGTATAACCTTGGGGCGTAGAATATGTTCATTCTTATCAAAATTTGAGCAGGAACCTCTTCATACGTCAAATCTTCCGCTATTTAAATGGGTTCTAACTCAATAATATGGTTCGGGTCTTTCACATATTTACGTAACATAGATATGTGAAAAACGTTATGAACACGAGACATATTTGGCGGTAAGCGAGTCTATAGGCCATACAGTTCCTACTCGATCGAGGATTAAAATGGACCGATGAATCGAGGTTAAGTTTTCTCTCTTTCCAAATCTTGTAACTCCTTTCCATGGAGCAACTCTTAACAACACATGATCTCCTATATCGAATTCCACGCCCTTTCGATGAAGATCAAAGATAACTCTTTTATCGATTTGTGAGGTTTTATATCGTTGTCGGATCGTTTGAATCTTTTCCGTAGTCATACGTACCAACTCTGGTCCCAACAACGTTGCTTCACCCACCTCATCCCAAAGATCTTTGGAGAGCGACACTTTCTTCCATACAACGCTCGAATGGAGCCATGCGATACTTATATTTGATAAGCTTTGTTGTAGGAAAACTCCACCAACGGCAGAAGAACTTGTCCCAACTCCCTTGAAATCAAGGACCACAGAGTCTTAATAGATCTTCAGAGTTTGAATAGTCCTCTCATTTGTCGTCGTCCAGTCCCGAGGATGATATTAGAAGCTAAATCGTGAAATCTGTGCCCATAGCTTTTTTGCAAACTAACCCAAAATCGTGAAGTGAATCTTGGGTCTCGATCGTAAACTATGGATCTAGGCATACCATGCGCCTAACAATCTCGTTTTATGTACATCTGAGCAAGGCGTTTCAAGTGTATAAGTTTCTCGTATCGGTAAGAAATGAGCGGAGACTTGGTCAACCTATCAACAATGACCCAAATCGCATCAATGCCTTGAGAAACCTTAGGAAGGCCGTGAACGAAATCCATGGTAATGTGCTCCCACTTCCATTACGGAATTTCAAGTGGTTGCAATGGACCTTTTGGTACTTGATGCTCCACTTTAACTCGTTGACAAGTTAGACACCTTGAGATAAACAGCAGCTATATCTCTCTTCATATTGCTCCACCAAAATGTATGGCCGAATATCATGATACATTTTGGTACTCCCGAGATGGATTGCAAATGTGTGTTATGCGCCTCCGTCATGATATTATACTTTAAATCGAGGTCGTTAGGAACACAAAGTCTGGAGTTGACTCGAAGTATTCCTTCTTCATCGATTCTTGCTTGGCGATAGCACCTTCTTGCACTTTTTTTCCTCATCGCATCGAACCTCAGTGTCCGTAGCGAGCGACTTTAACTTTATCGATTAAAGTCGGTTCTACTGTATACTACGCTATCATCACATGCGTCCTGAGTCTTTAACTCTATCTCCATCCTTTGCAAGTCACCTGAAAATGGGCTTTGCGTTGACAACATCGCTTTTCGTGCTTGCATATGATTTTCACTAACGCGTCAAATACTACGCTCGCTTTTCGAGGATGGTATTGGATGGTATGATCATAATCTTTCAACAGCTTCTAGTAATATCGTTGTCGCATATTCGAGTTCCTTTTGAGTGAAGAAATATTTGAGGCTTTTATGATCCATAAAGATCTCCACTTTCTCCCATACAAGTAATGCCTCCAAATTTTAAGTGCAAAGACAATACCGCCAACTCTAGATCATGAGGTAGGATAATTCCTCTCATATTCTTTGAGTTGTCATGAGGCATAAGCTATTACTTTTTCCATGTTGCATGAGAACACATCAACCCTTTGCAGAAGCATCACTTTGTAGATGACAAATCCTCCGAGCCGGATGGTATTGCCGAGCAGTCTTTGAAATAAGTCTCCTCTTGAGTTCTTGAAAACTCTTCTCACATTCCTCGCTCCAACCGAACTTTGTATCTTTCCAAGTCAAATTTGAGTCAATGGAATAGCGATTCGAGAAAATCCTTCCACGAATCTCCGATAATAACCACTAAACCAAGAAAGCTACGTGTGCTTGGTCATTGATTTAGGTTGTTCCCACTTTGAATAGCTTCAATCTTTCTTTGGGTCAACGAGATATTCCATGACTTGATACCACGTGCCCAAGGAATGCTACTTCTTCAAGCCGAACTCGCATTTCTTCAACTTGGCATAAAGCTTATATTCACGAAGCTTTTTGAGTGTCGATTTCAAGTGTTGCTCATGATCTTCACGGCTTTTGGAATAAATAAGGATGTCATCAATAAAGGCGACCACAAAGTGATCTAAATATTCCTTGAATACTCGGTTCATCATATCCATGAAGGCAAATAGGAGCATTAGTCAATCCAAAGGACATGACTAGGAATTCATAATGCCCGTCTGCAAAGTTCTCGGAAGCCGTCTTTGGAATGTCGTGGTTACAATCTTCAATTGGTGATATCCAGGAACTAAGATCAATCTTTGAAAAGAATTTGGCTCCTCACTGGCTGGTCGAAACGAGGTCATCAATACGTGGCAATGGATACCTATTTTGATGGTGACATGATTCAACTCCGATAATCAATACAAAGTCGCATACTCCCATCTTTCTTCTTTCACGAATAAAGCAGGAGCACCCCAAGGAGAATACTGGGGACAGATAAAGCCAATGTCTAACAATTCTCTGCGGTTGGGTCTTTAACTCACGAAGTTCAACAGAGCCATTCGATATGGGCCTTTGGAAATAGGTTTTTGTAGGGTTCAAGGTCGATACAAAATTCAATTTCACGCTCGGGGTAGGCAGGGAAGTTCTTCAATGTGTCGTCGAAATTTATTAACAATAGGAATATCGTTTAAACCGGCGTATTTTTATTTAACTCGTGACATGAGCTAAGAAAGCTTGACATCCGTTTTTCAATAAAGCGAATAGCTTTATGGCTTGAGATGAGCCGTGATTGATTTTAATGGTTTGGTCGTTTGAATTCGCATAATAGGTTGATTAGGAATATGAAAGCTAACAAACCTTATGAAAACAATCAATTTTTGCATGATAAGTAGTTAACCAATCAATCCCAGAATCACGTCAAATGCAAGTATTTTTAATGAAATAAGATCGACGAATGTAATGTGAGGGTGCCGATTTGAACCAAACAAGACTTATAAAGTGGATGTAATGAAGGTTTCTCCCAACGGAGTTTCCACAGATAAGTCAAAGTCTAATTTCTCCTGAGTCAAATTTAATCGATGAACGCAAGTAGGAGAAATAAAAGAATGGGTAGAACAGGTATCAAATAAAGTATAGACTTCATTAGAGTTTATGATAAGCTTACCCGTGATGACCTCATTCGATTCCTTGCTCTTTGGGAGGTCACAACAAATGCTCTCCTTGCTTCTGGTTTTTGAATTTTAGGGATGGCCTTTGGTGCCTCCATCCTAGTGAATTTGTCTTGATGTGAAACGACAAAATCGAGCTAAGTGACCTTCTCTTCCACAATTATAACATGCTTTGAATGACATTTGTGATTTGATGATGTGTCCTCTCCTCCGCATTTGAAGCATATGATAGGTGGTCTTTCTCCTTCCTTAACAATGGGTCTTTGGTGCCGACGTCTTTCCATCATTGTTGAATCTCCTTTTCTTGAAATGTCCATTCTTATTGTTTTGCCCCGATTACCACCAAGTGGTTACCATATCCGCTTGTTGATTACCTCCACGCTTGTTGTCCACCATGACTATGACTATTCTCGTGGTATTATAATTTTGCTTACCGCTCTTTTTAATTGCATTGACTCATTATCGCTAGCTCCACTAAATGAGCCCTATTTACAACATCCGAATACAAAACACGGTTTATGAGAAATAAGATGTTGGCGTATCTCCCGACTTCAAACCTCTTAAAACATTCGCCATTCTCTCTTCATTATCCACCAAGTGGGGCCTTGAACCGTGATAACTCCGCAAATTTTGCCTCGTATTGCGACTACGGTCATATTGTTTTGTTCCCACTTGATAAATTCCACCTCCTTCATGTGGCGAATACTTTCGAGGAAAGTATTTGTCGTCAAAGCGACTCTCTGGAACTTCTCCCAAGATATCTTGATCTGAAAGAAGGTTGAGTACGTTTTACCGATTCCCCACCATGAATCCGCCTCCACAAGAACATAAAAGGCGTGAAAGGAACCTTTGCTCCTGAGCATCCCAAGACATCAAATATCTTGGTAATCTGCTTTATCCATGCTTACCGCGAAGTGGTTTTGGCTCTCCCTTAAACTCCGGTGGTCCCAGCTCCTTAAATTGTTTAGCGGTGACCGACCGAGTTTTTTCCGTTTCCACCTACGTTTTGGAGGAGAGTCGCTCTCGCTTTCTTTATCAGATAAATTCGTAAAACCTCTCGAACATTTGATCATTCATCATTTGGTCGGTGTTGTTGTTTGCGTGAGGATTGTCGCCTTCGATGCACATTATCACGATTATTGATATGTGGTGAATCAACGATCGCTGCGCTCCATTGCTATTCTCAACATTCTCGGATGTCATTTTGAGATCGCCACAAAACAAAGGTTAATTGACATGTAACAAATTATCCTATCTTCTTGACCAACCAATAAAATAGCACATAAACTTGGGTAGGTCATACTAGCGAAGGTATTCCCCTCTCCTCCTCCTAGTACTATTCTCACATCTTAGCCAGGATCATATCCCTAAACTCGATATCAACCGGTGGCGCCCCAAAATTAGGTATACATCACCCATCTTGGGCCGACACTTTATGGTATGTAATTTAAATACAACTTATTAACATAAGCTGTGTAAGGTATGCAATACGACATAAGTCGTCGAGTTTAAATACAAATATCGCTCTACTAGATATTATACAAACTCAAACAAAAGTCCTCATTATAGTTATTATCACACTATTTTACGAGAATAGTGAGGACTACTAATGCTATCTTCAGGACCATCACTGCTTTCCGACTCGTCCCGGCTATATTATCATTTCAGAGAGAAACGGTGAAAGAAAGGGTGAGCTCAACTAGCCCAAAGTAAGAAATATTATGACTAAGATAATGCGAATAAATTATCAATAGTCTTCAACAATGTTAAACCGATAAATACAATAGACAAACGGTTTAAGCTATGCGGAATATGTAATCCATTAAAAGAGTCAAGTAGAAAATAAAGTCTACTATCTTTTAGGTTTTAAAAGGTTTTTCATCTTTTTATATTTGAGACTCAAACTTTAATAAATATTCCACATCATCGAATCACCCACGCACTACTACCAAGGATATTCTTTAGTATCACGACCACAATTATTCATGACTACGGGCCAAGAATATTTGTGTATTCATTAATGGTCATGATCATGCCAACAATCATCCATCAATGCACTCACGCCCATGCGAGGGATTTTACCACATCATTTGTAACATTACTGGTCATGATTATAATAGAATAGTCTCTGGTCATAATCATACCAAGTCCATCTATGCACTACAAAAGACGTATGAGATGACTTTAAAAAATATAAACATGAGGATGATGACAATGATATAAGAATTCAATAAAACAAGTTCAAGAATTATTTTATCGGGGAATTATTAACGTCCAAATTAGTAAAATTCAAGAATGATCGGAAGAATATTTCCATGAAAAGATATTGGATGAAACGCAAATATCAAGGATATTCTACTAATTTCATGGAGTATAGAAGTCAAAGTTTTAACTAATTTGGGTATAATAAAGGATGGAATAACAAAAGAAATCACCACGCATGCGATAGAATCGCATGCAGAAAAGTTATTCAACAAAATAATAAATAACGGAACGGGTTAGGTGAAATTCACATCGGCAGGATGTTCCAATGTAATAATAAAGATGGAACCGGATCCGGTGTAAAAAACACGAATAGGATATTCCAATGAATAATAAAGAGGCGGAACCGAGTCGGGTGTAAAACACACGCATGGATGTTCCAATGAATAATAATAAAGAGCGGAACCAGGTCCTGTAAAACACATGCATGGATGTTCCAACAAAATAATAATAAAGAGCGGAACCAGTGGGTGTAAAACACATGCGATGGGATGTTCCAATGTAATAATAGAAGATTGTCACCAAGTATAGGTAAATTAAATAAGCGTACTCAAAAGTTATTCCAATGTAATAATAAGCAATGGAATAACAAATGGGTTCTCTTCATGAATAGGAAAGAATAACACCCCTTACATTTGGTAGGAGATTGAATCTGCGGCGGTGTAGTAACAAAATACTCTTCTTCTTTCTCTCTTATTCTCTATACTTTCTCTCTCTATAGCTTGAATGAATTCAGTGAAAAATAATGAAGCCCTAGGCCTCTATTTATAGAAGATTTCTAGCTTAGCACCGTGTGAAAAGCGCAAGTGAGTGGCTTGAATTGGTTTAGCGCCTATAATGTGAAGCGACAAGTGGTTCGGCGCTTGTAATGTGAAGCGACAAGTGGTTCGACGTCTGGTAAAGGTAATTACTATTAACGAAGGTAAATACTATTGGCGAAGGTAAATACTATTCACAAGGGTAATTACTATTGACGAAGGTAATTACTATCGATTGGCGAAGGTAAATACTATTCACAAGGGTAATTACTATTGATGAGGTAATTACTATCGACGAAGGTAAATACTATCGACGAAGAGACTCTTAGATGATGACATATGAGCCCCCCCATAAAATAATCAAACTTACCACAAATCATTTTTTTCATCAACACATATTTAATCTTTCAACAATTATTAATCATTTATAACTTGTCATCTCAATTATTGATTTAATACTATAACATATTATACGAGATGATCTTTGTGACAATAATTGAATCAATAATATAAGAGATATGATGCAACAACCATCAGAGTAATAATTAAGCATAAATTTGAAGTGACTTCTCACGTAAGCATCAATAATCAATACCGCTGTGCTACTATGCAACCACAGCGACATTCATTACTTTACCAACCGGTAGTTCAATGGGGTTTTAACGGTAACACCTCCGCCGTTATTTTTATAAAATATTTTTGTCGTTTTCTCAATCCGACAATAATTCTGTTGTGGGGTCCACCAATGATTGAGCCGTTGTACGAATATTCCCTAAAAAGAATATTCCCCAACCAAACGAATATTTTATAACAACTTGCATACTTTGCAAAATTTATAAATATTACCCACAACTATAACATTATATCAAATTTATTCCATAATATTCAAAAATAATATTTATAGAAAAATTCATCTTTATTTATAAAAGCGGGGTCTTACAAAAAGAGAGCATTTTGAAAAAATTATAATACGGTGAGAGTAGTCATCGAGCAAAGGACAACAAGCGTGGAGGGAATCAAATAAAGATATGGTAACCACTTCGATGGTAATCGAGGCAAAACAATTAGAATGGACATTTCAAGAAAAGAGATTCAACAATGATGGAAAGACGTCAAGACCAAAGACCTGTTGTTAAGGAATGAGAAAGACCACCTATCATATGCTTCAAATGCGGAGAGAGGGACACATCATTCAAATCGCACCATGCCGTCCAAAGCATGTTATAATTGTAGTAGAGAAGGTCACTTAGCTCGATTTTATGCCGTTTACCAAAGATAAATTCAATAGGATGGAGGCACCAAAGGTCATTCCCAGAAAAGTCAAACCAAGAAGGCAAGGAGAGGCGTTTGTTGTGACCTCCCAGAGAGCAAGGAACTCGAATGAGGTCATCACGGGTAAGCTTATCATAAACTCTAATGAAGTCTATACTTTATTTGATACCTAGGTTCTACCCATTCTTTTATTTCTCCCTACTTGCGCTCATCGATTAAATTTGACTCCTAGGAGAAATTAGACTTTGACTTATCTGTGGAAACTGGATTGGGAGAAACCTTCATTACATCCACTCGCTTATAAGTCTTGTTTGGTTCAAATCGGTATTGCCCTCACATTACTTGTCGATCTTATTTCATTAAAATACTTGCATTTGGCGTGATTCTAGGATTGATTGGTTAACTACTTATCATGCAAAAATTGATTATTTTCGTAAGGTTGTTAGCTTTTTATATTCCTAACCAACCTATTATCTTAATCTGCGACTCAAACCATTAAAATCAATCACGGTCATCTCAAGCCATAAAGCTATTCGTTTATTGAAAAACGGATGTCAAGCTTTTTAGCTCATGTCATGATTTAAGCAAAAAATACGTCGAGTTTTGAACGATATTTCTATTGTTAATAAATTTCCGACGTATTCCCAAGAAGAACTTCTGCCTACTTCAGAGCGTGAAATTGAATTTTGTATCGACCTTGAACCCAGACAAAACCTATTTCCAAAGCCCATATCGAATGGCTCCTATTGAACTTCGTGAGTTAAAGACCCAATGCAGGAATTTATAGACATTGTCTTTATTCGTCCTAAGTACTCTCCTCGGGTGCTGCTCTGTTCTATTAAGTGAAGAAGAAAGATTGATCTTCGATTCGGATATCACCAATTGAAGATTAGAACCGGCTGACATTCCAAAAGCGACGCCGGAACTCGATACGGGCATTATAATTCCTATTCATGTCCTTTGGATCGACTAATGCTCCTGCTACCTTCATGGATATGATGAGCCGAAAGTATTCAAGGAATATTTGGATCACTTTGTGGTCGTCTTTATTGATGACAACCTTATTTATTCCAAAAGCCGTGAAGATCATGAAAGCAACACTTGAAAATTTGACACTCCAAAAGCCGTGAATATAAGCTTTATGCCAAGTTGAAGAAATGCGAGTTCGGCAAGAAGTAGCATTCCTTGGGCATGGTATCAAGTCATGGAATATCTGTTGACCCAAAGAAAGATTGAAGCTATTCAAAATGGGAACAACCTTAAATCGATGAATAAACTATCGTAGCTTTCTCGGTTTAAATTGGTTATTATCGGAGATTCATGGAAGGATTTTCTCGAATCGTTACTCCATTGACTCATTGATTTCGGAAAGATGCAAAGTTCGGTTGGAGCGAAGAATGAGAAGTGTTTTCAAGAACTCGAGAGGAGATTTATTTCAAAGACTGCTCGACAATACCATCTGCCTCGGAGGGATTTGTCATCTCTGATGCTTCGGGCAAAAGGGTTGGGATGTGTTCTTCAACATGCGACAACGACGTTGGCTGAACTGCTGAAAGATTATGATGATACCATCGAGTACCATCCTGAGTAGTAGCCGACGCCGACTTTAATCGATAAAGTTAAAGCTACTAAAGGCCCAAGCTGACTTTGAAAGGATGGAGATAGAGTTAAAGATGGCATGTGATGAGGAAGAAATAGAACCGATTTTAATCGAAGTTGCTATGCCGTAAGCAAGAATCGATGAAGAAGGAATATGCGGCAAGTCAACTGAAGAAGAACTTTGTGTTCCTGACTTTGTGTTCCTAACGATTTAAAGTATAATATCATGATGGAGGCGCACAACACACCATTTGCAATCCATCTCAGGAGTACCAAAATGTATCATGATATTCGCCATACATTTTGGTGGAGCAATATGAAGAGAGAGATAGCTACTGTTTATCTCAAGGTGTCTAACTTGTCAACGAAGTTAAAGCGAGCATCAAGTACCAAAAGGTCCATTGCAACCACTTGAAATTCCGAATGGAAGTAGGAGCACATTACCATGGATTTCGTTCTGCACGGCCTTCCTAAGGTTTCTCAAGGCATAGATGCGATTTGGGTCATTGTTGATAGATTGACCAAGTCCGCTCATTTCTTACCGATACGAGAAACTTATACACTTGAACGTCTTGCTTCGTATGTACATAAACGAGATTGTAAGACCTGCATGGTATGCTCGCCGGTATCCATAGTCTCGATCGAGACCCAAGATTCACTTCACGATTTCGGGGTTAGTTTGCAAAAAGCTATGAGCACACGGACTTACGATTTAGCTCGGCATATCATCACCTCTCGGACTGGACGGACAAATGGAGAGGACTATTCAAACTCTTGAAGATATATCATAATTGAAAGAATGAACAATAAGCTATCGAACTTTCAACAATATAATCATTGTGCAAATAACATAAATCAATTTTCATAGTTGAATGACCGAAACAATAAAAATGAATGGTCAATAATGAACATGAATAAATCAACTAAACCAAATGGTAACGAAGGTGATCAGCCTTTCATACCTGATGAACACATGCAATATATACAACGTGCGAATCAATAAATCATAGACGTGGAATAATCATCAATGATTATCCACTACTGTGCTTGAAAAATAGTAACTCAAGTTAGAGTTAAAGAAACTTGCATGAATCATCAACTACTGCTACGCAATCTATTTAGCTTCATCTGAAGACCTAATATTGATAATATCGATCTCCCAAGTTAGAATAATATTATCTCAGTTAATACTGTTAACTACAGTTATAAAATAACCTAAACACATTACCACATAATCCTATCAGTCAATAAAACACATAAGACCTAATATCAATCAAACTATTTTAGTCTGAGTTGAGTTCGGTACTATTTCGACCTCCCGATTGCCTAATCGGATAATTATCGAGCCTAATATTCATAAGACTCTACTTAAACGCTTTACAATTATCTTAGATAATTTATTTATCAATCAAAATATTTTTCAAAGGCTCATAATAATTTTTAAATAATTATTACCATTTATCATGATTTTTCAATCACTAATATCATATTTATATGATTTAAATACCACATAATTCCATTATCATTAATATTTATTTAATTTCAAATATTAATGAAATACTCAACATAATATTATAAGTCATTTATAATATCTTAAAGTATTTTTAATACCTAAATATCTCATTTAACCGATTTTAAAACATTTAAAACCATTATTAAATAACGCCATTAATATTAAAATATTAATGTATTTCATGATAAAATATCAAAAGTTATATTTTATAACCTTTAAATCATTTTTATATGATTTTTAAAACATTAAAACTAATTTTCCATATTTTATTTAATACATTTATTAAATAAATCAATTATCATTAATATTAAATTATTAATAAAATTCATCCCAAAATATTAAAAGTCAATCAAAATAACTTAAAATATTTTCTAACACTTTAATATAATTTCAAATGATTTTAAAGTATTAAAATTATTTTTAAGTAATTTATTTAATATAATAATTAAATAAATAAAATATCATTAATATTTAAAAATATTAAAATATTAATCAAATATATCTCAAATTATTAAAAATTCATTTTTAGGCTATAAAATAATTTTTTACAAATTAATTATGAATTTTTCATAAATAAAATCATTTAATTCTAATTATTTAATAAAAATAATTAATTTCTAAATAAACTGTTGCCCAAAGGGTGCTTATTGTGACAAGCTGTCATATATAGGTGTTCTTGAGTCCCTCAAGAACATTAAATATCGATCACCAGTGGCATATTTTGACCATCAATAGATCTTAGATCTTGGTGTTTTCTTGGCTTTTGAAGGTGTTAAGGATGTAGTATTGATGTAATACTACAACCTCAAACAAGTTTCACTACCAAAACACATCACAACAAAGTGAGATTCAAGCCATCAAAATCTTATCGAGACATGTTCTTGAGTTCGACGAGTTGCTTTCGTAAACTCACGCAAAGGTTAAGGGTCATACTTTGGAGATTTGTATCTTTGATTCGAGTTTACTCAAGATGTTAAATTAGTGCAATCTTGTAGTAGAGATGTCAAGGTACAAAAGTGTAAGACCCCAACTTTTATAAATAAAGATGAATTTTCTATAAATATTATTTTTGAATATTATGGAATAAATTTGATATAATGTTATAGTTGTGGGTAATATTTATAAATTTTGCAAAGTAAGCAAGTTGTTATAAAATATTCGTTTGGTTTGGGAATATTCTTTTGCTTGGGAATATTAGATACTACTCAATCATTGGTGGACCCCTACAATCTGGCTCCAGGACGATGTGATGATGGCGAAGTATCACGAGTAGAATCCCGACTTTAATCGATAAAGTTAAAGCTACTCAAGCTACGGACACGGAGAGCTGATGCGTATGAGGAAGAAAGTGCAAGAAGTGCTATGCCGAAGCAAGAATCGATGAAGAAGGAATACTTGAGTCAACTCGCACTTTGTGTTCTAACGACCACGATTTAAAGTATAATATCATGATGGAGGCGCATAACACACCATTTGCAATCCATCTCGGGAGTACCAAAATGTATCATGATATTCAATCAATACATTTTGGTGGAGCAATATGAAGAGAGAGATAGCGTTGTTTATCTCAAGGTGTCTAACTTGTCAACGAAGTTAAAGCGAGCATCAAGTACCAAAAGGTCCATTGCAACCACTTGAAATTCCGAATGGAAGTAGGAGCACATTACCATGGATTTCGTTCACGGCCTTCCTAAGGTTTCTCAAGGCATAGATGCGATTTGGGTCATTGTTGATAGATTGACCAAGTCTCGCTCATTTCTTACCGACACGAGAAACTTATACACTTGAACGCCTTGCTTCAGTATGTACATAAACGAGATTGTAAGATCGCATGGTATCTTAGCAGTATCCATAGTCTCGATCGAGACCCAAGATTCACTTCACGATTTTGGGTTAGTTTGCAAAAAGCTATGGGCACAGACTTACGATTTAGCTCAAGCATATCACCTCGACGGGATTAGACAATCGGAGAGGACTATTCAAACTCTTGAAGATCTATTAAGACTACGTGGTCCTTGATTTCAAGGAAGTTGGGACAAGTTCTTACCATGGTGAAGTTTTCCTACAACAACAAGTTATCAAGCAAGTATTGGCATGGCTCCATTCAAGCCTTGTATGGAAGAAAGTGGCGTTCTCAAAGATCTTTGGGATGAGGTGGGTGAAGTAACGTTGTTGGGGATAGGAGTTAGATGCGTATGACTACGAAAAAAAGATTCAAACGATCCAAACAACGTATAAAAACCTCACAAAATCGACAAAAGAGTTATCTTGATCTTCATCGAAAGGACGTGGAATTCGATATAGGAGATCATGTGTTATTAAGAGTTGCTCCATGGAAAGGAGTTACAAGATTTGGAAAGAGAGGAAAACTTAATCCTCGATTCATCTATCCATTTTAATCCTCGATCGAGTAGGAACCGTGGCCTATAGACTCGCTTTACCGCTAAGTATGTCTCAGTGTTCATAACGTTTTCACATATCCATGTTATGTAAATATGTGAAAGACCCGAACCACATTATTGAGTTAGAACAGGACGAAATAGCGGAAGATTTGACGATTAAGAGGTTCCCTGTTCAAATCTTGGATAAGAAGGAACATATTCTACGCCCAAGGTTATACCTCAAGTCAAAGTTTTGTGGAGGAACCACGATGTTGAAGAAATGACTTGGGAGTTAGAATCACGAAATGAAATCAAGGTATCCTTACCCTCTTCGACATACCAGTAATGTACATTCCCAATTTCGAGGGCGAAATTTCATAAGAAGGAGGTTGTAAGACCCCAACTTTTATAAATAAAGATGAATTTTCTATAAATATTATTTTTGAATATTATGGAATAAATTTGATATAATAATGTAATATTTATAGTTATAAAGGTAATATTTATAAATTTTATCGCAAGGAAAGTTATATAATATGTTATAGTATTAAATCAATAATTGAGACGACAAGTTATAAATGATTAATAATTGTTGAAAGATTAAATATGTGTTGATTAAAAATAAAATGATTTGTGGTAATATTTATTCAATCCTCGATGTATATAAAGAGTCTCATTATGAGACGTTTGTGGTAAGTTTGATTATTTTATATAAATATGTCATCATCTAAGAGTCTCTTCACAATAGTAATTACCTTCGTCAATAGTAATTACCTTTGTGAATAGTAATTACCTTCGTCAATAGTAATTACCTTTACAGACGTCAAACCACTTGCCGTTTCATATAAAAGGCGTCGAACCACTTGTCGTTTCACATTACAAAGGCCGAACCACTTGTCGTTTCACATTACAAAGGCCGAACCACTTGTCGTTTCACATTACATAAAGCGCCAAACCACTTTTCTTTTCACATCACCACCGCCAAGCCACTTGCCTTTTCACATAAGCGGTGCTAAGCTAGAAATCTTCTATAAATAGAGGCCTAGTGCTTCATTATTTTTCACTTAATTCATTCAAGCTATAGAGAGAGAAAGTATAGAGAGAATAAGAGAAAGAAGAAGAGTATTTTGTTACTACACTATCAAGTGCAGATTCAATCTCCTACCAAAAGTAAGGGTGTTATTCTTTCTTATTCATGAAGAGAACTGCTTGTTATTCCATTGTTTATTATTCATTGGAATAACTCAGATATCGCTGGTTTACCCTATACTTGGTGACATTCTTCTATTATTCTCATTGGAACATCCCGTCATGTGTGTTTTACAGGACCGGTTCCGCTTTTATTATTATTCTACATTGGAACATCCCGTCTGTGTGTTTTACACCGGACTTCGGTTTCGTCTTTTATTATTATTTCGCCGAACATCCTATATGTGTGTTTTACGCTTAGGACTGGTTCCATTCTTTATTATTTTGTTGGAATATCCCGTCTGCATGCGTTTCTTGGGACGGACCGGTTCCGTTATTTATTATTCTGTTGGAATAACTTCGCATGTGCGGTCTATCGCATGCATGGTGATTTCTTTTGTTATTCCATTCTTTATTATACCCGGTTGGTTAAAACTTTGACTTCTATACTCCATGAAATTAGTGGAATATCCTTGATATTTTGCGCTTCATCCAAGATCCTTTCATGGAAATATTCTTCTCAAAGATTCTTGAATTTTACTCTACAAAGCAAAGATGTTGGCCGATTTTGATGTTATTGGTTCCTAGATAAATTAATTCTTGAACTTGTTTTATTGAATTCTTATATCATTGTCATCATCCTCATGTTTATATTATGTTGAAAGTCATCTCGTGGCTCAGTGCATAGATGGACTTGGTATGATTATGATCGAGACTATTCCGGTGTAATCATGACCGTAATGTTACAAATGATGTGGTAAAAATCCTTAGTGGCCGTGTAGTGCATTGATGGATAGTTGTTGGCATGATCATGAATTATTAATGAATACACAAATATTCTTCGCTCGTAGAGTATGAATAATTGTGGTCGTGATACTAAAGAATATCCTGGTCAGAAAAGCGTGGGTGATTCGATGATGTGGAATATTTATTAAAGATGAGTCTCAAATATATAATGTTGATGAAAAACCTTTAAATCATAAAAGATAGTAGATTTTATTTTCTACTTGACTCTTTTAATGGATTCTTTGGTTCATTGTAGTTAAACTTGATGTTCATTATATTTTATCGGTTTAGCATCGCTGTCAGAGGCTAATGATAATTTATTCGCATTATCTTAGTCATAATATTTCATCTGAGCTAGTTGAGCTCGCCCTTTCTTTCACTGTTCTCTTCAGGAAATGAGAATATAGCTGGGACTTCGGGGAACGGAGTAATGGTCCAGAGGATAGCATTAGTAGTCCTCACTATTCTGTGAAATAGTGTGATAATAATTGTAATGAGGACTCCTTTTGAGTTTGTATGATCTCTAGTAGACAATATTTGTATTCAAACTCACGCTTTATGTCAGATTGCATATGGCCGCTTATATTAGTAAGTTGTATTTAAATTCTGTACCATGTATCTGACTACCCAAGATGGGTGATGTATACCTATTTTGGGGGCGTCACAAAAAGTATTACACTTTTGTAGCTTTACAACATCAATACAGAAAGATCTAGGTCGGTCAAACTGTTGTCAGGAGTTGTTCTTCACGGATTCTGGGTTTTCCAAAAATTCATCCGAACAATTGGCCAACCCTACTTTAACCATCATTAATTTTGATTCTGGTCATGATCTGGGAATTCTATTGACATGAATGTGTAGTGCATATGTCAGACTACAAATCCCATACACTAACATGATCCAAAACATTAACAATAGCAAGAACAGAGGCCTTAAAAATCTTGTCAGAGGATTTCTGGGAAATCTGGGTTGCCCAGAAAACAGTCTCCCATGGTTGGTCAACCATGTTTGACCACTCATATCTTGAGATCTAGACATGGTATGGACTTGATTCCAATTCCAGTCTACTCTCCTCATGACAGAGAACAAGTCTATAACATCAATCTAACCTAACAATTAACACACAAGGATCTATGAGCCCTGACATATGGCTGTCAGGCCATATTTTTAGGGTTCATAGTCAATCCTTAAAATCATATTTTCTTGCATCTAAATGTTATGGATTTATGATGTAACATCATAGATCACTAAATAACATCTTCTAACACTACTCTAAACATCAAATCATAACATTAACATAAATCATAAGGATTTAGATAGAGCTAGGGTTTTATACCTTTTATGCTTCAATTCTTGATTCTGCCCTTTGATTCTATTCTTGGCAAGCTAAGGGTTGTTCTTGGCTTTATTTTTGACTGACTTCATCTCAAAATTTCGGAGGTTGAAGAGAGAGAAAGGGTCTTGGCTAAATGAACATAAAAGTAAGATTTTTCTTACTTTAATCTTCTAACTTTTTTATTCCATGGCCAAAAATGTTGTTATGTGGCCTTATTGGCTGAGTTGTGGTGAGTTAGGACCCTTGTAAAGTTCAAGTGGTGATTCACCACAAATCCAAAATATTTTTTACTTAAAGTTTAAGTGAAAGGGTATTTTAGTCATTTTGCACCTACTAAGGGTATTTTGGTAATTTCCCCTATAATTTGAAGGGAAATTTGGACATTTCACATATATCCCATATCTTTTAATCCTTAAGTCTTTATACTTAACATTTGAGCTCCAATTTAGGGTTTACAAATTCCCAGTTAGGGTTTTGGATCTCCAGAACTGAAATTAGGGCTTCCGAACAAATCATTAGGGTTTCTAACCACTCATTAGGGTTTCCTCACTGAACATCGAAGTTCTTAACATAACATTAGGGTTTGATAATGTTACAACTTATCCTAATCAACCCTTGATACTTAACCATAAACTGTACACATATATAATCACATACATAGATTCATATACACTCATACACTTAACCCTACAAGTCTTCACCAAAAAATTTTAAATCCATAAAAATCCTTCATAGAATTTCAAATCCACATCCTATCTCCTGTCTAGATCTTATCATTGAACCTTTATTGAATCAATTACGATTTTTATTAATTATCTAAATTCTCGGGTTGTCACATATAAGCTAAAGGAAAATGTGGAGTATAAGTTTGTGACTATAATAAGAGTGATGGACCAAGGAGAGGATCTCAATGCAAGCCATGCACCAAGCCAGAAAGTTAGAAAATCAAAATTCAGAGATTTGGAAAAATCTGTGAGTTCACCCCGGCGAACTTGTTTACTTCGCCACGGCGAGTTCCCACAGTTCATTTGAGTTCACCCCGACGAGCTTAACGAATTTCAGTTACATTTTTTACGCGTTTTGGAAGATTTGGACGTGGACTTTATTTCCTAAATTGTCTATTTTCAGTATGTTTTTTATTTCTAATATGATTAAGATCCTTCTAGCTTAGATTTTTATTTCCAATACACTTGTAATTCCTTATTGGGATTATATGTTTTCAATTGCTTTTATTAAAGGGTTACTTGATGTAATTAACATTCAATATTATTCAAATTATTATCATTTTTATGAAATTATTCTCTACTTTTGGTTCTTTGAAGAATTCCTAAGCTAATTTCTTAGTTGTTCTTTGAGATTCAATTTGACTTATCATATAACAATTCATAGTTATGTGTGGCATCTTCTACCATATCAGTCATCAATTGTATTGAGATTATGGCTTCAATATAAGATAGGGGTCAATGTGTCGATGGTGTCCATTCAATGCATATTTCTGAACGCGAGCAATTAAACCAAGATTACCATTTATATGCAGGCTATGGGTTAAGGTGTTGCAAGCAATTCACCAAACAACTTCATTAGAAAGCGATCCAAAGCGACGACCATCATGGATGCCCCAAATCAAAGTACTTTCAACCCACGATATGGTGTCGTACGCATTTTCAGAAACTATACATTCATTCCATCGAAATAACATCAAAATAATTGTATTTACTACATTCTTATTACAATAGTAATGAATCATTTCCCAGGTTATGTAACCGAATACATTCTTTGTTTATCATAGCATAATTCATACAAATATACTAGTCTATTACAGGATAATCTATTTATCCATCTTAGCCTTGCCTTTATCTTTACTAGAACCCTGGTTCGCTCTACTTATTCGCAATCATATAATTCAAGCAAGAAGTGAGCATAACTAGCTCAGCAAGTCTAGCAATATATAATACAAGTACCACGTCGAGAATTATATGATTATTCTTCAATAACTGAACAAATAGCTATGAAGTACTATGAAACATTTAATAGCAATTTCCATTATCATAAAGCCATTCCAAGGTACATACAGTAACTTAGGAATTCTGAGTAGGTCAAAAGACCATGAACACTCTCTTTTGGTTTTCATTCATGAAAAAGGAGAACCCGACACTAAGTCCGTAAGTCCGATATATCTTACAAGCACTTCTAGGTGATCAGCCTATAGTACTCTATGTTGATCAACATTCATCCGTTAAACGTATCTACGTTTAAGTTTTGGCAACCTCACGTGCCCATCGAATAATCGATGTAAAATACATTTATTTATTTATACTCAAGCTTACCTTTGAATCCGTACCAAACAATTAGCATAGGATAAGCGTTAATAATACTATATCGAAAGACTTGTAAACAAATCAATCAAACTCTTAAGATTAGTCAGCAAGTTAAAAGCGGCATCAACTCTTTCATAAAACAATTCATGTATTTTATAACATGAATCACAAAAAACTTGGCTAACTCGAAGGTTAGACAAGCGTTAAGAAAACTTACCTACAAGCGTCTTCAATTTAAAATTCAACAGTTCTTGATCTTTATAGTTTCTACATGATATATTCACATAGCACACTGAAATTAGCTACCAAACAATCTAATCACATTGTTTTTACCAACTTCTTTCTCTTCTATAACTTAATCGAATTTATTTCATTAATAAAACTCAATTCGAAAGTTCTATTATTCTTCCTTACGGCTTATTAGCATTCTCATGTCCCTAAACCAATACATAACATTCATTAGTTAAGTACCATAGTAATTGAATACAATTTACCTTCTTACCCTTTACGTTATTCGTTTAATTACTATTAAACAACATTCATTTCCTAAAGTCATCACTATACATGCGATTTAAGAATGGCCTGATCATGTATATTAAGTATATACATGCCCCATAGTTGTTAGGTAAACAATTGTGTTCAAAAATAACTAAGTCAGACATTTCTCCTCTCTCAGCGCCACGACGCCATCCTCAGGTATAACATTAGCGTTGTGGCACCAACTAACAGTACCTAAACCCTCGTCAAAAATCGCTACTGGCCATGAGACTCCTACATACAAGTGGTATCTATGACGCTTAATTAGCAAGATAGCTACTCCTCCAACCCGACATTTGTAACATGAGTTTCATTGAGCTTGAGGGGGCGAAATGACGACCGATCCTAAGCCCTTGATTTTTAAAAAAATTTTAGTTCAATTCATTACGGACTCATAACTTGGTCTTTATAGGTCGAAATTGGCTCGTTCAAAAGCAATTATCTTATACATCCTATAACGTCCGAGGAAATCGGATTTTTATGAGAATTAAATTTTTATTTGATTATATGGATTAAATGAATTTAATTGATTATTTATGTGAGTAAGCTATGTGAAGGTCATTCTATGACCTAGAATGTATGGATGTGGTTAGGATTTTGGCTACGTGGTAGAATTAAAGTGTTTGAATTTCCAAGACGAAAATAAAAGTTTTCCGAGAAATTTTCGTAAAAATACTATTCACTGATTTCTGTTCGGGAATTATTTTTGAACTTCCGAGAAACGAATAATGATAGAATTCTAAGACAAGATGGAATATCCAATAATATTTCAGTTATGGCAAATGAAATTTTTGCTTGAGGACTTAAAACCTAACGGTTAGGGAAAGTGATTTTCGAGAAGGAATTGAAATGCGTATAATGAATTAAGCGATGATCGTATGATGCGTAAGTAGTATACGAGGTAATGAATATGAGTATGATACGAGGTATTATATGAGTATGTATGAATGATGGTAGGTTGTATATGAATAAGTATAAGAGTTGGAATACAAGATTAATACGTAGATTATACGTTATAAGGCTTTAAGCCAAATGTATTGGATTTGTAGGATTTGTTAGGAATTGTACAAGCCCAAGTATAAGAATGGTTAAGTCCAATTGGAATTAAAGGTTAAGGTCCAATGTGAATTAATGAACAAGCCCAATGTTGGTTTAAATGCAAGCCAAAGTATAAATAAGTTAATTAAACTAAAAGCCCAAAGTAAGAACCGATGGGTTATCGATGGTTAAAACCCATGGGGCAACCCATGGGTGACCAAAAGTAGTGGGAAAGTAAAGGATAAAAGTTGTGATGAGCAAGTATACTTGGTGGCTAAGTAAAGGATAAGTTATGTGGTGAGCAAGTAATGAATAGTAAGGAGGTGGATGGCTTATTGACCATTAAGCCTTCATCTAGGATTTTCTATAAATAAGAGATGTACTAGTTCATTTCTCATTTGTTAAATTTTCCACCAATAACTTATAACTTATTGGTTAGAGAGAAAACCCTAGAAAAGCTAGACCTTGTAATTCAAGGAGCAAGAAGAAGAACAAAGCTTAATCAAGTAATCTTCAAGGGTAAGATCCTAAACCATGATTCTCCCTCTCTTTAATTGTTAGAGAAGTGAGTAGTTGTAGAACTTGTATGCTAAAAAGAAGTAGGAATGACTAATTAATGAACTTAAGCCTTATTAAGCCATGAATAAGTCATTTATACTTATATAAGTTATGAACTAAGGAAAACTTGTAAGAACTTATCATGTGTATAAGATATTGAAATATGTTGTTTAGGATGTTAGTATGATGGAATGAATCCATTTGAAACGATAAACAAATCTTAAGTAACAAAGTTGTGGCGGAATTCACGAGGTTGGACGATAATCATGAAATTCTCGGAATGGAAGTCAAATTTTGACATTGAGCTCGAAAATGTTGGTTTTTGATGGAGTATAGTCTCATTTGGCATTATAGAGTTGTGGACTCAAAAATGACCGAATTCTGACTTAGAACGAAGAAACAAGCGTTGAACGTTCACGAACGTTTATCGTTTTCGTTAAAATGAACTAATAGATGAATTTTGAGTTAACGGATTTGAAAATGGAAAATTATTGCATGAACATGTAGAGTATGTGATTTGTGAGCTAATGGATTTTGAACGAGCCAATTTGGACTTAAAATGATCAAATTTGGAGTTCGGGAAGTTCGTAAAGTTTAAAAAAACTATCAAAGTTGTCTGGTACTGAGGTCTGGCGCCACAACGCTAGACAAAGCACTATGAGTGAAAGCGCAGTACACGAGTAGAGAAGGCTAGACACTCGCAGAGTGGTGACTGCTGACATGACTCATAAGCGAGAGTCTCACGCCGCAAAGACAGAGGCCAAGAGAGTTAGTCTTTGGAGTTTGGCAAAGCCATGCCTAAATGCCAATGGTAAGCATGAGGTAAGAAAAATTGCTTGACCAATTTAATTGTGAACCCAATTGTTTGCAAGACAAGTATGGGGCATGTGTGGACTTAAAATACATGGTAAGACCATTACTATATCATGTATATAGTGATGAAATTTAGGAATTTAACGATTATTTACTTAGTATTTAATCGGAGGACATAAAGTGTAAAAAAAGGTAAACCATATTCAATTACTATGGTACTTAACCTATGGTTATGGAGTATTGGTGTAGTAACATAAGAAATATAATTGATTGATGATGACTATAACATTGAGAGTTACAACTAAAAGTTGTTGAATATTACGTGAACGTGAACGGTATGCAATAAGTGTACTTAACCAATGACGATCGAGTTTCGATTAATAACGTAAGAACGTTAGTAAGCCATAAGGAAGATTAATAAGTCGAATTGACCTTTATTAATGAAGTAAATTCACTTAAGACATAGAAGATAAAGAAGTTGGTAAGAATAATGTAATGCGATAACCGTAACCAATGATAACAAATCTAATGAACAATTAGATTGAGAAGAAGGGTAAGATACGTTAGGTACCATACATATCTGATTATGACCTAATGTGGTATGTTATGTGGTTATGTATTGTAGAGACTGTAAAGACCAAGAATTGTTGAGTATTTATTTGAAGACATTGAAGGCAAGTTTTCTTAACGCTTGTCTAACCTTCGTGTTAGTCGGGTTTTTAGTGATTCATGTTATGAGATGCTTGAATGGTTTTAAAGAAAGGGTTGATGCCAGTTTTAACTCGGCTAGACTGATCTTAAAAGATTGATTGATTTATTTACAAGTCTTTCAATATAGAATTGATAACGCTATCCTACGCCAATTATTTGGTACAGATTCAAGGTAAGCCTGAGTATGAATAAACAAATGTATTTTTACATCGATTATTCGATGGGCACGTGAGGTTGCCAAAACTTAAACGTAAATACGTTTAATGGATGAGTGTTGATCAACATAGACTACTATAGGCTGATCACCTAGAAGTGCTCCTAAGAAATATCGGACTTACGGTCTTAGTAGCGGGTTGTCCTTTTTATGAATAAAAGCTAAAGAGAATGTTCATGGTCTATGGACCTACTCAGAATTTCTAAGATACTATATGTGCTTCGGAATCGTTTTATGAAATGAGAAGTGATATTCAATGTTTCATAGTACTTCATAACTATTGTCCTGTAAATGAAGAATAATCATATGATTCTTGAAGTGGTATATATATAATATATTGGTCGACTTGCTGAGCTAGTTATGCTCACTTCTTGCTTGAATCATATGATTGCAGCCAAGGTCGAGCGAACCGAGGGTTCTAGTAAAGATAAAGGCAAGGCGAAGATGAATAACTAGTTTATTCTGTAATAGACTAGTACGTTTGTATGAATTATATATATTACAACGAACACAGAATGTAATGCTTTCAGAACTTGGGAACAGGATGTATTATTATTAATGTAATAAGAATGTCGTTGATACACTTATTTTGATGTTGTTTCAATAGAATGAATGTATAGTTATGAGTATCCTGTAGCACCATCTGTTGGGTTGGAAGATACCCGAATTTGGGGGCGTCACAGGTTGGTATCAGAGCATTAGGTTATAAAACTTAAGGGGGGAAGAACCTTAGGCTAATAACCTCGTTAAGGAAGGAAAAGTCTAAAGAAAGTAAACTAGAGTCAAATAAGTTAATAAGGTATTGAGGAAACTCAGTTCCAAAAGATTTAAAAGATGGAAATTAACCCTAAATAACTTAAATGTGATTTGTGCTTATACTATTGTGTATTATATACTAATCAACATTATATGTTTTATTGTAGATGTCGATCGATAGCTTGATGTATAGAGATATACACGTGGTGAGCGAAGAAATGGTGAACAGAGTAGAGCCTGTACCTATGCCAGTGGCGGAGGTACCATTAGTGTTTCCAGAAGAATCGGAGCCAGAGGAGTACTTTTCCGAGGAGAACTACTCCGAGGGAGATATAGATGTAGCATCATACCTTAATATGATGATCAATGTGGAGGAAGAAATGGAGGTAACATCGGTTAATACGGTGGTACCTGCACAAGTCAACACCTCTAGAAATGGAGGTAACATCGGTTACATCAAGCTTGTATATCCTGCCCCTAAGCCAATATATATCCAGTATTACGTTTCATGTTCATATATCCATCCGTTCCCCTAATTTTTTACCTCAACTTTCTTACGAAGACCGTGAATATCAGGAACATCAGATGAGCTAAGAGAACTGAATTAGAAGATGAAGACCCAACTGAAACTTTTTCGCCACCCGGAGCAGCATTGAGATCCGCCAAGTCAACTGCAGGGGTTAAGAAGCCCTTAAAAATCCAGTGAAGTTTCCTTGATCTGCTTCATTGCTTCTCAATTCGATCATCGGTGTGAGCTCGTCAACCTTTTGTCAGTCAAAGTCCTCACCCACTCCTGCCCATTGAAAATTCCACCTTCCCCGCCCATTGAAAATTTTGCCAACTTCATTTAATACACTTCTCCTTCCATTCGGCTATAAAGGCAGCTAAGCATAAGGATCAAATACACCAGCAACAATACGTACTCCCATCCGAGAGAGGAAAAGAGAAAGGGAGAGAAAAGCTTTTGTAAAGCTTTAGAAAAATAGAGAGAGAAAGATAGTTCAAATAAAAGGGTGTTTTATTTGGGTTCCATCACATAGTTATTGTGGTGAAGTAATTTGAGTTTGTACTCAAATTAAGATATCTTTGTATTCATTGAACTCTTAGAAGAAGAAGAGGTGTGTGTGTGTGTGTGTGTGTGTGTGTATAATCTAGTATATATAGTCTCTTTAATTGGTTCTAGAGTAATCAAAATCATAAAAATATGTTAAAGATGAAAAACTTGGGTTTTGATGGCATATGTATATTTTAACTTATGTTGGAGTCAAAATTGATGGATAGAATTTGAAATTGATGATAGATATTGTTAGTATGTGGAAAAAAGAAAACAACCCAAGTTGAACGAGTCAAAATGGATGTAAAACGAATTCACAGGAAGAATTTCGCTATGAATGTCAAAAGAAGAGGTAATAAGAGAAATAGTGAAATTAAAGGTTGTAATCTTTGATTTTTATGTTGTTTATGTGGTTAGAAACGTGTTAGAAATATTAGTTTATGTTTTTGTAAATATATTACACCTTGGGTAGGTTGGTATGGTTGTTAGAAAGGAGTTTGTAGGCCTAATTTGGCTTTTTGTGGTGTTCGAGATCAAAATTTGTGAGTTACCAGAAGGGACCCCAGCCCCGGTGGAACCCCCTAGTGTAAAAACCCCCGCCCCGGTGGGGGCGAGGGGGGTAGTCTGCCTAGCCAATTTTGGAAAAAAAAATCTGACAGGACATGATTTACTAAAACAGACATAACGTTTTCATACGAACTCGGATTGAGGTGATTCAAGATGATCCGGAACGAGGACGAATAGACCTACAACTTTTGTTCTTTAAGGCTTCCAATTGGAGGTCATTATGAAGGGTCAAAATAGTCATCTTTGTGACTTTTACGTAATCGGAGGCAATCGGAGGGCGTCGGGCATGGACGTATGCAAGTGTAGTGCTCTTGACGATAAAAGATGTTGTTCTAAGTTATAGAATATGAATGTTAGTAAATATAATGATGCTTAACATTAATATAATATTGTATTAGATAAGTTATAGAAGCATAGTAAGCATGAACAAGAGAGGCAAGTCGGGCGTGTGATGAATAAACGTCGAAACGACGTGATACGTGTTAATGAACGTAAAAAGTGTTTTAAGTCAAATGAAATAGATATTATAAAATATGAAATGGGTTTAATATAAAACCAATAATGATTCCTAGCAAGATTTAAACACTTGAATGAATCTCGAATATTACATAAGTCGAAAAAGTTAACACAATCTAATTGAACATTGTGCGCTAACTAATAGGAAAGATTATGAGATGTGGAATAGAGTTTACATTACAATTACTATGTGTTGTTATGTGACTAATAATTGATGTGTATGATTATATAATTGTGTGTAGGCACGTGAAGTGCGAGATAATCGTAAGCTATTAAACGTTTATTGGTAAACAACGATCAAGGCAAGTCTTTCAGTTCCTATTTGCTATGTGAATTTGATGATTAACTGTTTTAAATCTTTATTGTAAAAAGCATGATGTGTTATATATATGTTGAAAGTATGAAATATTAAAGTCAATTTATGACTATGTTGATTAATTAAAGCATGCTGATTGAGTAAGGACTCAATCTTTATACTTGTTATATGAACTGTAGCATGTATGTTATATGTTGAGCATGTTACTATGTGCTATGTGATGCATGAAAACGGTTAGATTTTATTGGGCTGTCGAGCTCAACCTTGCAAATAATCACTTTTGCAGGTTCAAGATTCAAGGTAAAGTTATGTGTTACTTGAAAGACATGAATCAGATGTGATACTTGAAGATTTAAATACTTTGGTTGTGTTATTATTATTTGAACCATGTTTAAGGTTCCGAATAATGTATTAATATTGAATTATAATATCGTTTTGCGATGTAAACTATTGTAGTATTAAAATGATTCTGAGATATTTAGATGTAAAGGTTGAAGGTTTTGGGAACGAGGATAGTTTGTAATAGAAAATTTTAATTATTCCATAAATTTCAATTGTTGTATTATCGTTTAATGATGTAAAATTAGAGGTTGAATGTTTTATTAACGACCGAAGTCGAGAATTAAATTGTATGAATTTTGGGGTCGTTACAGTTGGTATCAAATCTGTAGGTTATAAACCTTAGGTAAGAGTACCCTAGGCTATAACCTTAGATAATAAAGGAGAAGATGATAAAGAAGTTAAGAATCAAACCATTATATTTAAGTACGGTATAATTGTACTCTTTAGTAGTTGATGTATGGTATCTGGGCTAAACGATTCCTTTATAGAGCGGAGGTATACGAACTAGCAACTCGGAACCTAGTTTGTTGGTTGTTTGTGGGAAACCACTCAGCATACCTTATTGAAACTATTAGAGACTCGATGTGTATCAAGTATAGAAAGTGGATACGTATGATGAAAATGTGGAACTCAAATGAAATGTTGAGCAATGTGAATGAAGTTAGAAATTCTTAAAAGATAAATTGTTATATAAACAAGGAAATTCAAAGAAGAATTTTGAGGTGATATAAAGATAAGAAATGGGAGTTACCTAACTCCAATAGCCAAGATAATGAATAATGATGAGTAGACAAAGTCTGTAAGAATAAAAGCATAAATCAAATCATAAATGATGAAAAAGGAAATAAAGAGGATCGCAAAACAAAACGATCACGAGTTATGAAAGGAATTTTAAGCGAGATGATTATAGAATAAGATCACGACATGATCTGTTTAAGTTATAAAAGAAAGATGGTCTGTAATATTTGAATAATTATAGCTTGATGCTATGAAGTTAATGTACTATGATATAGTACGAGATAAACTCACGAGGAGTTATAGATAATGTGAAACGAGGAATTCGTATCAAGCAAAGAGCAAGTTAAGAGTAAGATAAAGTTAGGTGGGATTTCAATTGAGGACTCATGTGATGGCTGAGTTGTAAAAATCTTTGTATGGGCGAGGGTTTTGTACTTGCACTCAGTTTATCACATTGATAATCATTGGAATGTTGGTGTCGCGCTATCAATGTATATGTGACGAAAAGGTGATTCTTTTCTCATGTGTATGTTTGATAGTTAGAAACTATTAAGATTAATCAGATATTATTAGGATTAGGTGCGGTTCTTAAAACTAATGCATATGGTATGTTCGTGACTCATAATAATATGGTATGTTTTGAACCCCTCAGTGAATGGACGCCTATGGTCTGACTAGGATAAGTTCTTAAACTCATATTATTGTGGCAAGTTCTTGAACTTCCAATGTGCGATAAGTTTGATGAACTATGTTAGGTAGAAAATGGTTATAGTATAGAGAGCATTGATGAAGTTTAAGATTGCTAGAATGGTTAAGTAATGAAGTAATGGAGTAATGATTGAAGTTGATGGGTACCTGAATATTCTAAATCTACTAGCTATGCTAGACTTTTGAAATTTATTGACTTCGTGCTGATGGTTATACTATTGATTTTTGGAAAAAAAAATGTTGGGTCACACTAGTGAACCAAATAATTTTTAAAAATAGTGCTATTATTCGTATGTCTATGCTAATTATTTCGGCTAGACAAAAATGATTTGAAATATATCAAAATGCATTTTTTTTATATATCATCAATGCATCATGGAACCTGGTGCAGATATGATAAAAAACGATGGAGTCATCAATGCAGTATTACTTAGTGTTGGAGGTGATCCAAGGATCGTCAGCCCACTATGGTATGATGTAGTATGATTAAATCACCAAATGACAGAATCCTCAAACAGACTATAATACAGTGCGGTATCATGACGTCATAAAAAGATTTTGAGATTTCTTTAAGATATGAGGATATATATATGTATATTTTGATTGATGTCCGAATTGTTGTAGAAGTCTATGTTGTTTGATTCATCTATATGAATATTGAAAGATGTTCATGAAATTCAAGCGTTTCTTGAGAAGTTATGCCAAACCAAATTATTTTGGTGCGGATTCAGATGTTGAAAAGCTGAGATGAACAACCCTTTTATAGGGGATTACGCGGAGGCATTGAGATGTTTGTAAATAATACATTGTACGAAGGGCTGATCACCCTAAGTACGAGGAGTCCCTATAGTCTTATGATTGTTAAAGTTTAAGTTGAAAGATTACTTATAACTATGGACATACGCATAGTGTTTAAATGTTTATGCACAATACATTGTATGAAGGGCTTAACACCCTAAGTACGGGAGTCCCTATAGTCTAATGATTGTTAAGGTTTAAGTTGAAAGAGTACTTATAACCATGGACGTAGCTTAAGGTCTTATGACCCTCAGCATGATTTGGAATCTTTTAAATTCTTATTATTTATATCGTTTCCCAATTATTGAGCAATTGTGGAAGATTCTTATTATTTTGAAAGGTGAAAGTGGAAAGGATGAGAAAATTAAGAAAAACATAATAATTTCAAGAAAGAATTGAAACTCCAGAAAGAAGAGAAATGTGGAACTCTTAGAAGAGGAAGATGTGAGGAATATGATGATCTTAGAAAGATCCTTAAAGAAAGAATTTGGTTGTAGAGCCCAATGAATGAATAAAGTATTAACGTAAAATCTATTTTGATAGATTGAATGAATAAAGATTAATATATAAAATTTTGAAGACGAAATTCTTAGAAGAATGGGTGAACGTAATATCCCGAGTATTTATGATAACGATCCTTAGCAAATGAAATGAATGGGTTAAAGAGTATATAATACTAAAAATATAATTGAGTTCAAGTGAAAGTTATGAAATAAAACCTAGAATTTGTTGAAGTAATGAATGTAGTAGGAAATATAAAACCTATATAAAGTCATGTGTTGAAGTTATTCAACGAAGAGACTTGATGAAAACCTGAGAAAGGTAGGGTTTCGGTGATTCCGAGGATGAAATCCTTATAAGGAAGGAAGAATGTGACGAATAAATTGTTTGAGTTGTGATTCTAGGGACAGAATCCTTGTAAGAAGGGAAAAATGTAACAATCCAGGATTTTATTTATAATTTGAAATATTTATTAAATTAAATAAATATTTTATTTATGTGGTTGTTGTTAGTATATATTTGTGAATTAAATTTATTAGATAATACTCTAATTTAATTTAATAGTTAGAGAGTTGTTAAAGATTACATGAGTTGCTATATTGCTATCGTAATTTAATAATTAAAGTGATATATTAATTATTAAATAAAATTATAATGAGATTATAATTTTGTGATATTTGGCTAAGTGGGAAATTTATTTAGTATGTGATAATTAGTTTATTTAATTAAGATTGGATATGGAAATCCAAGTAAACAATGTTGGACAATAAACTATATTATAAATGACTTATGAAAATAAATTAAAAGAGTTTTAATTTGGTTTTACCAAACAAAGTCTTAGAGCTTTTGAAATTCTTATTTTAATATTGTTTTGCCAAACAAGGCTTAAGGAATGATTAAGTCATTATTTTAAAATGGTTTAGCCAAACAAGCCTTGTGGCTTTTGATTTTCAAAAAAAAAAAATGTAACTGATATCAGTTACATATATATTTATATTATATAATTTATATCTATTATATTATACGTTATATGTTTCTATGTACGTAAGTTAGAGAAGAGAGAATACAGAGAAAGAGAAGAAGAAGAAGAAGAAGAAGAAGAAGAAGAAGAAGAAGAAGAAGAAGGAAACCTTGAGAAAACAAAAGAAAAACTTTCCTTATCTCCATCGTTTCTCCTAATTCAACCTAGAAAGGTATCAAACTAACCCTTATACTAAATTAAGATATTTTGTATTTAGTCTTTGTAAAATTAGATTTTCATGATTGTGAATTTATATGCATATATGGTGTTCATATGTATTCATGTATACGCTTACATGAGATTTTTATTGATGTTCAAAGGTATTCATCTAGTTCTAAAATTCTAATTTATAGTTTCTCAAGTTCTTCACTTAAAAAGCTATTTTGATTGGGTAATTTAAAGAGATGTTGTATATATATATATATATATATATATATATGTGTGTGTGTGTGTGTGTGTGTGTGTGTGTGTGTGTGTGTGTGTGTGTGTGTGTGGGCATATAATCTAGTATATATAGTCTTTTTAATTGGTTCTAGAGTAATCAAAATCATAAGAATATGTTAAAGATGAAAAACTTGGGTTTTGATGGCATATGTATATTTTAACTTATGTTGGAGTCAAAATTGATGGATAGAATTTGAAATTGATGATAGATATTGTTAGTATGTTGAAAAACGAAAACAACCCAAGTTGAACGAGTCAAAACGGATGTAAAACAAATTCACAGTGAAGAATTTCGCTATGAATGTCAAAAGAATAGGTAATAAGAGAAATAGTGAAATTAAAGGTTGTAATCTTTGATTTTTATGTTGTTTATGTGGTTAGAAACGTGTTAGAAACATTAGTTTATGTTTTTGTAAACATATTACACCTTGGGTAGGTTGGTATGGTTGTTTGAAAGGAGTTTGTAGGCCTAATTTGGCTTTCTATGGTGTTCGGGATCAAAATTAGCAAGTTAGCAGAAGGGACCCCCGCCCCGGCCGGGGGGTAGTCTACCTAGCCAATTTTGGAAAAAAAATATGACAGGACATGATTTACTAAAACAGCCATAACGTTTTTATATGAACTCAGATTGAGGTGATTCAAAATGATCCGGAACGAGGACGAATAGACCTACAACTTTTGTTCTTTAAGTTTTTCAATTTGAGGTCGTTATGAAGGGTCAAAACAGTCATCTTTGTGACTATTACGTAATCGGAGGCAATCAGAGGGCGTTGGGCATGCACGTATGCAAGTGTAGTGCTCTTGACGATAAAAGATGTTGTTCTAAGTTATAGAATATGAATGTTAGTAAATATAATGATGCTTAACATTAATATAATAATGTATTAGATAAGTTATAGAAGCATAGTAAGCATTGTGACACCCCCTAATCTAGGTACTTCATTCCCGCAGGATTTGGTGTTCACTTAATCAAACATTCATATCTAACTACCCAATCACAATAAAACTGGATAATTAAAACCTTTCCCATTAAAGGGTTACATAATAAAATCTCACAGGTTATCTAACCTTTAATTACAATCATTTAAATGCGGAAATTAAATAAACTTCATTAAAACCAAGTCTAAGATCATCATAATAAAAGTCTAAGATCATCATAATAAAAATTTAACATCTCAATCAACGTAAAATTACAAGTCTTCATCACTTGCACATTTTTCCCTTTTCTTTGCTAGACGAAGGTTCATCTACCTTCTCTTCTTTAGCTGCAATGAGTTTTAAAATATGCAGAAGTGAGCAAAACAATTGCTCACTGGATACAATATGAAATCAACAGGAGTATAGTAATAATAACTGCCAATAATAGGCTCATCAACAATGAATAGTACTTTATCATCAATAATCGTAAGCTGAAATCCAAAATATAGAATAACTATAAGCGAGGGTCATAAGACCATGAACTATGTCCACGATTGCGAGTAATCTTTCAACTCCAACTTTAACGATCATAAGACTATAAGGACTCCTCGCACTTGGGGGGATCACCCTTCGTACCATGTATTGTAATAAACATTTAACGCTACGCGCGTAAGTTAACCCCTAATCATAACATTAGGGTTGTTCATCTCGATATTGAGAGTACAAGTCCGCACAAAAGGAAGTTTGGTTTGGATAAGCTTTGGGGTAATTTGAATTAAACGAACATCAACTAAGGATTAGTTGAATGAAACCAAGAACATTTCACTATAGAATAATCGTGATTGAATCAATCATAGTAAACTAAAGTCATGCTTTAGGAAATAATCTAAGAGCATATAATTTGAATAACAATAACACCTTGCTTGAACAATACTAAGCCAAGGTTAATTAGAATTGAATACTAAGCATGCATAACAATTTGATCGATAAAAATGTTCAACATTAGAATATATAAATTTGCATGCTAAACAACAAGTTAAATACAAGAATAACTTGCTCAAGAATAATTTACATCATTATATCATAATCGAATTGAAAACCATAATTAGTTCAACAAGATAAAGGATTAGAAAAACTTGCTCAAAGAAAATTTAAGCGATTGCACAATTCTAAAAGTAGTGTTAAAGAACTTGCTCAATGTAAAAAGAAAGTTTAGAAAACTTGCATCATTCATAAGGTAATCGAATTGAAACAATAAATAGTTCAACAAGATAAAGAATTAGAAATCTTGCATTATTATATTGGGAACAATAATTGATTCCAATTACAAAAGTAGAGTTAGAGAACTTGCCTTGCTCGTAGGCTAAACCAAATCAATACAAATCATAATATCCTATAAACATATGTCATCATGACATAATTAGTCATTACCATCTTACAAACATAACTAAGTACGTTCATCATTTAAAATTGGATTTTTAATCACATAATCGAGTTATAACACAAGTTAATTGTTAATAACATACTTATTCATAGTATAGATATACTAAAATCAACATTTAGCGATCCCTACTATCATCACATAACTTTTCTTAAAATTTCATGTACAAAAATACCTTTGTCGGACCATTACCTTTAACTTCATATGCATATACCACGAGTTTTACATCGTGGTTATAATGATGAGTATGTGAATATGCTATGAATGGTGAATAAGGCTACAAGGTTCAGCATTTGTGGTGAAAGTCTTAGTATCATACGCTGAAACCTTCTATTGTTGGTCATGGCACACATAAAGCTAGCGATCTCGATCGACTTTGCAACTTTGGCAACAAAGACAGAAAAAGTCAATTTTGGCCTACAAGTTCGTTTTTCTAATGATCGATTTATATATAATTCATACAAAACTTCATGTAAACATAATTCAAGAATTCTAACATGTTTCTATCCATACAACAACATAAACAACAAATTTAGCACATTCAATTTCACTTTGCTTTTTGATAAAACTCACTTTTTGATATTTCAATGAAAATCAACACTGTAATTTTATTTTTCAACCAAAAGCACTAATTCAAAGTGTCTTTATCAATAATTATACATACTCTAACAAATTAAACGTTCAATTTATCAACTAAACCACTAATTCACCCTTAATTTCTACTTTAAGCTAAACAATATATTTTCATAAAAACTCTCTGTAAAAACATTTTCTTCACAAATTACATATATATTATCAATTCATTGATTATAATCATATATAACCTATGAAAATAATTTTACAACAATGGTTTATCATATGAACACACATAAAATCAACAATTATCCTATCACAAGAATTTCACAGAGAAAAATAGGAGAAGGGAAAGCTAAAGGAAATAGGAGAATACCTTGATTGTAGAAGATGATGGCTATCCCTTTTGATTATCAAACCTTTTTCCCCCAATTCTTTTCTCAATTCTTTAGCCTTCCTTCCTCTCTTCTTTTCTTCTTCTCTTCTTCTTCTTCTTCTTCTTCTTCTTCTTCTTCTTCTTCTTCTTCCTCTGTGTTTTTGTTTTTCTTCCTAACTCTAGAGCGTACTAACAACTAACGTATATAGCATATAATATATATATTAATTATATAATATAACTCTAATTTACTGACATCAGTTACTTATTTTGAAAACCAAAAGCCATAAGGCTTGTTTGGCTGGCCACTAACAAAATAACCCATTAATCCTAACACCTTGTTTGGTAAAACTCAAATAAATTAAAGACTTGATAGACCTTAGGCCTTGTTTGGCAAAACTGAATTAAAACTCCTTTAAGTTATTTTAGTAACTCCTTTATAACAAGGTTATTTGTCACACATTAATTTAATTAAATTAATCATAATAACAATTTATTAAATCACTTCATCACATAAATCAATACCACAAAATTATAATTTTCTATATAATTATAACTTTATTTAATCAACTAACACATCCTTTTAAATTTACAAATTCAATAAAAGAATAGTAATTCAATTAATCAAAATTCTCTAACTTAATAATTAAATTAAATAAGCAAAATAATTAATTTTCCTTAATTATTTATTTAACAAATAATTAACCACATCAATTCAAATTTGAACAATTATTTATTCAACAATAAACACATCCATTAAATATTTAAATAATTCAATAAATATTTAATATAACAATTAAAATTCTACAATGTTACAAGCACGCACAAGAGAGGCAAATCGGGCGTGTGATTAATAAACGTCGAAACGCCGTGATACATGTTAATGAACATAAAAAGTGTTTTAAGTCAAATGAAATAGATATTATAAAATATGAAATGGGTTTAATATAAAACCAATAATGATTTCTAGCAAGATTTAAACACTTGAATGAATCTCGAATATTACATAAGTCAAAAAGTTAACACAATCTAATTGAACATTGTGCGCTAACTAATAGGAAAGATTATGAGATGTGGAGTAGAGTTTACATTACAATTACTATGTGTTATTATGTGACTAATAATTGATGTGTATGATTATATAATTGTGTAGGGCACGTGAAGTGCAGATAACTGTAAGCTATAAAACGTTTATTGGTAAACAACGATCAAGGCAAGTCTTTCAGTTCCTATTTGCTATGTGAATTTGATGATAAACTGTTTTAAATCTTTATTGTAAAGAGCATGATGTGTTATATAAATGTTGAAAGTATGAAATGTTAAAGTCAATTTATGACTATGTTGATTAATTAAAGCATGCTGATTGAGTAAGGACTCAATCTTTATACTTGTTATATAAACGGTAGCATGTATGTTATATGTTGAGCATGTTACTATATGCTATGTGATGCATGAAAACTGTTAGATTTTGTTGGGCTATCGAGCTCAACCTTGCAAATAACCACTTTTGCAGGTTCTAGATTCAAGGTAAAGTTATGTGTTACTTGAAAGACATGAATCAGATGTGATACTTGAAGATTTATACACTTTGGTTGTGTTATTATTATTTGAACCATGTTTAAGGTTCCGAATAATTTATTAATGTTGAATTATAATATCGTTTTGCGATGTAAACTATTGTAGTATTAAAATGATTCTGAGATATTTAGATGTAAATGTTGAAGGTTTTGGGAACGAGGATAGTTTGTAATAAAAAAAAATTTAATTATTCCGCAAATTTTAATGGTTGTATTATCGTTTAATGATGTAAAATTAGAGGTTGAATGTTTTATTAACGACCGAAGTTGAGAATTAAATTGTATGAATTTTGGGGTCGTTACAGTAAGAAATATTATGACTAAGATATATTATGACTAAGATAATGCAGAATAAATTATCCTTAGCCTTCAACAGTATAACAACTGATAGAATACAATAGACAACAAGTTTTAGATCAACAACTGCAGCGGAATAAGCAATCCATTAAAAGAGTCAAGTAGATCATGATTTCTACTATCTTCTATGATTTAAAAGTTTATCATTAATTTTATCGTTGAGACTCAGCTTAATAAATAATCCACATCACTGAATTATCCATGCACTATGGGCCAAGGATATTCATTAGTATCACGACCACTAATTATCCATGCACTACGGGCCAAGGATATTTGTGTTTTCACCAATGATCATGAACATATAAACAACAATTCATCTTTGCACCCTTGACCGAAGAGAACACATGGTCATTGTGACGCCCCCAAAATTAGGTATACTTCACCCATCTTGGGTAGTCAAATACATGGTACAGAATTTAAATACAACTTACTAATATAACTGTCGTGTACAATACGACATAAACTGTGAGTTTGAATACAAATATTGTCTACTAGAGATCATACAAATTCAAAAGGAGTCCTCATTACAATTATTGTCACACTATTTCACAGAATAGTGAGGACTACTAATGTTATCCTCTCGGACCATTACTCCGTTCCCAGGACTCGTCCCAAACTATATTCTCATTTTTCAAGAGAACGGTGAAAGAAAGGGTGAGCTCAACTAGCTCAAGAAGAAATATTATGACTAAGATCTTGCAGAATAAATTATCATTAGCTACTGGCAAGTTGTTAAACCGATAAAATATAATGAACATCAAGTTTAACTACAATGAACCAAAGAATCCATTAAAAGAGTCAAGTAGAAAATAAAATCTACTATCTTTTATGATTTAAAAGGTTTTCATTATTTGTTATATATTTGAGACTCAAACTTTAATAAATATTCCACATCATCGAATCACCCTCGCATTTACGGCTAAGGATATTCTTTAGTATCACGACCACAATTATTCATGCACTACGGGCCAAGAATATTTATGTATTCATTAATGGTCATGATCATGCCAACAATCGTCCATCAATGCACTACGGGCCATCGAGGATTTTACCACATCATTTGTAACATTACGATCATGATTACACCGAATAGTCTCTCGGTCATAATCATACCAAGTCCATCTATGCACTACTGAGCCATGATGACTTTCAACATAATATAAACATGAGGATGATGACAATGATATAAGAATTCAATAAAACAAGTTCAAGAATTAATTTATCTAGGAACCAATAACATCCAAACTATCAACATGATCTTTGCTTTGTAGAGAGTAAAATTCAAGAATATCGAGAAGAATATTTCCATGAAAGGATCTTTGGATGAAGCGCAAATATCAAGAATATTCCACTAATTTCATGGAGTATAGAAGTCAAAGTTTTAACCAATTGGGTATAATAAAGAATGGAATAACAAAAGAAATCACCATGCATGCGATAGGCCAAGATGTGCAAAGTGAGTTATTCCAATGAATAATAAATAACGGAACCGGTCCCGCGTAAAAGCGCATGACGAGGATATTCCAATGTAATAATAAAGAATAGAACCAGGTCCGGCGTAAAACACATAGACAGGATGTTCCAACAGAATAATAATAAAGACGGAACCAGTCCGAGTGTAAAACACACAGAGAGGATGTTCCAATAGAATAATAATAAAAAGGCGGAACCGAATTAGTGTAAAACACATGATGCAGGATGTTCCAACAGAATAATAGAAAAATGTCACCAAGTATAGGGTAAACCACGTATACAGGTTATTCCAACAGAATAATAAGCAATGGAATAACAACAGTTCTCTTCATGAATAAGAAAGAATAACACCCCTTACTTTTGGTAGGAGATTGAATACTGCAGTAGTGTAGTAACAAAATACTCTTCTTCTTTCTCTCTTATTCTCTCTATACTTTCTCTCTCTATAGCTTGAATGAATTCGTGAAAATAATGAAGCATTAGGCCTCTATTTATAGAAGATTTCTAGCTTAGCACCTGCCATGTGAAAAGGCAAGTGGCTTGATTAATTGGTGATGTGAAAAGAAAAGTGGTTTGGCGCCTATAATGTGAAACGACAAGTGGTTCGGCGCTTTGTAATGTGAAACGACAAGTGGTTCGACGCTTTGTAATGTGAAACGACAAGTGGTTCGGCCTTTGTAATGTGAAACGACAAGTGGTTCAACGCTGGTAAAGGTAATTACTATTGACGAAGGTAATTACTATCGACGAATGTAATTACTATTGTGAAGAGACTCTTAGATGATGACATATGGCCCCCATAAAATAATCAAACTTACCACAAACGCGTCTCATAACAGACTCTTTATATACATTGAGGATTGAATAAATATTACCACAAATTATTTTATTTTTAATCAACACATATTTAATCTTTCAACAATTATTAATCATTTCTAACTTGTCGTCTCAATTATTGATTTAATACTATAACATATTATACGGATGATATTGTGACAATAATTGAATCAATAATATAAGAGATATGATCAAGCAATTAATTTGTAGCAATAATTGAGCATAAGGTGAGTGACTTCTCACGTAAGCATCAATAATCAATATCGTGTGCAACTATACTGAACACGCGTATTCATTTACTTTTACTACCGGGTAGTTCAACGGTTTTAACAGTAACACCTCTGTAGTTATTTTTATAGAAAGATAATTTTGTCGTTTTCTAACTACGACAATACTTCCGTTATGGGGTCCATTAATGATTGAGTAGTATCATACGAATATTCCCCGACAAAAAGAATATTCCCAGGCAAACGAATATTTTATAACAACTTGCTTACTTGCAAAAATTTATAAATATTACCCACAACTATAACATTATATCAAAATTATTCCATAATATTCAAAAATAATATTTATAGAAAATTCATCTTTATTTATAAAAGTTGGGGTCTTACAACCTCCTTCTTATGAAATTTCGCCCTCGAAATTAGGGTATGCGATACACGGTATGTCGAAGAGGTAAGGATACCTTGATTTCATTTTGATTCTAACTCCCAAGTCATTTCCTCAACATCGTGGTTCCTCCACAAAACTTTGACTTGAGGTATAACCTTGAGCGTAGAATATGTTCCTTCTTATCCAAGATTTAAACAGAACTTCTTCATACGTCAAATCTTCCGCTATTTCGTCCGGTTCTAACTCAATAATGTGGTACGGGTCTTTCACATATTTACGTAACATGGATATGTGAAAACGTTATAAACACGAGACATACTTGGCGGTGAAAGCGAGTCTATAGGCCACGTTCCTACTCGATCGAGGATTAAAATGGACCGAAGCGAATCGAGGATTGAGTTTTCCTCTCTTTCCAAATCTTGTAACTCCTTTCCATGGAGCAACTCTTAACAACACATGATCTCTATATCGAATTCCACGTCCTTTCGATGAAGATCAACATAACTCTTTTTGTCGATTTTGTGAGGTTTTTATACGTTGTCGGATCGTTTGAATCTTTTCCGTAGTCATACGTACCAACTCCGATCCCCAACAACGTTGCTTCACCCACCTCATCCCAAAGATACTAGAAAATGACACTTTCTTCCATACAACGCTTGAATGGAGCCATGCCAATACTTGCTTGATAAGCTGTTGTTGTAGGAAAACTCCACTAATGGTAAGAACTTGTCCCAACTTCCCTTGAAATCAAGGGACACGAGTCTTAATAGATCTTCAAGAGTTTGAATAGTCCTCTCCATTGTCCGTCAAAATTCGAGGATGATATGCCGAAGCTAAATCGTAAGTCTGTGCCCATAGCTTTTTGCAAACTAACCCAAAATTGTGAAGTGAATCTTGGGTCTCGATCGAAACTATGGATACAAGCATACCATGCGATCTTACAATCTCGTTTATGTACATCTGAGCAAGACGTTTAAGTGTATAAGTTTCTCGTATCGGTAAGAAATGAGCGAGACTTGGTTAATCTATCAACAATGACCCAAATCGCATCTATACCTTGAGAAACCTTAGGAAGACCCAGAACTTGAAATCCATGGTAATGTGCTCCCACTTCCATTACGGAATTTCAAGTGGTTGCAATGGACCTTTTGGTACTTGATGCTCGCTTTAACTCGCGTTGACAAGTTAGACACCTTGAGATAAACAACGCTATCTCTCTCTTCATATTGCTCCACCAAAATGTATAGCCGAATATCATGATACATTTGGTACTCCCAAGATGGATTGCAAATGGGGTGTTGTGCGCCTCCATCATGATATTATACTTTAAATCGAGGTCGTTAGGAACACAAAGTCCGGAGTTGACTCAAGTATTCCTTCTTCATCGATTCTTGCTTCCGGCATAGCACCTTCTTGCACTTTCTTCCTCATACGCATCGGCTCCGTGTGCGTAGCAAGCGACTTTAACTTTATCGATTAAAGTCGGTTCTACTCGTATACTCGCTATCATCACATGCGCGTCCACGAGTCTTTAACTCTATCTCCATCCTTTGCAAGTCACACAAAATGGGCTGCGTTGACAATATCGCACTTTTCGTACTTGCATATGATCTTCTACTCAACGCGTCACTACCACGCGTTCGCTTTTCCGGGATGGTATTGGATGGTATGATCATAATCTTTCAATAGTTCAAGCCAACGTCGTTGTCGCATGTTGAGTTCCTTTTGAGTGAAGAAATATTTGAGGCTTTTATGATCAGTAAAGATCTCCACTTTCTCCACATACAAGTAATGCCTCCAAATTTTAAGTGCTGAAAGACAACAATTTGCTAACTCTAGATCATGAGTAGGATAATTCCTCTCATATTCTTTGAGTTGTCATGAGGCATAGGCTATAACTTTTCCATGTTGCATAAGAACACATCCCAACCCTTTGCGAGAAGCATCTTATAGATGACAAATCCTCCGAGCCGGATGGTATTGTCGAGCAAGGTCTTGAAATAAGTCTCCTCTTGAGTTCTTGAAAACTCTTCTCACATTCTTCGCTCCAACCGAACTTTGTATCTTTCCGAGTCAATTTGAGTCGATGGAGTAGCGATTCGAGAAAATCCTTCCACGAATCTCCGATAATAACCGGACTAAACCGAGAAAGCTACGTGCCGATCATCGATTTAGGTTGTTCCCGACTTTGAATAGCTTCAATCTTTCTTTGGGTCAAGCAGATATTCCATGACTTGATACCGCGTGCCCAAGGAATGCTACTTCTTCAAGCCGAACTCGCATTTCTTCAACTTGGCATAAAGCTTATATTCACGAAGCTTTTGGAGTGTCAGTCTCAAGTGTTGCTCATGATCTTCACGGCTTTTGGAATAAATAAGGATGTCATCAATAAAGACGACCACAAAGTGATCCAAATATTCCTTGAATACTCGGTTCATCATATCCATGAAGGCAACAGGAGCATTAGTCAATCCAAATGACATGACTAGGAATTCATAATGCCGTCGCAGGAGTTTCGAAAAGCCGTCTTTGGAATGTCGTGATTCTAATCTTCAATTGGTGATATCCGGAACGAAGATCAATCTTTGAAAAGAATTTGGCTCCTTGCAATTTGGTCAAACAAAGTCATCAATACGTGGAAATGGATATCTATTTTGATGGTGACATGATTCAACTCCCGATAATCAATACAAAGTCGCATACTCCCATCTTTCTTCTTCACGAATAGAGCAGGAGCACCTAAGGAGAAGTACTAGGATGAATAAAGCCAATGTCTAACAATTCCTGCGGTTGGGTCTTTAACTCACGAAGTTCAATAGAGCCATTCGATATGGGGCTTTGGAAATAGGTTTTGTATCTAGGGTTCAAGGTCGATACAAAATTCAATTTCACGCTTCTGGGGTAGGCGGGGAAGTTCTTGAGGAATACGTCAGAAATTTATTAACAATAGAAATATCGTTCAAAACTGACGTATTTTTGTTTAAATCTGTGACATGAGTTAAGAAAGCTTGACATCCGTTTTTCAATAAACGAATAGCTTTATGGCTTGAGATGACCGTGATTGATTTTAATGGTTTGGTCACTTGAATTTGCATAATAGGTTGGTTAGGAATATGAAAGCTAACAACCTTACGAAAACAATCAATTTTTGCATGATAAGTAGTTAACCAATCAATCTCTAGAATCACGTCAAATGCAAGTATTTTTAATAAAATAAGATCGACAGGTAATGTGAGGATACCGATTTGAACCAAACAAGACTTATAAATAGTGGATGTAATGAAGGTTTCTCCCAACGGAGTTTCCACAGATAAGTCAAAGTCTAATTTCTCCGGAGTCAAATTTAATCGATGAGCGCAAGTAGGAGAAATAAAAAAATGGGTAGAACCGGTATCAAATAAAGTATAGACTTCATTAGAGTTTATGATAAGCTTACCCGTGATGACCTCATTCGGGTTCCTTACTCTCGGGAGGGTCACAACAAACGCCTCTCCTCAGACTACCGATTTTGACTTTTACGGGAATGACCTTTGGTGCCTCCATCCTAAATTGAATTTGTCTTTGATGGCAATAAAATCGAGCTAAGTGACCTTCTCTTCCACAATTATAACATGCTTTGACTGACATGCATGGCGCAGTTTTGATGATGTGTCCCTCTCTCCGCATTTGAAGCATATGATAGGTGGTCTTTCTCCTTCCTAACTTAACAATGGTCTTTGGTCTTTGACGTCTTTCCATCATTGTTGAATCTCCTTTTCTTGAAATGTCCATTCTTATTGTTTTGGCCCTGATTACCACCGAAGTGGTTACCATATCTGGCTTGTTGATTCCCTCCACGCTTGTTGTCACCGCTTCGATGACTACTCTCGCTGGTATTATAATTTTGTCGTCTGCTCTCTTTTAGTTGCGTTGACTCGTTATCGCGCTCCACTAACTGAGCCCTATTTACAACATCCGAATACAAACACGGTTTATGAGAAATAAGATGTTGACGTATCTCTCGACTTCAAACCTCTTAAAACATTCGCGCCATTCTCTCTTCATTATCCACCAAGTGGGACGTTAAAACGTGATAACTCGCAAATTTTGCCTCGTATTGCGACACGGTCATATTGTTTTGTTCCAACTTGATAAACTCCACCTCCTTCGTATGGCGAATACTTTCGTGAAAGTATTTGTCGTTGAACGACTCTTGGAACTTCTCCCAAGATATCTTGATCTGATGAGGTTGAGTACGTTTCCGATTCCCACCGATGTCTGCCTCTCCGCGCAACATAAAGGCGTGAAAGGAACCTTTTGCTCCTCGGAGCATCCCAAGACATCAAATATCTTGGTAATCTGCTTTATCCATGCTTCCGCTTGAAGTGGTTTTGGCTCTCCCTTAAACTCCGGTGGTCCCAACTCCTTGAATCATTTAGCGGTGACTGGCCGAGAGTTTTCCGTGTTTCCACCTACATTTTGGATGAAGTCGCTCTACTTTCTTTGTTGCATGAATTACATAAAGCCTCCGAACATTTGATCATTCATCATTTGGTCGGTGTTGTTTTGTTTGCATGAGGATTGTCGCCTTCGATGCATATTATCACGATTATTGATATGTGGTGAATCAACGATCGCTGTGCTCCATTGCTATTCTCAACATTCTCGGATGTCATTTTCAGACATCTTGCCACAAAACAAAAGGTTAATCGACATGTAACATATTATCCCTATATTACGACCAACCAATAAAAAATAGCACATAAACTTAGGTAAGTCATACTAGCGAATGTATTCCCGTCTCTCCCTCCTAGTACTATTCTCACATCTTAGCCAGGATCATATCCTAAGCGACGATACCAATTGTGACGCCCCAAAATTAGGTATACATCACCCATCTTGGGTAGTCGATACATGGTATGTAATTTAAATACAACTTACTAATATAAGCTGTACGTGTACAATCGACATAAAGCGTGAGTTTGAATACAAATATTTTCTACTAGAGATCATACAAACTCAAAAGGAGTCCTCATTACAATTATTATCACACTATTTCACGAGAATAGTGAGGACTACTAATGCTATCCTACGGACCATTACTCCGCTCCCAGAGCTCGTCCCCCGACTATATTCTCATTTCACGAAGAGAAAAAAGTGAAAGAAAGGGTGAGCTCAACTAGCTAAGTAAGAAATATTATGACTAAGATAATGCAGAATAAATTATCATTAGCCTACAAATGAGTGTTAAAGCGATAAAATATAATGAACAACAAGTTTAACTACAAATGAACCAAAGAATCCATTAAAAGAGTCAAGTAGAAAATAAAATCTACTATCTTTTATGATTTAAAGGGTTTTTCATTCTTTGTTATAAATGAGACTCAACTTTAATAAATATTCCACATCATCGAATCACCCCCGCACTACTGCCGAGGATATTCTTTAGTATCACGACCACAATTATTCATGCACTACGGGCCAAGAATATTTGTGTATTCATTAATGGTTCATGATCATGCCAACAATCGTCCATCAATGCACTCACAGGGCCATCGAGGATTTTTACCACATCATTTGTAACATTACGGTACCATGATTACACCGAATAGTCTCTCGGTCATAATCATACCAAGTCCATCTATGCACTACTGGGCCACGAGATGACTTTCAACATAATATAAACATGAGGATGATGACAATGATATAAGAATTCAATAAAACAAGTTCAAGAATTAATTTATCTAGGAACCAATAACATCAAATTATCAACATGATCTTGCTTTGTAGAGTAAAATTCAAGAATCTTGAGAAGAATATTTCCATGAAAGGATCTTTGGATGAAGCGCAAATATCAAGGATATTCCACTAATTTCATGGAGTATAGAAGTCAAAGTTTTAACCATTTGGGTATAATAAAGAATGGAATAACAAAAGAAATCACCATGCATGCGATAGATCAAATGCACAGTGAGTTATTCCAATGTAATAATAAATAACGGAACCAGTCCCGTAAAACGCATGATGAGGATATTCCAACAGAATAATAAAGAATGGAACCAGTCCGGCGAAACACATGTAGATGAGGATGTTCCAACAGAATAATAATAAAAGGCGGAACCAGGTGGTGTAAAACACATGAGCAGGATGTTCCAATAGAATAATAATAAAGACGGAACCAGTGTCAGTGTAAAACACACGCACATGGATGTTCCAATGAGAATAATAAAAGAATGTCACCAAGTATAGGGTAAACCACGTATATCTGAGTTATTCCAGCAGAATAATAAGCGATGGAATAATAACAGTTCTCTTCATGAATAAGAAAGAATAACACCCCTTACTTTTGGTAGGAGATTGAATACTGCAGTAGTGTAGTAACAAAATACTCTTCTTCTTTCTCTCTTATTCTCTCTATACTTTCTCTCTCTATAGCTTGAATGAATTCGTGAAAAATAATGAAGCACTAGGCCTCTATTTATAGAAGATTTCTAGCTTAAAGACCGCCGTGTGAAAAGGCAAGTGGCTGACGATTTGGTGGTGATGTGAAAAGAAAAGTGGTTTGACGCCTGTAATGTGAAACGACAAGTGGTTCGACGCCTGTAATGTGAAACGACAAGTGGTTCAACGCCTGGTAAAGGTAATTACTATTGACGAAGGTAATTACTATTCACAAAGGTAATTACTATTAATGAAGATAATTACTATTGACAAAGAGACTCTTAGATGAGGACATATGAGCCCCCCATAAAATAATCAAACTTACCACAAACGTCTCATAACAGACTCTTTATATACATCAAGGATTGAATAAATATTACCACAAATCATTTTATTTTTAATCAACACATATTTAATCTTTCAATAATTATTAATCATTTATAACTTGTCGTCTCAATTATTGATTTAATACTATAACATATTATATAGATGATCATCGTGACAATAATTGAATCAATAATATAAGAGATATGATGCAAAGAATTATGTGAGTAATAATTGAGCATAGTGAGTGACTTCTCACATAAGCATCAATAATCAATATCGTGTGCTACTATACAACTACGCGTAGACATTGTACTTTTTTTACTAAGGGTAGTTCACAGCTTTTAACAGTAACACCTCTACCGTTATTTTTATAGAAAGATAATTTTGTCGTTTCTAACTATGATAATGATTACATTGTGGGGTCCACTAATGATTGGTAGTCGTCATACGAATATTCTCCGACAAAAAGAATATTCCCAACCAAACGAATATTTTATAACAACTTGCTTATTTTGCAAAATTTATAAATATTACCCACAACTATAACATTATATCAAAATTATTCCATAATATTCAAAAATAATATTTATAGAAAATTCATCTTTATTTATAAAAGTTGGGGTCTTACAGTCATGATCATACCAGCAACTATCCACCAATGCACTACGGGCCAATAAGGACTTTTACCACATCATTTGTAACATTATAGGTCATGATTACACCGAATAATCCCTGATCATAATCATACCAATCAACAGTTCATCTTTGCACCCTTGGCCAAAGATGACTTTCATCACAATATAAGCATGAGGATGATGACAATGATATAAGAATTCAATTAAATGAAATCAAGAATAAATATTAAAGACTCTAAATTTATCCAGAGTTTAAAAATATTGAAATTGTCAACATGATATTGCTTTGTGTAGTAAAATTCAATAATAATATTGTATCAAAAATAATTTGGACCGAAAAGAAATTAATTTTTGTCATGAATAGTACCCCAGGTGAATAGTAACCGAGTGAATAATACCCCATAAATAGTATTTCGTGAATAGTACCCGTACGTATGAATAGTACTATACGTATGAATAGTGTCATACATATGAATAGTGCTGTATAAATGAATAGTACTCTGCAAATTTCAAGGATATTCAACTAATTTCAAGGCATATAAAAGCAATACTTTAATAAAATGAGTGTTGAATTCGAAATCTAAAATGAAATAATATTACTTACATACTACAGAGTATGGAAGAAAATATTATTTCTTACGAGTATTGAACAAAAATAATATCTCTTACAACTGTTGAACGAAAATAATATTCCTTACAAAAATTGAACGAAGATAATAATCCTTACGAATATTAAATGAAGATAATATTTTTTACAAATATTGAACGAAATAAAATTTCTTACGAATATGAAAAATAATATCGTAAGCGAATATGAAATAAATAATACCCCTTACCTCAAAAAGAGAGCAATTCTGACTGGTATAGCGGATATATTCTTAAAGAAAATTTTTACTATTTTTTACACTCAAAAGCTTCTTTAAACTCAAAAGAAATATGCTCAATATTACAGAAGAAGAATTCTCTGATTCTGGTGTGATTTTCATTTTTAAATTGAGCATCCTATTTATAGGAGAATGGAAAGGATACTATTTGAATTTATCACGGGCGCACAGACGAACAAGTTCGAGGAATTTTTTTAGAAATCACATGATTTTTACTATGCTACACTATGCAAATACTATGCATAATAAAATATAATATATTCTATTTTTCATAAAAAATAAAATATATAATAATAATAATAATAATAATAATAATAATAATAATAATAATAATAATAATAATAAAAAGCCACCCGTGAATCCATTCCTTTTACCGATTATTTTGAAAAATAGGTAAATGAGGGTCCATATAATAAGCAAAAGTTACAACAAATACCTCATAAAAATCCCTTCTATTTATCTTAACTTGCTTGACTTCTCAAAACACATTTTTAACAACATTTATCATCATTATTATAACTCGCAATATTTAACAACAAGATCGTTTAAAGGAAAGAAGGGCTTTCCAATATAGATTTCTCACATTGTAGCAATTGATTAGGTGACCAAACCCCTTTTCTCAACAGAACTTTCTAGATATCATTAATAATGCAAATAATAATATGAATAATTTTGTCGTCTCAATTATTTATTTAATAATATAAAATATTGTGCAGATGATAATGTGACAATAATATAATCAATAATGTGAGATACTATGCAGCAATTATTGTAACAATAATTGAAATAAATTGTGTGACTTCTCACGTAAGCATCAATAATCAATACCATGTGCTACTATGCAACCACCACTAGTACAAAGTAGTAAATAGACAATACTTAAAAGACAATATTTTTATAAAAAAATGTTGTGGTATTTTTTTTCACAACGTTTTTTAACAAAACGTTGTAGATATATATGAAAAAATATTATCCATTTAAAAGGGTATTTTTTTGATTTTAACTAGATAACGTTTTAAAAAAAAAACGTTATCTATGTAAAAAAAACACAGAGCAAAAAACGCGCTCAAGTGAAAACTTAAAATTTAAAAAAACGTGACTGAGAGTGCATCCTCGAGGGTTCCAAGTAGGGAAAGTTAGAGAGAGAGGCTCCTCATTCTCTCTAGAATTTCCCCCCTCACCATCTACTATCTCCTCCTCCTCCACTTACTCAGCCCGCCCACCTGTTCTCCCTTTCCTCCCTTCCCCTTCATTTCGGCCCACCATTTCTCCCTCCTCTTCTCCACTGTCTTCTTACTTGGTGTTGATTTAGCCTTTCCGGCGGCTGAATTTAGAGCCTTCCCGAAAATCCTTTTCCAAGTCTTCTTTGGTTTCTTCTTTCACATTCTCTCTCACCGGGGGTGCATCTAAATCGGCATATATATATATTTGGGATTCTTCTTTCACATTCTCTCTCACCGCTTGCCGCTATATTCCTTTCTTCTTTAACCCCTCCCTCTTATTTTCTGTCTCTCCAAATTCTCATTCACTAACCCCAAACCCAAAATCCTTTTAGGCTTTTACAGTTCATACCGAACAATGTCTCCCTCAACCACGCCATCAGCATCTACACCGGCCATAGAAGTGAGAGAAAACATTCATTTGACGGACAAGGAGAGGCAAATATTCAATTGTCTGCCTCAAGTTCTTCGCCATTTCAATCTCCATACTCAAATCCATGCCGCGGAGGTTGGGTCCGCAACAAGGTGTGTTTATTTCAAAGGGACAAGCATATATGTATATTTATATGTCATTGGTTATAGAAAATTTGGTTGTATTTCTGGAATTCTTTTTAAGTTGTAATTTCTAGCTAAATGTTACCCCAATTAAGATTATATGTATGTATATATGGGTGTGTATTTATTTATTTGATTTCAATTTTTATCGGTAAAGAATGTTAGTGGAACAAATATTAATTTATTTATTATTAAATAGAAACGTTAGGGAAAAAATGGATGCCTGACAAATTTGTTAATCTTTATTTGCTAACATTTTTTTATAATTTATTTTTATTTAATATTTTTGGCTTCTAAATTTGCTAATATATATATTTTTTAACCAGTACTAGTTTTTCCTTTCGAACCCCAGTAATTAGTCTCTTTGTTGCATTTAGTTTTTTTATCCATGGTACGCTGATGAAATGTGCAGAGAGAAGAATTGCTAACTATAACCAAAGCAGATTGAGGTCCAAATTATACTTCTTTGCTAACTATAACTTTCAGTTTCTTGTAACAGAAATTACTTTGCGCTAGGTATGCTTGTAACAGAAATTTTAGTTCTTTGGAGTGTACATATTTTTTGCTCATCTTCTTTAGACTATATATTCCTTTCTGCCTCTCTTTGTTCTTTTTCCCTTTCCTAGTCTTATTTTCCAATAAGGATTCTTTGACAAATATTCTTACTTCGATATGGATAATTAACCTTGTAGACTGGAAGCAGGAAGACATACACAATGTTTGGCGACATCGATGAGCTAGGAATCAAGCTTAGTCTCAATCGTGGAATGACACCACGAATATTTAAATTTTTGTTTGCAAGAATAAGAGCAGTAACTTTCTTCAGTCTTTGCTCGTGCATTCCATATTCCTCTTAGTTTGTTCATAAGCATTATACTATCAGCTGGTTTATTCACCCTTTATTTTTCATCTCTTTGCAGGAGGAGGAAAGCCGAATGGATGAGAGGCTGACATACAATTGCAAGTGCTCCTTCTTAGAGATCTATAACGAGCAAATTACGGATCTCCTTGATCTAACATCCACAAATTTGCTAGTAAGATTGCCTCTGTTATAATGCTTATGATTAGTGAAAAATGTAATAAGTCCTGCCATCTCATGCTTATTTCTCTGTTTGTAGCTACTGGAGGATATTAAGACAGGTGTATATGTTGTAAATCTCTCAGAATTTGAAGTTCAGATTGTAGCTGATATTCTTAAGCTTCTCAGCCTGGTAACTCCTGGATCCTTAACTTGTTCAGTTTCTGTTGATCCAGATGCATACATATGCGTGCATTTGCTTGTGTTTATGCCATACACATGGTTTTATTCATTTTTCATTTAGTGATGAAGTGTTATTATAGAGTAAAATTATTTTAAAGCTAATAAATAGGCTAAAAAATTGGATCTGCGATTTGCCTATTTATTCTTGTGTCTGAATTAACAAACCAAGTGTGTTGATGAATGATGGTAATAGGATTAATAATTGACATATCCATAAACATCTCTCATTTAGTGATGCTGTGTGATAAGTAGAGTACAATCATTTTTTAGATATGTGCAACATTATTTTGTTTACTGATTTGTAATCTAGTGTCTACTTGATAGCTTCTTATGTTTTACACTTTTGCGGTTACAATGAGTATATCATTCTTTTTATCCAATGCTGAATCAATGACCTATGTATTGTGTATAAAGAAAGAAAAAAAATTTGGATATGAAGAAAAAAGAAACAACTTTGCTGACAATTTACATACTGCGAATTTGGACTCTACAGTTGCAAGTCATGGTACTGAAAAAGACTGTTGTGAAGGTTGTTACTAACAGAACTAGATGATTTTGTTATGAACTTCTAATATCTTAAATTAACTGGAAGAAGTAATGAGACAGTGAGTTATCTCTCAATGTTTCACTTGTATATGTTTGATATATACCGAGTTTAGTTGGACCCTTAAATGTGATTTTTTATTGTTTTATGCATACTAGGTATCAATGATGAAGCATATTTGCGTGCAAACAATATGTTTGTTGACTATAATGAGGTAAAAGTCTATTTGGTTTCTTATTTAATGTCAATTTCCTGAGCAAGTAGTTCCAAGTTGGCTATCTGAGGTTAATGAGTAATTCCTTGATTTAGCCTCAACAAGATAGAGTCTACTCATCTTATCTGCAATTGGACCTAGCTTATGTTGAACCATGCATTTCAGGACCAAAAAGGTATGCTTTCTCTTGCAATTATTGTAAAGTTATTTTATAAAGTTTAAATCTTCTTTCGAATTTATGGTACTATATCTTATTATCAGACCTCATGAGCCCTTGAAAGAGATGAAGACTGATTGGCATTCGTGTTTTGATAACAAAGTTGGATTCAAGGTAAGAGATTGGTAAAATTATTGTATTTAGGATGTGATACTGTTGACTATTTTTCCTTGTGGTTTATAAACATATACTTGAGATTTTTCCTGTAAACACTCACTTAGCCCAGATTACTGTTCTCAATTTAATATGTTGATCATGTAGATGTACTATAGTTTGTTGCAGTTACTAGTCAGGCTAGCTAACATTTGAATGAGTGGAGCGGAGAGAGCTGTATTGGCTCATCTGTGGTGTTGTATTTCAGGTTCAGTAGCTGATCAATTACCTTATGTAGGTTTTGTTTTCTAATCTACACAGGGATTTTCTATACCAAAGGATGTGCAAGAGAAAGTTGTCAAATTTTCATTCCACGGACAACCTGCTGAGCTCAAACATGGTAGTTTTGTGATTGCGGCTATTATAAGTTGTACAAACACATCGAATCCTAGTATCTCAATTGAATTCACTTCGACTGCTATTCTTAATCAAGGGACTTGCTATTTGTAAATATTTGTACACGGTTAACCTTTTGATGCAGTGTTAGACCTGAATGAGTAGTGCATCAAATCATAATCAGTTTCTCTTGCATCGACATATTCAGTATGCAGTTTGTTTTTATCTTTTAATGCTTGATATCCTATGCTAAATATAATTTTATATTTTAACTAGACACACAAAAGAAATTGAAGACTAAGGTCTAAGGGCCCAGGAAACATCACCCTTATAATTTTCCTGAAACTTTGTCTGGCAATTTTTTCTAAGCTACCTGGCATATATGCTGTCATTTGTTACTGCTTTTCTGTTGGTTGAGCTATTGAAGTTGTACGACCAGTCTCTGATTCATATTTGCTGATAGAGATATGTACATGGTTTTCTTTGTATTATCTTTTACTTATGGTTTCTTTTTATATTTACTGCTGATATCTTATTGTTGACATAATTGTCTTCACATTTTCGATGATTTCTTTCAATAACTACTGTTTCAGCTCTATACCTAATGTGGCAGTTCTTGTCTTATTTCAAAAGGCAGTTGGTTATCACAATGCGGGCACTGTTGAATTTATTGTTGATACTCTCTTAGGAAAATTTTATTTTATGGAGATGAACACCCGTCTTCAGGTACCAGAATCAATCCTGTTCTCTCTTTATTTTACACAAGTTCAATAGTTTTTCTTTTTCGATAAGTACGCTCAACTGTAATTAATTAGGACCAAATATACTCCGTTGAAGGTTGAGCATCCTGTTACAGAGATGATTGTTGGTCAAGATCTTGTAGAGTGGCAAATCAGTATTGCAAATGGAGAACCTCTTCCCATGAGCCAATCTCAGGTGCCCTTATCAGGTTAATTTTCTTAGCTTTATCTTCTTCTTGTTCTTCTATTTCTGCTTACTGCAATTGGACTCATTAAAAGCCAGGGTAGGCATTTTGTAATAGTGGCTGCAAATAGTAGTAAGTTGTATCCTATACATATAGATTGATAGACAATACTTGGTGCCATTATGCAACTTAAACACCATGTCTTCCACGTTTTTCGTCCTGTTCCTATCTCACCAACAGGTGTGTTGCATCATGATAGGTAGCCAGAAGATTTCCTTCTTTTTTTTTGTCGTGGCTGGGTGGGTGTGTTTTTGGTGTGAAATGCTATTTTTAATCTTCTTTGATATGGTTGAATTAGCTAAAGACTATGTATTTATGAATCTTTATGTCTTTGATGAGTACTTTAATTAGTGTTATTTTCACTCTACAGGCTTTAATGCCACTAGCAATTTAAGTTTTTAATTTCCTATGTCATGCAACATAATCATTTGTGTCTTTTTCGTCAAATGGACTTTCTAGTAGGAATTTTTGAGTAGGTAAAAAGGTTATTAGGTCAGCTCTGATTGCAGTCTAATGAAAGTGTGCAAAAAATTAAATTGAAAAGAAAGTTGAACTATGGATATTGCACCAAGATTCTTTAATATAGGCATCAACTATAGTTTTTGGCTTGCATCTTATATACTAAAGTAGGGTCAAAAGCTCAAAGCGTTCACATAACTAATTCTTTGAAATTTAGAAAATACATATTTGTAGACTTCGACTTTTTTAAAAAAATTAGCTAAAAAGTGATTCACATATTAACTTGTTTAATACTTTAATTAATCGTACCACTTAACTCAATGGTCACCACTACACCACATGATGTCGTGCAAAACTAGCATTTATCCATCACAACCTTACTTTGAAAATTGAGAAAAAACATAGAGACCTGATCGAAAGCATGATAACCCTTTAATAGATATATGATCGTTACTGTCGTTGGTCTTTTGTCTCCAACTTCTGACTTGATTGTGCCACAACACTGAAGAAAACTATGTTGTTTCTACATGTTTGGTATTTTAATTTTTTATATGTATATATCTTGTCTTTCTAATCTTGAGTTTGCCATTTTGCAGTTAGAGTTGAGACCGGAGTTGAACAAGGAGATACTGTGAGCATGCATTATGATCCCATGATTGCTAAGCTGGTTGTTTGGTCTGAAACTCGTGCCTACGAACTATTTGAGAAAGATGGAAATAGACTTATTATGATAGAGGAACTTGCCTCTGTATGATCTCTCTCTTAAGATTTCACTGTTAAGCATTTGATTATATAGTTTGATTTCTTGTATAAACTGAGGCACCTGATCCAGCAGCTCTAGGAGAAACCATGGACATCATGACAGCAAATAAAATACAACGTAATATTTTGTGGATGTAGTAATTTTAAAATGTAAACGTATGGTATTATTGGGATGTATTTTGAATGGTTGATACATTTTGGCTTGAAATGATAGTTTAGAGTTTTTTTAGCTATATATCATTGCATTAGCAGTCCTACAAACATTGCAGGTGCACCATTGTGTATGTAATTTCAAATATAGGTGAACTAAAAACAGTTGTTATATGCATGAATTACAATATTTTTAAGTCTTTATACAACGTTTTAAAAATGTTGTATAAATTTGTCTAAATAGATGACACCTTCTAAACGTTGTATAAATGAGTGTAAATGTTGTCTGATGTACCAAACCACAACATTTTAAGCCAGAAAACGTTGTGGAATCATATCATTTACAACGTTTTCAAGCATCCAAGAATTTATGGAAAACAAATATACAACGTTTTTTAAGAAAAAAACGTTGTGTAATGTGTCAAACTACAACATTTTAAAAATGTTATATAAAGGTGTCAAATAGATAACACCCTTGACCACGACGTTTCTGTAAGACCTTTTACGATGTTTTTTACGCGTTATCTATTTACTGTTTTGTAGTAGTGCACGCGTATTACTGTTTTTACCACCGGATATTTCAATAGTTAACGGTAAAACTTTCGCCGTTATTTTTATAAAAAGATATTTCTGTCGTTTTTTAACTCCGTCAGTAATTTTGTGGGGTTCACCAATGATTGCGCCGTTATACGAATATATCCTGATAAAACGAATATTTCTCGACCAATCGAATATTTTATGACAACTTGTATACTTTGCAAAATTTATAAATATTACCCACAACTATAATATTATATCAAATCCACACCTTAATACTCAAAAAATATTTCGAGAAAATTAATCTTTATTCATAAAATTTGGGGTCTTACAACCACCCCTTCTTATGAAATTTCGTTCTCAAAATTGACGTACGTACCTGGTATGTCGAAGAGGTGAGGATACCTTGTTTTCATTTCAAATTCTAACTCTTGAGGTATAACCTTTGAGCATAGAATATGATCCTTCTTATCCAAGATTTTAACAGGTATCTCCTCATACGTTAAATTTTCTGTTATCTCGTCTAGTTCTAATTCAATAATGTGGTTTGGGTTGTCCACATATTTACGTAACATCGATACGTAAAAAACGTTATGAACACGCGACATACTTGGCGGTAAAGCGAGTCTATAGGCCAGAGTTCCTACTCAATCGAGGATTTCAAATAGACTAATAAAATCGAGGGTTGAGATTTCCTCTCTTCATCAATTCTCCTCGATTCTTGCTTCTAGAATAATGCCTTCTTGCACCTTCTTCTTCATATTCATCAGCTCCGGGTGTTTAGCTTGATGCGGCTTTAACTTTATCGATTAAAGTCGATTCTAATCATATATTTAATATCATCATATGGGTCCCTAGAGTGTTTAACTCTATCTCTATCATTTGTAAGTCATAGGAAATGGGTCTTTGTGTTAACAACGTCTCACTCCTAACCGCATACGATCTTCTACTCAACGCGCCAGCTACCATGTTCACTTTTTATTGAATGGTATGGTCAACGTCTTTGGCGCATAATATGTTCGTTTTAGTTGAAGAAATATTTGAGGGTTTTATGAATGGGTTTTGTACTGGGGTCAATACAGAATTCGATTTCACGCTCTAGGAGTAGGCTAAGAAGTTCTTCAGGAAATACATCAAAAAATTTATTAATAATAGAAATATCATTCAAAACTGTGACTCTCATGCAAGACTTGGATAGCACTCACATTGAAACCTATTAACTTGCCACCGTTATTCACGGCGTCCCCAATGAAAAGTTTAGCTTCGGTGCATTCCAAGACTGGAAGTCACCAGTGAAAGGCTCGGGGCTCTTTACTTATGTCTCAATATGACAGTGATTGACTTTAGTGGTTTGGTTACTTGAATTCGCATAACAGGTTGGTTAAGAAGGCTAACAACCTTACTAAAACAATCAATTTTAGCATGATGAATAGTTAACCAGTCGATTCCTAAAATCACATCAAAGGCAAGTATTTTTAAAGAGATAAGATTGGTAGGTAACGTGAGGGTATCGATTTGAATCAAACAAGATGTATAAACAGTGGATGTAATGAAGGTTTCTCCCAACAGAGTTTCAACAGATAAGTCAAAGTCTAATTTCTCTGGAGTCAAATTTAAATGTTGAGTACAAGTAGGTGAAATAAAAGAGTGGGTAGAACTGGTATCGAATAAGGTATAGATTTCACAAGAGTTTATGATTAACTTACCCGTGATAACTTCATTCGGGTTCCTCGTCACGAAAAATGTTCTCCCTTAAACTACCGACTTTGACTTGTCTGGGACATCCTTTGGCGTCACCATCCCAGCTGGACTTGATTTCACTACACGATAAAATCGAGCTAAATGACCTTCTCTTCCACAATTAAAACATGCTTTGGGTTGCTGCGTACAGTTTGGACGGATGTGTCCCTCCTGTCCGCATTTGAAACATACGACCGGTGGTCATTTTCCTTCCTTCGAAACGGGTGCTGGTGCTGCTGTCTTTCTATCATTATTGAACCTCCTCTTCTTGAAGTTGTTCTCACTTAGTTCACCTTTCCTATTATCTTGGCCATGATTACCACTGAAGTGGTTACCATTTCTTGCCTGATAATTTCCTCCATGATGGTTATCATTGTTCCGATGGTCGTTGCCACCGGTATAATTATTATTGTGTTGTTGGTCGTTACCTTTTGGTTGAGCTGACTTATTATCACGCTCCACTAACTGAGCCCTATTCATAACATCTGAATATGAACAAAGTTTGTGAGAAATAAGGTATTGATGTATTTTGGGTTTTAAACCTCTTAGAAATATTCGCGTTATTTGCTCCTCATTATCTACTAAATGGGATGCAAACTGGGATAATTGGGCAAACTTAGCATCGTATTGCGACACTGTCATATTGTTTTACTCCAGCTTGATAAATTCCACCTCCTTCATGTGACGAATACTTTCGGGAAAGTACTTGTCGTTGAATAATTCTTGGAACTTCTCCCAAGACATCTTTAGTGCGGCAGGTTGAGTAAGTGTTACAAATTCCCACCAGTAATCTGCTTCTTCATGCAACATAAAGGTGGCAAAGGGAACCTTTTGCTCCTCTGAGCATTCTAAGACATCAAATATCTTGGTGATCTGCTTTATTCACGTCTTTGCCTTAAGTGGTTATGGCTTTCCCAAAAACTCCGGTGGTCCCAGCTCCTTGAACTGCTTAGCGGTGACCAGCCTTAAGTTGCCAGTGTTTCCACCTGCATTTTAAACAAGAGTCTCTCTTGTTTGGTTTTGCATAAATTCTAGAAAACTCCTAAACGTACCATCGTTCGTCATTTTGTTGGTGTTTTTGTTTACATGAGGATTATTGCCTTCCTGATGCACATTATCCTGGTTATTGATCGTTGGTGACTCAACGGCCTCATGTGCTCCATTGCTTAACTTGACATTTTCAGATGCCATTTTACTGTCACAGAACAAGGGTTAATTTACATGCCACATATTATCCCTATATTTTGACCGACCAATTAAATAACAAATAAGCTTAGGTAGGTCATACTAGCGAAGGATTTACCCGTCTCTCCCCTCCTAAATCTAGTCTCACATCTCAACCAGGGATCATATCCCTAAGCTCTGATACCAACTGTGACGTCCCCAAAATAGGTATACATCACCCATTCTGAGTCACCAAATACATGGTACAGAATACAACTATAACTTAATTATACAACTGTCGTGTAAAATATGACAAAACATAGCTGAGAATTTTAACACGAATATTGTCTTCTAGACAATATCCAAACTCAAATTCAATCTCATTACAATTATTATCACACTATTTCACAGAATAGTGAGGACTACTACAATAACCATCTGGACCGTAAATCCATTCCCCGACTAATCCCAGCTATATTCTCATTTTCTGAAGAGAACAATGAAAGAAAAGGGTGAGCTCAACTAGCCCAGTAAGAAATATTATGACTAAGATAATACAGAATAAATATTCCTTATCCTTTAACAGTATAACAACTGATAGAATACAATAGATAACAAGTTTTAAATCAACAACTGCAGCGGAATAAGCAATCCATTAGAGGAGTCAAGTAGAGCATGATATCTACTATCTTCTATGATTTAAAAGTTTATCATTAATTTTATCGCTGAGACTCAGCTTAATAAATAATCCACATCATTGAATTATCCATGCACTACGGGCCAAGGATATTCATTAGTATCACGACCACGAATTATCCATGCACTACGGGCCAAGGATATTCGTGTTTTCACCAATGGTCGTGAACATGACAAACAATAATTCATCTTTGCACCCTTGGCCGAAGAGAATGCATGGTCATGATTATACCAACAACTGTCCACCAATCCACTACGGGTTAATGATGACTTTTACCACATCATTTGTAACATTACAGGTCATGATTACACCGAATAATCCCTGGTCAGAATCATACCAATCAATAGTTCATCTTTGCTCCCTTGGCCGAAGATGACTTTCATCACAATATAAGAATGATGATGATGACAATGATATAAGAATTCAATTAAATGAAATCAAAGATAAATATTAAAGACTCTAAATTTATCCAGAGTTTAAAAATGTCCAAATTGTCAACATGATATTACTTTGTGGAGTAAAATTCAATAATAATATTGTATCAAAAATGATTTGGACCGAAAAGAAATCAATTTTTGACATGAATAGTACCCCAGGTGAATAGTACCTGAGTGAATAGTACCCCATGAATAGTACTTCGTGAATAGTACCGTATGTATGAATAGTGTCGTACGTATGAATATTGCCGTATAAATGAATAGTACCCATGAATATTACTCTGGCATGAAAAGGTTAAAAAATGAACCAGAATGTTCAGAAAAATATCCTTGTGAAACGATACTAGATGAAGCGCAAATTTCAAGGATATTCAACTAATTTCAAGACATATAGAAGCAATACTTTAACAAAATGAGTGTAGAATTCGGAATCTAAATCGAAATAATATTACTTACATACTATAGAGTATGGAAGAAAATATTATTTCTTATGAGTATTGAACAAAAATAATATCTCTTATAACTGTTGAACGAAAATAATATTCCTTACGAATATTGAATGAAGATAATATTCCTTACGAATATTAAACGAAGATAATATTTCTTGCGAATATTGAATGAAATGAAATTTATTACGAATATGAAAAATAATATCGTAAGTGAATATGAAATAAATAATACCACTTACCTCAAAAATAGAACAATTCTAACTGGTATAACGGATATATTCTTGAAGAAAACTTTCATTATTTTCTACACTCAAAACCTTCCTTAAACTCAAAAGAAATACGCTCAATATTATAGGAGTATAATTCTCTGATTCTGGTGTGATTTTCTTTTCTAAACTAAGCATCCTATTTATAGGAGAATGGAAAGGATACTATTTGAATTTATCACGGGCGCACAGACGAACAAGTTCACAATTTTTTTTTAAAATCACATGATTTTTACTATGCTGCACTATGCAGACACTATGCGTAATAAAATAAAATATATTTTATTTTTTATAAAAAAACAAAACATATTATATATATATATAAAATAAAAAAAAACAAAAACAAAAGCCACACGTGAATCCATTCCTTTTTCTCCCCCCTTGACCCACTCGTGGCCCCCACCCTTATATATATATATATATATTGAATAAATTTTTATTGATTATTTTGAAAAATGGGTAAATGAGGGTCCATATAATAAGCAAAATTTACAACAAATAACTCATAAAAATCCCTTCTATTTATCTCAACTTACTTGACTTCTCAAAACACATTTTTAACAACATTTATCATCATTATTATAACTCGCAATATTTAATAACCAGATCATTCCCAAGAAAGAGAGGATTTTCTGATAAGGATTTCAATTAGGTGAACAAACCCTTTTCTCGACATAACTTTCTAGACATCGTCAATAATACAAATAATAATATGAATAAATTTGTCGTCTCAATTATTGATTTAATAATATAAAATATTGTGCAGATGACACTGGGACAATAATATAATCAATAATGTGAGATACTATGCAGCAATTACTGTAGTAATAATTGAAATAAACTGAGTGACTTCTCACGTAAGCATCAATAATCAATACCGTGTGCTACTATGCAACCACGCGTATTATTGTACTTTTACCACCGTATTTCAATAGTTAATGGTAAAACTTTCGTCTTTATTTTTATAAAAAGATATTTCTGTCGTTTTCTAACTCCGACAGTAATTTCGTTGTGGGGTCTACCAATGATTGCGCCGTTGTACGAATATTCCCTGATAAAACGAATATTCCCCATGACAACTTGCATACTTTGCAAAATTTATAAATATTACCCACAACTATAATATTATATCAAATCCACACCTTAATACTCAAAAAAATATTTCAAAAAAATTAATCTTTATTCATAAAATTTGGGGTCTTACAATTTGTGTTGATAGTGCCGCATGTGTTGTGACATGATATTTTCTAAAATTATACCATAGGGTATACCTGAGCTATATTCACTTGTAGGGATACCACAGACATGTTGTGACGCCCCCAAAATAGGTATACATCACCCATTCTGAGTTGTCAATACAAAGTACAAAAACAACTACAACTTTATTATTACAACAGTAAAACTGTGAGTTTGAATACAAATATTATCTTCTAGACAATATCTATACTCAAATAAATCCTCATCACATTTATTGATACATTATTTTATAAAAATGGTGAGGACTACTAAACAACTCTCTCTAGAACCTTCATTCCATACCCCGACTCGTACTCGCTATATTCTCGCCTCCTGAGAAGAAAAATGGAACAAAAAGGAAAAGGGTGAGCTCAACTAGCCCAGTAAATAATATTATGACTAAGATAATATACAACAAATTATCATTAGTCTTCAACAGGAAAAAATCTAATAGAATACAATAGACAACAAGTTTTTAAATCAATATTCATAATGAAATAATAATTCATTAGAAGAGTTAAGTAGAGAATGCAAACTACTATCTTCATGTATGAATTTAAAAGTTCATCGCCTATCTTTTATCCCCGTAATATCAATCAATATATATCCGAATCAAATATTCATCTTTGCACTACAGCCAAAGATATTCATCATTAGTCATGTTCACCTAAACACTGCTCATCTTTGCACTACGGGCCAAAGATATTCATCGAAATCATTCATCTTTGCACTCTGTGCCAAAGATATTCAATAATATCATCATTTAAGACCGAGGATGATGAAAATATTTTAAAGAAACGAATCCGGTGAAACAAAATGACAAGGATTAAGGTTAAGGATTCGTGACTTTGTTTTATCCACGCCCAAAAATACCTCAAAAATAATCATAGTGGTGTAAAATTCAAGAATGATCAAAACATGGACACCATCAAAGCTAGTATCCACAATAGATATTTTGGGACGAATTTTTTTTTTTCATTTTTCGATGAATAGTGTCGATTCGTGAATAAGATCAGATATCGTGAATAGTGTCGTATACGTGAATAGTAACTCCGACACCAAAAGTTCCAAATTTGATAAAAAAAACTTCAGATCAATATTTCAACATAATGATATTGAAGAAATAATATCATTACGAAAAAAAAAATATCCCTTACCTCGAAAGATCAGTACTTCTAGCTGAAACACCGGATATAGGCTATGACTTGAACTTGCACCGTATAGCAATACTCAAAGTATACTCAAAATACTCACAAGAATACGCCGATAAATATAGAGAGAAAACTTCATTTACAGTGTGATTTTCAATTCTAACCTAAGCACCCTATTTATAGGAAATTGCTTAGAACACCAAAGCGTAAAATTTAATAAAATATTAATAAATTTATATAAATCATACGCAAACTTGGAAATTCGATTTCAAAGATAATTTTCAACACACATGTGCCTACCAACCAACCACAAAAACGTTTTTGTTATTTTAAACAATTAAAACTTCCAAAATCAATTATTTGAACTCAAAACTTCAATAATTCACAATAAATAGCCCTTTTGTTCGGAAAATTCAAACTCGCGACTTTCTATAGGAAATTCAATTCTATAGAAATCCACAAACCAAGCGATTTTATGTGCTATAATCAAATTTTAGTCAATAAATGGGGTCCACCGACATGTTTAACATGTTTTAAACATTTATTGCAACAAAAATACTCTTCCTCCTCAGATACTCATATATCCCACATTCGTTGTAAAAAATATCACCATTATTATATTATTAAAATATAATAATATATTTAAATAAATTATTTTATCGTAAAAGATAAAATTTCAATTTTCAACAATTGTCACATTAAAAATTTTCTCCATCTATATCCACATAAAATCAATATTTTTCTCATCATATGAATCAATAATTAATTATTCACAAATAATATTATGAATCACAATATTGACAACTAGGCGGTTCAGGAAAGAGGGGCTTTCAATAAGAATTTCTCTCTCATCGGAGCGCAATTAGGTGACCAAACCTCTCCTTGTAGATGTAACTTTCTAGACATTGCCAATAATGTTATCTAATAATATTATTCAGATAATATGAATTATTGCTTCGATAATGAAAAATACTGTGTAATGACAATTATTGAAACAACAGCAATATAAAATATCAACGCAGCAATTATTAAATCAATAAAATACTGAACAACAATTACTGTATGTTGGGTTTGTAAAATTCAAGAACGCAATCAAATTGAATAAAAGTGCGGAAACGTGTAAAATCAGAGTTTAAAAAATTTACAAACCATATACCCGGATCACCCTTTATGCACAATTATTAATTAAACAAAAAGATATGAAGAACAAGAATCATACCCTTGAAGATTCGAGCTTCCTCAGGTACAAGTTCACCTCCAATCCTTTTCGTGTTCAACTTGAATCCACCGGGTTTGGTTCCTTCCTTTGATCAACGTTAGCCACCCAAATGTTTGGCCTCTAGAGGTGATCCACTAAGGAATAATAAGAATTCAAGAAGATGGGTATTTGGCTCAAACCCTAGTTTTCTATCTCTATAGAAAAGAACGTACTCTCCCAACTATTGGAATTACGTATGTTGAAAAAGTCAACAACCTCCCACCCATAATAAGACTCCTCTTATTTATAGATGTGGGCAACCCACCTTAACAATTAAGGAATTGAGTTTTATTTAATTAATTAAATTCTTTTAATTAATTAAGCTCCCTAATCTTATTAGGGATAATTAATTAAACTCCTTTAACTAATTTTCCTTCCTAATCCAATTAGGAATAAATGAGAGTACTTATATTAAATTAATTCCTAAACTCTTTAGAAATTAAAAAAATAATAATTGTAATAATATTAATAAGACTCCTCTTATTAATTTATATTTAATATTTCTAAAATATTAAATAATAAATATTAAGCTATTTAATTTATTCTATCACCATAGATTAAATTAAATATACATAACATATTATTACGATTATGCCATTAACTTCTTAAATAATTATTCTTCCTTTTTATGGTGTGACCCTTTAGGTTCTCCATATTAAACCGGTTGTGAATAAATCAATTAGAACAATTCTAATCTTATTCAAATAAATAAATCAAATAATTAATTTATTTAAATAAATAATATTTATTCTACAATAGGGATAAGCCTCCCTAGCGATCAACGACTTTCCGAGATAATATAGATTTCAACATTAATCATAAAAGAAACCTTTGAGTAAATAGTTACCAGACAATTCAATCCTTCCACCATACAATGTCCCAATTAAATATAAGACATGGAATTATCACAAGTCTTATTTTATTTAATTATATGTATTTCGACTCTTAAATGCACAACTCAAATAATGCAAATTAGAAACTCCTTTCTAATTTCATTTCGCCTTCGCCAAGGACTACTGGGTTGTCATTTATCGAATCACATAGGACATTTTCTTCTTTTTAATAAGTGGTAGATTCTTTATTGATCATACATTATCTCCATGTACAACTTATTATACCCAAGCATACCCTTTGATATACCCTAAGGGTCTTAAGGAATAAGTCAAAGTATAACTCATCATACACAAGATACTATGATGATCTCAAGTCCAAGGATTACTCAGACTACTATCACTACAGAATTCCTATTGACAGCAAGTAAAACTCCATTAGGTATTCCTTAGCGAGCCAACGTTCGATTGAACTTATTCTCTAATAAGCACCTACATACTTGCTTTAGTGTCTCCACACAAATGATCATGAGATCAATCATCCTCATCCAATGAAAGCAAGCAACGTATGTATTCAATCTATCCGGATTCACTAATTCCCAATTTAGTAATCCAACGATTGGGAACTATTTTAGTTTTAAGCTTTCTAAGAATTTAGATCTCATTAGAATGATCATCATCATTATTCTAAAAGCATTGCTTAAAACTATGGGTTTATCACATATTATAAAACAACATCATGTAGATAATTTAAAAGCCTTTAATAAATCAATACTTTTTATTAATAAATGAATAAGATTGTTATAAAGTATATGCTTTATCATCAAACATGATTGGCTTGTGTGCATACTACTTTCAATCTCCCACTTTCACTAAAGCCAATCGTCATGGTATCTCATACTCTTCTTCTCTAAGTGACGATTATCCTACTGTTGGATAAGCTTTAGTTAATGGATATGTAATGTTGTTCATGAGAGTCCACTATCTCTATAGTGATTTTCCATCTTTCAATGATTCTAATAATCAAATAAAAGTGCCACAACACATGTTTAGATCCAAGATGAGACTTAGGAACTATTCCTAGTTCTGTAATGAACTTTTAAACCAAACAATCAACTTGCAGCTTCATTTATAGCTATATACTTTGTCTTTATCACTAAACCAAACAACTCTTTCTTTGTTTGGAACCTTTCCAATTCATCGCACCACTATTTAAGATAACGCTTTACCTTAAAGTGGATTTTACGTCATCTTAGTCCGTCTTCGAAAAACTTGAGTCTCGCTAAGCCCTCTAGTTTTAATTTAGACCCACCATGAATATGATCACATCCTTAGTCTTGGGTTAAGCACTTTAAGATGTTTTTCAACGACTCATAGTGAACTTCTCCATAATATGATCGATTAACATCGTGTCTCGTACATTTCATTGCATACATGATTGTCACTCATGCGACCTCTCTTTTGAGAGTCTGTGGGGACTATTAAGAGAGATACACTCCATAGCTCATCGACATGAGACATCTCTTGAGTTTGCCATGCTAAACGACTTTAGCATCAAATGAATATACGTTCCTTGGGTTAAGTCGAGCATCCTTTTGTATCTATCTATCTATATAGATTTTATCCCCAATTAAGATACTCTTCCCAAACCATTCATGGAGGAATGTTTAGACAACTTTATCATTACTGATTGTAGCATTGGTATGTCATTCCTTATCCGTAGTATATCAACATATAGTACTAGGAATGTCACAATGCTCCCACTGACCCTTTTGTACACACTTTGTTCATTCTTATTTTTGATAAAATCAAACTCTTTTGATTGCCTCATCAAAATGAATGTTCCATATTTGAGAAACTTGCTTCAATCCATTTCTCTGAGTGTCTACAACACTTACCTCATCGTATGTAACTGGATCATCATCTTCTATGATGTGTACCTCATCATCATCATCTATGATGAATCCATACCTCCCAGGTATCTTCAAGATAATTTCGCATTACGATTGATTTGTGGTATAATAGTACATCTCTGTGTTCCTCTTATTTAATTTATAGTGTTTTGTGGTTCTTGAACTCTTCAAGATCTATTATCCTCCCACTAGCCCCTTCAATGATAAACACCTTTATCTTAGAAGGCAGCGTGTTTCGCAACAAATACCTTTTACTAAGTAGGATTATAGAACATATACCCTAAACTTACTTTAGGATGTCCCACAAATCGACACTTATAAAATCTTGTCCCAAGCTTATCCTTTGAAACCTTTTCACATAAGTTGGACAACCCCTTATCTTAACATACTTAAGATTAGGAATCCTCCCCATCCATAACTTTTATGGAGTCTTCAAATGGATTTTGAGGTTACCTTTTGTAGATATGCAACCATTTCTAGGACATGACCCTAGAGGGATACTGGAATGTCGATAAAATCATTATGGACATCACCATGTCCAACAAGGTACGATTTTTCCTTTCAGATACATCAATCAATTATTACGTATCATGAGGTGTCCATTATGAGAAAAACCATTTGAGATGATCTAGAAACTTATTGCACAAGTATTTATTCCTTGATCTAATCAAAGAATCTTAATACTTTGCCAATTTGTTTCACTTCTGAATTCTTTGAACCTTTCATATAATTCACACTTGTATTTCAACAAATACATACATTCAACTCTTTGAATGATCATCTCCTTTTCTTATACTAGTTTGTTCAATTTACAAAATAATTTTTCACGTAAGTCAAGTATACAAAATCCATTAAGTAATCTTTCAGTTCTATACAAAACATTATTATTATAAATAGAACAACAATTGTTCTTAATTATAATACCAAAAATTTTATTGTCCAACAATAAAATGGAAATAATGTTTCTAACAAGAATTGGAATACAATAACAACTTATTGACTTAATAGATTTGTCCGTAGGCAGTGCTAAACTATAAGTTTCTATAGCTAATGCAGCAACCTTTGCTTCATTTTCCACATATAGGATTACTTATCTTTGTTTAACTTTCTACTTCTGCTTGGTCCCTTCATAAATCTATATTTATGATAACCAAAGTCGGTATCCAATACCCAAGTAGAACCTTGACTTAAAAAAATTTATTTTAAATCATGAACAAATTTGTATTTGTAACCAAAACTTCACTAAGCTTCTGTGGTTAGCTTCGCAAGATGCTTCTTGCAGATTTCTTTCCAAAGGTCCGAAGCTTATTGTAGTGGAAGCAAACTCATTTGCTATCCGATCGCTTTTATTCTTATTATCCTTTGTTTACGCCTTTCTATTTACCTTCTTTGAATCGTTCTTCTTTTCGGAAGATCCTTTGCCCCTACCAAGAAGACATGGTCTTTCTTGGTTGAAAGTGACTCTCAACATTTTTCAACATGATAAGCAAATCAAATGAGGCCGATATCTAGCTTGTTCATATGAAAATTCACAACAATTGTGAAAGGAGTCCGGAGTGAGTGCAAGATCAAATCTTGGCTCAACTCTCCATCCATGACAAAACCAGTTGTCCTAATTGATCAATCAAATTGATTATGTTAAGAACTTTTTATGCGTACTATAGTGCCATTGGCCATTCTAGATCGGAAGAGCTCCTTAGATATCTCGATATCTATCGGGCCCTACTTTCCTCACCATCAACTACTTGATGTGCAGGAATATAGTAGGAGCATCCATAGTTTCATGCTAACGTCAAGCTCAAGCATACTCATAGATGCGAGCATGATGCATTGAGCCAATCTGTGCATCATCTTGCCACTTTCTAAAAGTAGCAATCTCTTCCTCCTCGAGGCATTATTCGCAACCATTGCAGGGGATAGGCGTGATTAAGGACATAAGATAGTTTTTCACTATGAGAACTATTCTCAAATTCCTTAACCAATCCGTTTAATTTTGGCCCGTTAATTTAGCATCTAATATGCTTCGCATGATGATAGTAATTTTAGACATTGTAAAATTTCGTAAATGAATTTGTAATTAACAACATTTTAACATACATTCTTTTATTAATTACCAAAATAAATTAGGTCTTGTTTTAAATTGGCATCTCCCACTATTTTCTTCAAACTATATTACCCTCACTTATATAGTTCGACAAAATCTAATTAAAGATTTGTTAGTGAGAATAAGGATCCCATTTCAAATGTATATAGCCTTGTGGTGACACAACAAACTATATATAAATAAATAGGTAGACAACTTTTGTCAATTACATCAACTATGCAACTCCTTTTCTTTTTGCCTCTTAGATTATTTTGATCAAGTGGTGGCACATCCGAATCAAAATTATCCAAGTTAAGTCCAACCTAGCACTCCATATATTCAAAAAGAAAAATATCATCCTTGTGGTGACACAACAAAACAATATTTTTCAATTTTCTTTATAAGCATCAAATGTGATAAATTAACATCTTAAATACTTAATACTTGCCTTGTGGTGACACAACAAACTCATATTAAATATTTAATACTCTATTAATTTTATCATGCTAGAAGGCGACGTTCGATATTCCAAATATCTTTGAACGCTTAGGACTTAATATAAAAAATTGAGGGTTTGTTATTAATTTGTCTCATCTTGTTTAGTTTAGCATGCACATATATATATATATATAAAATACGAGTCATATTAATGAACATGCGAAGCATGTTTGCATAATATATAATATATATAGTATAAGCATGCACATATAGAATACTATATTCTACCCGGATTGATTATGGACTTTTATTCTAGTTTGGTTCACTAGAGCCACCAAGTGAACCAAAAGGTCAAACCCTAGGGGTGCAAGAAATAATATTTAAATATAACTATTACATTTAAACCCGGGCTCCATTACAAATGGGTCTTCAAACGCTCCTTGCCCCTTGATCTCCAATTTTTCAAAATTAATTCTAACTATTCCTATTATAAAACTATTTTAAAATAAATAGAAACCTTGATCAAGAAATCGAGGGAAGTACATAGGAGGAGATAGAATTTACATTAAGAAAAATTAGAGAAGGCAGGCACGCAGAACCCCATTTAATAAAATCCATATATTCATGCATCCAACTAAAATAAAATCCAATCATATTGGTCAATAGTCCATAATCAATCCCATTTATTATCATACACATCATCATATGCATCAATAAATAACATTCATCTTATGAATAATAAACATTTAATATATATATTGATATCATTTAATGGGCAAATTTAGTTAGTATAAAATCTAATTTTGAATCAAAATAAACTCCTTTATTTTAATCCAAATTTAAATCAAAATAAAACTATTTTATTTTAATTTATCCAATTTTGAATAAAATAAACTATTTTATTTTAAATCAATTTTGAATAAAATCTTTTTTATTTTAATCAAAAATAAAATCCTTTATTTTAATTAATTATGGAATCCAATTCCATGTAAAAAAAAAAAACTTTATTAAAGGAAACACGGATTTCTTTCCTATTCACAAATAAACTCCTTTATTTTGAATAATATGAAATCTTATTTCATATATAAATAAACTCCTTTATTTAAGGAAATTATGTTTTCTCTTTCCTATTTACAAATAAACTCCTTTATTTTGAATAATATGAAATCTTATTTCATATCTAAATAAACTCCTTTATTTAAGGAAACATGGATTCACTTTCCTATTCACAAATAAACTCTTTTATTTTAGGAAACATGGAATCCAATTTCAACTCCAATTAGTTATCATGGAATCCAATTCCAACTCTAATTAGTTAGCATGAAATTTAATTTTAAAATTAAAATAAACCTATTATTTTAAAATTAAAATAAACTTTTTATTTTAAAATTAAAATAAACTTTTATTTTAATTATAAAATTATTGAGGATAATATATATATATATATATATATATATATTATATATATATATATATATATATATATATCATATATATATAAATATTATTACCGAAGCTTCACGTAAAGATTCACATATATATAAATCCTTACCGAATTAGCAGCATTCCTTTCAAATTCAATTAGTTAATCCACAAACCAAACACAATCAAATATAAAGGCTGTCAATATAAAGTACTTATATAAAGTACATGAATCATGTACCAAACTGCGGAAGTAATTATATTATATATATATATATATATAGAATCCGTTCCTTTTTTCCGTGAATCCTGTTAATCATGATTGATTTCATTTAAGGTACATCACGTGAGTCACCTTTATCTTTTGAATAACCACAGATACAATCTAAAAAAAAAAAGATTTTTTTTTTTTAAAATTTTATACAATAAAATTATGCCCAATTAAATTGTTCTAAACACATATCAATATACATATCAAATTAAAATAATTAATAATTAGCATAAAGGTTTGGCTCTGATGCCACTGTTGGGTTTGTAAAATTCAAGAACGCAATCAAATTTCATAAAAGTGCGAAAACGTGTAAAATCAGAGTTTAAAAAATTTACAAACCATATACCCGGATCACCCTTTATGCACAATTATTAATTAAACAAAAAGATATGAAGAACAAGAATCATACCCTTGAAGATTCGAGCTTCCTCAGGTACAAGTTCACCTCCAATCCTTTTCGTGTTCAACTTGAATCCACCGGGTTTGGTTCCTTCCTTTGATCAACGTTAGCCACCCAAATGTTTGGCCTCTAAAGGTGATCCATCAAGGAATAATAAGAATTCAAGAAGATGGGTATTTGGCTCAAACCCTAGTTTTCTATCTCTATAGAAAAGAACGTACTCTCCCAACTATTGGAATTACGTATGTTGAAAAAGTCAATAACCCCCCACCCATAATAAGACTCCTCTTATTTATAGATGTGGGCAACCCACCTTAACAATTAAGGAATTGGGTTTTATTTAATTAATTAAATTCTTTTAATTAATTAAGCTCCCTAATCTTATTAGGGATAATTAATTAAACTCCTTTAACTAATTTTCCTTCCTAATCCAATTAGGAATAAATGAGAGTACTTATATTAAATTAATTCCTAAACTCTTTTAGAAATTAAAAAAATAATAATTGTAATAATATTAATAAGACTCCTCTTATTAATTTATATTTAATATTTCTAAAATATTAAATAATAAATATTAAGCTATTTAATTTATTCTATCACCATAGATTAAATTAAATATACATAACATATATTATTACGATTATGCCATTAACTTCTTAAATAATTATTCTTCCTTTTATGGTGTGACCCTTTAGGTTCTCCATATTAAACCGGTTGTGAATAAATCAATTAGAACAATTCTAATCTTATTCAAATAAATAAATCAAATAATTAATTTATTTAAATAAATAATATTTATTCTACAATAGGATAAGCCTCCCTAGCGATCAACGACTTTCCGGATAATATAGATTTCAACATTAATCATAAAAGAACCTTTGAGTAAATAGTTACCGTGACAATTCAATCCTTCCACCATACAATGTCCCAATTAAATATAAGACATGGAATTCTTTGTCAAGTCTTATTTTATTTAATTATATGTATTTCGACTCTTAAATGCACAACTCCAAATAATGCAAATTAGAAACTCCTTTCTAATTTCATTCTGCTTTGGCCAAGGACTACCGGGTTGTCATTTATCGAATCACATAGGACATTTCTCTTCTTTAATAGAAGTGGTAGATTCTTTATTGATCATACATTATCTCCATGTACAACTTATTATACCCAAGCATACCCTTTGATATACCCTAAGGGTCTTAAGGAATAAGTCAAAGTATAACTCATCATACACAAGATACTATGATGATCTCAAGTCCAAGGATTACTCAGACTACTATCACTACATGAATTCCTATCGACAGCAAGTAAAACTCCATTAGGTATTCCTTAGCGAGCCACGCTCAATTGAACTTATTCTCTAATAAGCACATACATACTTACTTTAGTGTCTCCACACAAATGATCATGAGATCAATCATCCTCATCCAATGAGCAAGCAACGTATGTACCAATCTATCCGGATTCACTAATTCCCAATTTAGTAATCCAACGATTGGGAACTATTTTAGTTTTAAGCTTTCTAAGAATTTAGATCTCATTAGAATGATCATCATCATTATTCTAAAAGCATTGCTTAAAACTATGGGTTTATCACATATTATAAAACATCATCATGTAGATAATTTAAAAACCTTTAATAAATTAATACTTTTTATTAATAAATGAATAATATTGTTACAAAGTATATGCTTTATCATCAAACATAATTGGCTTGTGTGCATACTACTTTCACTGTAACCATTATTGAGTAGTGCCTTCTTACGTAAGAATCAATAATTGGTGCAATACTGGTAATATTCTTGTGTTTTAACCAACAGTAGTATTTTAACAAGATTAATCAGAATAACTACTACTGTTATTTTTAAACAACTTATATTTGTCGTTTTCTTCATCCAATCGCTTTCGTTATGGGGCCCACACACGGTCGCTACTGGCAGCATTTAATATTCCCCACAGCGATGCGAATATTCCACGACCAAACGAATATTCCCCGACAACAATGAATATTTTATAACCACTTGCTTATTTTGAAATATTTGCGATTTTACCCCTAACTATCCACATTAATCAAATCAACCCTTACTATTTCAAAATAATAAATAGAGAAAATTAAATTTCATTAATAATAAGTTGGGGTCTTACAACCTCCTCTCCTTATGAAATTTCGTCCTCGAAATCGACGTCACGCATTGGTGTTTCAAAAGGTGAGGATACCTCGCTTTCATTTCCGCTTTCCAATTCCCGTGTCATTTCTCTATATAGCATGATTCATCCACGTAACTTTAACTTGTGGTATGACCTTTCAAGCATAGGACATGCTCCTTCCTATCCAAGATCTTGACAGTACCTCCTCATACGTTAAGTCTTGGCTATCTCGTCCTGGTTCTAACTCTATAACGTTGTTCGGGTCTTTCACATATTTATTTAAGTATAGATATGTGAAACACATTATGAACACGAGACATACTTGAGGTAACGCGAGTCTATAGGCTACATTTCCTACTCGGTCAAGAATTTGAAATGGACCAATAAATCGTGGATTGAGTTTTCCTCTCTTCCCAAATCTTGTAACTCCCTTCCATGGAGCAACTCGCAACAATACATGATCCCCTATACTAAATTCCACGTCCTTTCGATGAAGATCCGCATAACTCTTTTGTCGATCTTGTGTCGCTTTGTATACGTTTGTCGAATCATTTGGATTTTTTCTAGAGTCATATCGCATTTAACTCGGGTCCCAACAATGTTGTTTCACCCACCTCATCCCAACATATATGGAGAACGACATTTTCGTCCATATAATGCTTGAATGGAGCCACACCTATACTTGCTCGATAATCTGTTGTTGTAGGAGAATTCCACCAATGGTAAATACTTATCCCAACCGCCCTTGAAGTCTAGGACAAAGTCTTAATAGATCTTCAAGAGTTTGAATAGTCCTCTCGATTGTCCGACCGTTTGGGGATGGTATGCCAAACTAAATCGCAAATCCATGCCCATAGCTTTTTGCAAGCTAACCCAAAATCTTGAAGTGAATCTTGGGTCACGATCCAAAACTATGGATCTTGGCATGCCATGCAACCTCACAATCTCATTCACGCATATACTAGCAAGACGCTCAAGGAATAAGTCTCCGATCGGCAAGAAATGAGCAGACTTGGTTAATCTATCAACAATAACCCAAATAACATTGATGCCTTGAGAAACCATAGGAAGACCCAGAACGAAATCCATGGTAATGTGTTCCCACTTCCATTTCGAATCTCAAGTGGTTGCAACGGACCCTTAGGTACTAGATGCTCCACCTTTACACGTCAATGCAAGTTAAACACATCGAGATAAACTTTGCAATCTCTCTCTTCATATTGTTCCACCAAAATGTATGTCGAAGTTCACGATACATTTTGGTACTTCCAGGATGGATTGCAAATGGTGTATTGTGTGCCTCCATCATAATCTTGTACTTCAAATCAGAGTCATTAGGGACACAAAGTCTAGAGTGGACTCGAAGTATTCCTTCTTCATCAATTCTCACTTCCGGAATAGCTCCTTCTTGTACTTTCTTCTTCATACGCGATCGACATTTCGCCGGTGGCTTGAGCAACCTTAACTTTTTCTATTAAAGTTGGCTCTATGCGTATACTTTACATCATCGCACTCATTCCCGCATATGATCTTCTACTCAACGCGTCAGCTACCACGTTCGCTTTTCCAGGATGGTATTGAATAGTGTGGTCGTAGTCTTTCAATAGCTCGAGCCAACGTCATTGCCAAGATGTTGAGTTCTTTTTGAGTGAAGAAATATTTAAGGCTTTTATGGTCTGAATATATCTCCACTTTCTCCCCATATAGATAGTGCCTCCATATCTTTAGTGCGAAAACGACTGCTGCCAACTCTAGATCATGAGTAGGATAATTCCTCTCATACTCTTTAAGTTGTCACGAGGCATAGGCTATGACTTTCCCACGTTGCATGAGAACACATCCTAACCCTTTGCTCGAAGCATCATTTGAGATAACAAATCCATCCGAACCAGATGGTATTGTTAGAACAGTGCCAAAATAAGTCTCCTCTTAAGCTCTTGGAAACTCTTCTCGCATTCTTCGCTCCAAACGAATTTTGTATCCTTTTGAGTTAATGAGTTAATGGAGTAGCGATTCGAGAAAACCCTTCCACGAATCTCCGATAATAACCAATTTAAGCCCAAAAGCTACGTGACTTGACCACCGATTTTGGTTGCTCAACTTTGATTGCTTCAATCTTTCACGGATCAACAGATACTCCATGTTTCGACACCACGTGCCCAAGGAATGCTACTTTCAAGCCGTAACTCGCATTTCTTCAATTTGGCATATAGTTTGTTTTCACGAAGCCTTTGGAGTACCAACTTCAAATGGTGCTCATGATCTTCACGACTTTTGGAATATATGAGGATATCATCAATAAAAACAACAACGAACCGATCCAAATATTCCTTGAATACTCGGTTCATCATATCCATGAAAGTCAGTAGGAGAATTAGTTAGTCCGAAGACATGACTAAGAATTCATAATGCCCATACCGAAGTTTCAAGGCGGTCTTTTGAATATCCTCGATTCTAATCTTCTACCGATGATATCCGTAATCTAAGATCGATCTTTGAAAAAATTGTGCCCCTTCAGAATCGGTCAAATAGGTCATCAATACGAGGTAAAGGATACCTATTCTTGATGGTGACATGGTTCAATTCCCGATAGTCAATACAAAGTCGCATACTCCGTCTTTTCTTCTTTACGAATAAAACAGAGCACCCCAAGGAGATGTCTTAGGGACGAATGAAATCGATGTCCAACAATTCTCTGTAGTTGGACCTTTAACTCCTGAAGTTCAATAGAGCCATTCGATATGGGGTTTTAGAAATGGGCTTTGTACAAAGTTCAAGATCAATAAAGAATTCAACTTCACGCTCGGGGTAGACCAGGGAAGTTCTTCAGAAATACGTCGGGAAAGTCAATAACAACAGGAATATTATTCAAATTTGACGTGTCTTTATTCAAATCCATAACATGGGCTAAGAAAGCTTGACATCCATTTTTCAATAAACGAATAGCTTTATGATTAGATATGCGGTGATTGATTTTAATGGTTTAGTTGCTTGAATTCGCATAACAAAGTTGTTTAGGAATATGAAAGCTAACAACCTTATTTAAAACAATCAATTTTGGCATGATGTGTAGTTAACCAATCAATCCCTAAAATCACATCAAAAGCAAGTATCTTTAAAAAGATAAGGTCATTGTGTAAGGTGATGGTGCCAACTTGAATCAAACAAGATTTATAAACAGTGGATGTAATGAAAGTTTCTCCTAACGGAGTTTCCACAGATAGGTCAAAGTCTAATTTCTCCGGAGTCAAGTTTAAACGTTGAGCACAAGCGGAGAGATAAATGAATGAGTAAAGACCGTTAGATCAAGTAAGGTATAAACTTCGTAAGAATTTATAAATAGCTTACCCGTGATCACCTCGTTTGGGTTCTCGCATTTTGACCAACCACAACAAATGCTCTTCCCAAACCGTTGACTTTGACTTTTTCGGGACGGTCTTTTGAGTCACCGAATCCCATTGAACTAGGTTTCGCTACATGAAGATAATCTCGAGCGATATGTCCTTCCTTTCCACAATTATAGCATACCTTGAACTGTCAGGACGGTTTGACCGATATGTCCCTCTTTCCCTCATTTATAGCATATGACCGGTGGTCGTTCTCCTCCCTTAGAACCGATTCTCGCCAAGAGACTGCTGCGTCTTCACATGGTCGTTGTTAAATCTCCTCTTTTAAAATCTCCTCCCGACTCGCTTCTTCTATTTTCATGGCTATGATTACCACTAGAGTGGTTACCATTTTGTCCATCTTTTTCTTTCTCCATTGGTTATCATTGTTTTGTTGACTACCATCTCCTAGATGATCCCGGTTGTGGTCCCTCGAGTTGACCGTACTCGTTATCTCGCCTAATAATTGAGCCCATTTACAACATCCGAATAGAGAGAAAATTTATGAGAAATGAGATATCGACGTATGTCTGGGTTTCAAACCTCTAAGAAACATTCGCGTCATATGCCTCATTCTCCACCAAATGAGGTGCAAACTCGATAACTCGCAAACTTTGCCTCGCATCGAGACACCGTCATGTTGTTCTCGCTCCAGCCTAATAAACTCCACTTTCTTCATATATATTTAACACTTTCGTGAAAGTATTTATCATTAAATAGTTTCAAACGCCTCCCAAGACATGCCGAAAGCGGTGGATGGGTACACTTCATGAGACTCCCACCAGTAGTCCGCCTCGCCACGGAATATAAAGGTGGCGAATGGAACCTTCGTTTCTCCGTGCATCCCAAGACATCGAATATCTTGGTAATTTGCTTGACTTATGTTTTCGCCATGATCGGATCCGCTTTCCTTAAATTTTGGTGGTCCCAACTCTTTGAATCGCTTGGGGCGTGTGACAACCCGTGAATTGCTATCATTTCCTCCTCAGATTTTGAACACGAGTCTCCGTCGTCGATTTTGCATGAACTGCAAAAAGCTTCTAAACATCCCTCGTTCATCATCGCTTTCGGTGGTGTTGTTCATGGGGAGGAACATTGCCACGACTGTGCACGTTCTCCTCGTTGGTGAGTACAAAGCGTCTCCACGGTCTCATTTCCATTGTTAATATTCTCACGACATTCTCAAAACATCGTCATAAAACAAGGGTTAATTAAGGAAATCAATATATCACATAATATCCCCTATATAATCGACCAACTAACAAATAAGCTTAGGTAGGACATACTAGCGAAGGATTTACTCATCTCTCCCTCCTAGTTCTATTCCCCGATCTCCGCCAGAGATCATATCCCTAAGCTCGATACCAACCGTGACGCCCCTAAAAGGTATACATCACCCATTCTCGAGTTGTCAATACATGGTACGTAAACAACTACAACTTTATTATTACAACAAGAAAGCGTGAGTTTGAATACAAATATTATCTTCTAGACAATATCTATACTCAAATAAATCCTCATCACATTTATTGATACATTATTTTACAAAAATGGTGAGGACTACTAAACAACTCTCTCTAGAACCTTCATTCCATACCCCGACTCGGTACTCGCTTATATTCTCACCTCCCGAGAAGAAAAATGGAACAAAAGGGAAAAGGGTGAGCTCAACTAGCCCAAAAGAATATTATGACTAAGATAATATACAACAAATTATCATTAGTCTTTAACAGGGAAAATCTAATAGAATACAATAGACAACAAGTTTTTAAATCAATATTCGCAGCGAAAATAATAATTCATTAGAAGAGTTAAGTAGAGAATGCAAACTACTATCTTCTATGTATGAATTTAAAAGTCCATCGCCTATCTTTTATCCCTGTAATATCAATCAATATATATCCGAATCAAATATTCATCTTTGCACTACAGCCAAAGATATTCATCATTGGTCATGTTCATCTAAACACCTATTCATCTTTGCACTACTACGGGCCAAAGATATTCATCGAAATCATTCATCTTTGCACTATGTGCCAAAGATATTCAATAATATCATCATTTAAGACCGAGGATGATGAAAATATTTTTAAAGAAACGAATCCAAAGTGAAACAAAATGACAAGGATTAAGGATTAAGGATTCAGTACTTTGTTTTATCCACATTCAAAAATACCTCAAAAATAATCATAGTGGTGTAAAATTCAAGAATGATCAAAACATGGATATCATCAAAGCTAGTATCCACAATAGATATTTTGGGACTAAAAGAAATTTTTCATTTTTCGATGAATAAGTCAGATTCGTGAATAAGATCAGAGTACGTCGAATATAGTCAGATATCGTGAATAGTAACTCGACACCAAAAGTTCCAAATTTGATAAAAAAACTTCAAATCAATATTTCAACATAATGATATTGAAGAAATAATATCATTACAAAAAAAATATCCCTTACCTCGAAAGATCAAGACTTCTATTTAAACACAGGATATAGCTATGACTTGAACTTCAGACAGTATAGTAATACTCAAAGTATACTCAAAATACTCACAAGAATACGCTCGATAATATAGAGAGAGAAAACTTCAGTTTCTAGTGTGATTTTCAATTCTAACCTAAGCACCCTATTTATAGAAAATTGCTTAGAACACCAAAGCAGAAAATTTAATAAAATATTAATAAATTTATATAAATCATACGCAAACTTGGAAATTCTGATTTCAGCATATTTTTCAACACATGTGCCTACCAACCAACCACAAAAACGTTTTTTGTTATTTTAAACAATTAAAACTTCCAAAAATCAATTATTTCGGAACTCCGGAACTTCAATAATTCACAATAAATAGCCCTTTTGTCAGAAAATTAGAAACTCGCGACTTTTTATAGGAAATTCAATTCTCTACAACTTTGCAGAAGAAAGTTTTTCCAAATTCCAAACAAAAATTGACCGAAATCCACAAAGCAGGCGATTTTATGTTTATAATCAAATTTCAATAATAAATCGGGTCCATTTGACATGTTTAACATGTTTTAAACATTTATTGCAACAAAAATACTCTTCCTCCTCATATACTCATATATCCCACATTCGTTGTAAAAATATCACCATTATTATATTATTAAAATATAATAATATATTTAAATAAATTATTTTATCGAAAAGATAAAATTTCAATTTTCAACAATTGTCACATTAAAATTTTCTCCAACTATATCCACATAAAATCAATATTTTCTCATCATATGAATCAATAATTAATTATTCACAAATAATATTATTACGAATCACAATATCGATAAACCAGCAGCTTTCAGAAAGAGGGGCTTTCCAATAAGAATTTCTCCTTACTGGCGCGCAATTAGGTGACCAAACCTCTCCTTAGACAGAACTTTCTAGACATTGCCAATAATGTTATCTAATAATATTATTCAGATAATATGAATTATTGCTTCGATAATGAAAAATATTGTGTAATGACAATTATTGAAACAACAACAATATAAAATATCAACGCAACAATTATTAAATCAATAAAATACTGAACAGTAATTATTGTAACCATTATTGAGTAGTGCCTTCTTACGTAAGAATCAATAATTGGTGCAATACCGTGTGCTACTGTGTTTTAACCATTTAGTATTTTAACAAGATTAATTCAGAATAACTACTACTGTTATTTTTAAACAACTTATATTTGTCGCTTTTTTCTTCATCCAATCGCTCACATGGGGCCCATACATGGTCGCTTGCGTCGCATTTAATATTCTCCGACAAAGACAAATATTCCACGACCAAACGAATATTCCCCGACAACAATGAATATTTTATAACCACTTGCTTATTTTGAAATATTTGCGTATTTTACCCCTAACTATCCACATTAATCAAATCAACCCTTACTATTTCAAAATAAAAAAATAGAGAAAATTAAATTTCATTAATAATAAGTTGGGGTCTTACACATGTCCTATTGGCACTGAGATATAACACATTTCGTGGTAGTATGATCAGTCCACAGCGTCTCCGTTTTGTACTCTAGTGGGAGTTGGCCATTGATTTTATTGTGGGAGGCGTATGAGTCAACCCTAATTTTCTATTTTTCTCTTTTATGCGGATTTGTGATGTTAGTGCTAAACATGCCTTCTAATTTTACATGCATTTGGATTTGCGGTCCAATGTGTGTGACTTGCATATGTGGCATTATTTGACTTGTTTATGTGGTAAGGTTTATTTCTATTTTGTTTTGAGCTCGGTATTAAATAACATCCAGCCATTAGATTAAGCCTATTATTTCGTTGTGTTCATTTCAGTTCAGTTTATTTAATTGAGTTAGTTTTTTTGTTTCATTATTCTTGTACTTTATATCTGTAAGCTTATGATGTATTTTTCTTCCGGCAGGTAATCAAGGGGATCAAGGGCAAGTGTGATGAGATCTCCCTTTTATCCGAATGGTTTAGATATATTGTTTAAGTTATGATACATTGATTTATTTGGAGTTCTAATTAATACTCTAGATTTTAGTTTGAGCCAGTTTGATATTTATTATGATTTGACTTGTGGTATTTATTAGATATTAGAGATATTCTACTTATGGCATAGGATTTTCTATTTGTTTTGTAGTTTTGTTATGTTTTGTGCGTAACTTCTCTTTCTATTTTGAAAAGGGAGTGTTATAGAGTTGGTATCAAATTTTAGGTTCTTTCTTGTAGAAAACCTATTTAGGTTTGACCTGTGAGTTATGGGTAAACTTCTAGGTTAAGTTTTTGTTCCGTTTAATTTTTTAGTCAGCTATCATATAAGTTATCTTCAAATTTTTCTCTAATCTATTTTGTTTATATTATTTGATAACTTCCTTAGATGATGCGTAGATTCTCTAGAGTTGCTGGGAGGTGAGGTAACAATAGGGGAAGTGGTGAAGGTTAGCCTAATGAGCAACCTAATAATCAGATTAATGCTCATTTGGCTTCCTTGATAAATCAGACGGTTAATCAAGTATTAACATAATTGGTGGCCCATGTTGTTCAGGAAATACAGCAGCCGCTAGAAAATCCTAAATAGAGGAACCTGAGAAATAATGGTCCACGCGTAAATGGTGAGGAAGAGAATGTTGATGGTATTGATCAACATGTGGTTTCGATATATATGGTTAGAGAGGTTTCAGAAGCAGAAACCACAGTCATTTAGTTCAAATCCAACTCTAATTAATGCAGAGAATTGGATTGCCCACCTAGAGAAGATTTTTGATGTGTTGGGGTGCTCGGATAATCAGAAAGTGTTGCATGCAGCTTATAATGTAGCATCCCCAGATCCTGGTACTAATCACCACGAATCTGGTATACTAATTCTATAACTATTGTAGAAGATATAAACATAATTTGTTTATACATTAATCTTTACACATTATCCCTAAGGTTGATAACCTTAACTTATACCTGAATTAAACATCCTCTCCGACATACTATGTCACTTTCCTTCGCCTGTATCTGAAATATTCATTTTAATCTGCAATATTTATCATGATATAGCAAGGGTGAGCAACAAGTTTGCCCAGTAAGTTTAAGTTCAAGGAAAGATATATCATGATTGAAAGAAAGAACAATAAGCTATCAAACTTTCGACAATATAATCATTATGAAATAACATAAATCAATTTTCATAGCTTAACGACCAAAATAATAAAAATGAATGGTCAATAATGAACATGAATAAATCAACTGAACCAAATGGTAATGAAGGTGATCAACCTTTCATACCTGATGAACACATGCAATATGCACAACGTGCGAATCAATAAATCATAGACGTGGAATAATCATCAATGATTATCCACTACTGTGCTTGAAAATAGTAACTCAAGTTAGAGTTAAGGAAACTTGCCTGAATCGTCAACTACTGCTATGCAGTCTATTTAGCTTCATCTAAAGACCTAATATTGATAATATCAATCTCCCAAGTTAGAATAATATCATCTCAGTTAATACTGTTAACTACAGTTAAAAATAACCTTAACACATTACCACATAATCCTATAAGTCAATAAAACACATAAGACCTAATATCAAGTCAAACTATTTCAGTTTGAGTTGAGTTCGGTATTATTTCGACCTCTCGATTGCCTAATCAAATAATTATTGAGCCTAATATCCATAAGACTCTACTTAAATGCTTCACAATTATCTTAGATAATTTATTTATCAGTCAAAATATTTTTTAAAGGCTCATAATAATTTTCAAATAATTATTACCATTTATCATGATTTTTCAATCACTAATATCATATTTATATGATTTAAATACCACATAATTCCATTATCATTAATATTTATTTAATTTCAAATATTAATGAAATACTCAACATAATATTATAAGTCATTTATAATATTTCAAAGTATTTTAATACCTTAATATCTCATTTAACTCGATTTTAAAATATTTAAAATCATTATTAAATAACTCGCTATTAATATTAAAATATTAATGTATTTCGTGACAAAATATCAAAAGTTATATTTTATAACTTAAAATATTTTATAACCTTTAAATCATTTTTATATGATTTTTAAAACATTAAAACTAATTTTCCATAATTTATTTAATACATTTATTAAATAAATCAATTATCACTAATATTAAATTATTAATGAAATTCATCCCAAAATATTAAAAGTCATTCAAAATAACTTCAAATATTTTCTAACACTTTAATATTTTCAAATGATTTTTAAAGTATTAAAATTATTTTTAAGTAATTTATTTAATATAATAAATAAATAAATAATATATCATTAATATTTAAAAATATTAAAATATTAATCAAATATATCTCAAATTATTAAAAGTTCATTTTTAGGCTTTAAAATAATTTTTACAAATTAATTATAAATTTTCCATAATTAAAAATTATTTAATTCTAATTATTTAATAAAAATAATTAATTTCTAAATAAACTGTCGCTAAAGGGTGCTATAGTGACAAAACTGTCGCTATAGGTATTCTTGAGTCCTCAAGAACATTCGCTAAAGGGTGCAAACATTGACCATCAATAAATATTAGATCTTGGTTTTTTCTTGGCTTGCAAAGGTGTTAAGGATTTAGTATTGACGTAATACTACAACCCCAAACAAGTTTCATGGCCAAAACTGTAAGACCCCGAATTATATGAAATGAAAGTATCCAATTTTTTTATAATTATTATTCTATTTAATAAATGGTTAAAATGATAAAAGGATAAAGTTAATGGTGATATTTGAAAATTTTGCAAAGTAAGCAAGTTAATACAAAATATTCGTTGTGTCGGGGAATATTCGTTTGGTCGGGTAATATTCTTTTTGTCAGGGAATATCTGTACGACGACACCATCATTAGTGGACCCTACACCGGAATAACTGTCAGAGTTAGAAAACGACAAAAATATCTTTTATAAAAATAACGACGAAAGTTTTACCGTTAACTGTTGAAATAACTGGTGATAAAAATAAAGTAATACGCGTGGTTGCATATAAGAGTAATACCAGTATTGATGCTTACGTAAAAAGCCACTCGGGTTTACTCAATTATTACTACGAAGAATTGTTTGATAAGTATCTCACGTTATTTGATTCAATTATTATCACAAGATCATCTCGCATAATATTTTATATTATTAAATCAATAATTGAGACGACAAAGTTATTCATATTATTATTTGCAATATTGACGATGTCTAGAAAGTTCTGTCGAGAAAAGGTGTTTGGTCACCTAATTGCGCGCCAATAGGGAGAAATCCTTATCGGAAAGCCCCCTCTTTCCTCGGAATGATCTGGTTGTTAAATATTGTGAATAATTGTTAATAGATTAAAAATGTGTTTATTAAAGATAAATGATTTGTGGTAAATATTTATTCAATTTTTGATAGAAATATAGGGATTTGTTATGAGGCGTTTGTTATAAGTTTGACTTAGTATTTCATGGGAAGATTTACTAATTTTATGGACCGTCGATGGTGGTTTTAATAGATAACCAATCTGGACCATTGATGGTGGTTTTAATAGTTAATCAATCTGGACCATTGATGGTGGTTGTAATAGTAAATCAATCTGGACCATTGATGGTGGTTTTAATAGTAAATCAATCTGGACCGTCGGTGGTGGTTTTAAAAGTAAATTAATCTGGACCATCGGTGGTGGTTTTAAAAGTAAATCAATCTGGACCGTCGGTGGTGGTTTTAAAAATAAATCAATTTGGACTGCCGGTTGTGGTTTTAGTAGTAATCAATAAGGACCGTCGTTCTAATAGTAAATCAATCTAGACCGTTCGTGAATCAGTTACTATTTAGTCCATTCTCCTATAAATAGAAGCTTAATTCTTCTCTCATTCTCACCAATTCACTGAGATTCACAAGAGACACTATAGAGAGAGAAACTATAGAGAGCAAGAGGAAGAGTAGTCTGATACTTCACTATTGTAGTATCCAGTCTTCTACTAAGGTAAGGGGTATTATATTTTTCGTATTCATAAGGAATACTATTTTTCGTATTCATCCTTTAACTACACAGCACTTGGCGCAGCGGTAAGCTTCGACCTGGGGTGAGCCGTAGACCCGGACATCCTGGGATCGAGTCCCGCCTGCCTCAAGTGTGAGAATTCTTTAATTCGTGTGGCCACGGACCTGGGCTGGGCTTTGACCCGGAACAACCCACGAAAGCCTTGTTCGGGGTGGGGGGATTAGTCGGGTTGCGATCCGAAAACCCCACATTATCAAAAAAAAAAATATATGTTGGAATAACCTGTCTACGCGGATTACGTACCACATGATAGGTGAAAATTCATTTGCAGTTTCGTATATTATTTCATTTCATATTCTTAAATCTAAACTTACTATTGTAAGTATTGCTTCTATAATCCCTGAATTTAGTGGAATATCCTTGAGTTTGCGCTTCATCCAGTATCGTTCATTGGAATATTGATCTGAACTTTCTTATTAAATATCAATATTTTTCCCAGGGTACTATTCACGGGTTACTATAAACGGGTTACTATTCACCTAAATACTATTCACTCTAGTATTATTAACTCGGGGATTCGGGGTACTTTTCATGCCGGGTTACTATTCATGGGTTACTATTCACCCAAGCACTATTCACTCTAGTATTATTCACTCGGGGATTTGGGGTACTTTTCATATCAGGGTACTATTCACGAAGTACTATTCACGTGATACTATTCACCCGGGTGCTATTCACCCAAAAAATATATTTCTTTTCTGTCCAAATTATTTTTGATACATGAATATAATTCTTGAATTTTACTCCACAAAGCAATATCATGTTGATAATTTGGACATTATTAAATTCTAGATAAATTAAATTATAGAACTTTAAAATTTATCTTTTACTTTCATTTAATTGAATTCTTATATAATTGTCATCATCCTCATGCTTATATTGTGATGAAAGTTATCTTTGGCCCGTAGTGCATAGATGATAAATGTTACGAATTTTAAGGGAATATTACGAATTATAATAATAATGATAAATGTTGATAAAAATATTAAGGGAATTTTTATGAAATATTTGTTGTAAATTGGCTTATTATATGGACCCCCATTTATCTATTTTTCAAAATAATCGGTAGAAAATTATTTAATATATTAAGATGGGGGCCACATGTGGGGCCCACATTTGAAAAATGAAATGAAAGGTGGGGGGAGTTTTTATTGAAACGGAAGGGTACTATATGTATTATATATATATATTATCTTATTTAAAAGTTTTTGTTTTATTAGGATATTTTATTGCATAGTATCCTTTCCATTCTCCTATAAATAAGATGCTTAGTTAGAATTGAAAATCACACCAGAATCAGAGAATTCTTCTTCTATAATATTGAGCGTATTTCTTTCGAGTTTTAGAAAGCTTTGAGCGTAGAAAATAGTGAAAGTTTTCTTCAAGAATATCCCGCTATACCTGTTGGAATACTCTTCTTTTCAAGGTAAGGGATGTTATTTTTGTTCAATATTCGCTTGAAATAATATTTTCTTCCATACTCTATAGTATGTAAGTAATATTATTTCATTTCAGATTTCGAATTCTATACTCGTTTTGTTAAAGTTTTGGCTTCTATACTCCATAAAATTAGTAGAACATCCTTAATATTTGCGCTTTATCTAGTATTTTTTCATGAAAATATTATTCTGAGCATTCTTGATAAGTTTTAACTTTTTTATGCCAGAGTACTATTCACAAGTTACTATTCCCAAATTACTATTCACAGAATACTATTCAGTTGAGTACTATTTACCCTAAAAATTGATTCATTTTCGGTCCAAATCATTTTTGGTACAATATTATTCTTGAATTTTACTCCACAAAGTAGTATCATGTTGACAATTTGGACGTTATTGATTTCTGGATAAATTAAATTATAAATCTTTAAAAATTTATCCTTTGCTTTCATTTAATTGAATTCTTTTATCATTGTCACCATCCTCATGTTTATATTATGATGAAAGTCATCCGTGGGTCAGAAGTGCATAGATGGACTTGGTATGATTATGACCGAGGATTATTAAGTATAATCATGACCGTAATGTTACAAATGATGTGATAAAAGTCCTCATTGGCCCGTAGTGCATTGATGGACAGTTGTTGGCATGATCATGACCATTGATGAATACACGAATATCCTTGGCCTGTGGTGCATAGATAATTTGTGGTCGTGATACTAAAGAATATCCTTGGCCGTAGTGCGGGGGTGATTCGATGATGTGGATTATTTATTAAGCCGAGTCTCAGTGATAAAAGTGATGAAAAACCTTTTAAATCGTAGAAGATAGTAGATATCATGCTCTACTTGACTCTTCTAATGGATTTCTTATTCCGCTGCAGTTAAACTTGATGTTTGTTATATTTTATCAGTTTAACACTGTTGAAGACTAACGATAAATTATTCTGCATTATCTTAGTCATAATATTTCTTACTGGGCTAGTTGAGCTCAGCCTTTTGCTTTCATTGTTCTCTTCAGGAAATGAGAACGTAGCCGGGACTAGTCGGGGAACGGAGTGACGATCCAGATGTTTGCATTAGTAGTCCTCACTATTCAATGAAATAGTGTGATAATAAATGTATTGAGGAGACCATTTGAATTTGAATACTGTGTAGAAGACAATATTCATATGAAAACTCTCAGTTTATGTTTTGTCGTATTTTACACGACAGTTGTATTATTAAGTTGCATTTGAATTTTGTACCATGTATTTGGCGACTCAAGATGGGTGATGTATACCTATTTTGGGGGCGTCATAGTTGGTATCAAAGCTTAAGGATATGATCCCTGGCTGAGATGTGAGATAGGAACTAGGAGGGGAGAGACGAGGAATTCCTTCGCTAGTATGACCTACCTAAGTTTATTTGGTATTTAATTGGTCAGTTAGAGTATATGGATAATATGTGACATGTTAATTAACCCTTGTTTTGTGGCAGTATTTGAAAATGACATCTAAGAATGTCGAGAACAACAATGGAGCACATGAGATCGTTGAGTCACCACAGATCCATACCCAGGATAATGTGTAACAGGAAGACAATAATCCTCAGGTAAACAACAACACTGATCAAATGATGAACGATATGGAATGTTCAGAGGCTTTATGCAATTCATACAACATCAGGCGAGAGCGGCACCTGTCCAAAATGCAGGTGGAAACACTGGCAACTCTCGGACGGTCACCGCTAAGCAGTTTAAGGAGCTGGGACCACCTGAGTTTATTGGAGAGCCAAAACCACATAAGGTAGAGACGTGGATAAAGCAGATCACCAAGATATTTAATGTCTTTAGATGCTCGGAGGAGCAAAAGGTTTCCTTTGCCACCTTCATGTTTAGAGGAGAGGTAGATTACTGGTGGGAATCAGTAAAAAGTACTCAGCCTGCCGCACTCAAAATATTTTGGGAGAAGTTCCAAGAACTGTTCAACAACAAGTACTTTCCCAAAAGTATTCGTCACCTGAAGGAGGTGGAGTTCATCAAGCTAGAGCAAAATAATATGACCGTGTCGTATAAGTTTGCGGAGTTGTCCCGATTTGCATCCTATTTGGTTGATAATGAGGAGAGAATAACGCGAATGTTTTTGCGAGGTTTGAAACCTGAAATACGTCAATACCTCATTTCTCACAAACTTTGTTTGTATTCAGATGTTGTAAATAGGGCTCAGTTATTGGAGCGCGATAATGAGTCAACCCAACTAAGAGAGCAGCCGGCAAAATGATAATACCAGTGGTAGCAGTCATCGAAGCGGTGACAACAAACATGGAGGAAATCAACAAGCCAGAAATGGTAACCACTTCAGTGGTAATCATGGGCAAGAAAATAAGAGTGGAAATTTCAAAAAGAGGAGGTTCAATAATGATGGAAAGACATCAGCACCAGTAACTATTATTAAGGAAGGAGATCGACCATCGATCGTATGTTACAAATGCGAGAGGAGGGACACATCATTCCAAACTGCACGCATCAGTCCAAAGCGTTTTACAATTGTGGAAGAGAAGGTCACCTAGCTCGATTTTGTGGAAGACAAGTCCAGCTGGGATGGAGGCACCAAAGGCTGTCCTAGAAAAGTCAAAGCCGGTAGTTCAAGGGAGAGCATTTGTCGTGACCTCCCAGAAAGCGAGGAACCCGAACTAGGTTATCACGGGTAAGCTAATCATAAACTCTAGCGAAGTCTATACCTTATTTGATACCGGTTCTACCCATTCTTTTATTTCTCCTACTTGCGCTCAATGTTTAAATTTAACTCCGGAGAAATTAGACTTTGACTTATCTGTTGAAACTCGTTGGGAGAAACCTTCATTACATCCACTCGCTTATAAGTCTTGTTTGGTTCAAATCGGCACCTCACATTACCCGTCGATCTTATTTCCTTAAAATACTTGCATTTGATGTGATTTTAGGGATTGATTGGTTAACTACTCATCATGCAAAAATTGATTATTTTCGTAAGGTTGTTAGCTTTCATATTCCTAACCAACCTATTATGCGAATTCAAGCAACCAAACCACTAAAGTTAATTACTATCATATCAAGCCATAAAGCTATTCGTTTATTAAAAAACGGATGTCAAGATTTCTTAACCCATGTCACAAATTTAAACAAAAATACGTCAGATTTGAATGATATTTCTATTGTTAATAAATTTCCTGACGCATTCCCTGAAGAACTTCCCGGCCTACCCCTAGAGCGTGAAATTGAATTTTGTATCGACCTTGAACCTAGTACAAAACCCATTTCCAAAGCCCCATATCGAATGACTCCTATTGAACTTCAGGAGTTAAAGACCCAACTATAGGAATTGTTAGACATCAGTTTCATTCGTCCTAGTACTTCTCCTTAGGGGGCTCCTATTCTATTCGTGAAGAAGAAAGATGGGAGTATGCGACTTTGTATTGATTATCGAGAGTTGAACCATGTCACCATCAAAAATAGGTACCCGTTGTCTCGTATTGATGACCTGTTTGACCAGTTGTAAGGCGCCAAATTCTTTTCAAAGATTGATCTTCGTTCCGAATATCACCAATTGAAGATTAAAACTGATGACATTCCAAAGACGACTTTCAGAACTCGGTACGGGCATTATGAATTCTTAGTCATGTCTTTTGGATTGACTAATGCTCCTGCTGCCTTCATGGATATGATGAACCGAGTATTCAAGGAATATTTAGATCATTTTGTGGTTGTCTTTATTGATGACATTCTCATATATTCCAAAAGCCGTGAAGATCATGAACAACACTTGAGGCTGATACTCCAAAAGCTTCGTGAAAACAAGCTTTATGCCAAGTTAAAGAAATGCGAGTTTTGGCTTGAGGAAGTTGTATTCCTTGGGCACGTGATATCAAATCACAAAATATCTGTCGACCCAGCGAAGATTGAAGCAATTCAAAGCTGGGAGCAACCTAAGTTAGTGACCGAAGTACGTAGCTTTCTCGGCTTAGCTGGTTATTATCGGAGATTCGTGGAAGGATTTTCTCGAATCGCTACTCCATTAACTCACCTGACTCAAAAAGATACAAAATTCGGTTGGAGCGAGGAATGTGAGAAGAGTTTTCAAGAACTCAAGAGGAGACTCATTTCAAAGACTGCTCGACAATACCATCTGGCTCAGAGGGATTTGTCATCTACAGTGATGCTTCGGGAAAAGGGTTAGTATGTGTTCTCATGCAACATGGGAAAGTCATAGCATATGCCTCACGACAACTCAAAGAATATGAGAAGAATTATCCTACTCATGATCTAGAGTTGGTAGCAGTCATTTTCGCACTAAAGATCTGGAGGCATTACCTGTATGGAGATAAGGTAGAGATCTATACGGATCATAAAAGCCTCAAATATTTCTTCATTCAAAAGGAACTCAACATGTAGCAACGACGTTGGCTCGAGCTGTTGAAAGATTACGATCATACCATTCAATACCATCCTAGAAAAGTGAACGTAGTAGCTGATGCATTGAGTAGGAGATCATATGCGGGTACGAGTGCGATATTGTCAACGCAAAGGCCCATCTCGTATGACTTACAAAGGATGGAGATAGAGATAAATACTCCAGGGACCCACGTGATGATGGCAAATATATGAGTAGAACCGACTTTAATCGATAAAGTTAAAGCTACTCAAGTTACAGACCTGGAGTTGATGCGTATGAGGAAGAAAGTGCAAGAAGGTACTATTTCGGAAGCAAGAATCGATGAAGAAGGAATACTTCGAGTTAACTCTAGACTTTATGTTCCTAACGATTTTGACTTGAAGTATAAAACATGATGGAGGCGCACAACACACCGTTTGTAATCCATCCTGGGAGTACCAAAATGTATCATGATCTTTGACATACATTTTGGTGAAGCAATATGAAGAGAGAGATAGCGAGGTTTATCTCAAGGTGTCTAACTTGTCAATGAGTTAAGGCGGAGCATCAATTGCCAAAAGGTCCATTACAACCACTTGAAATTCTAGAATGGAAGTGGTAGCACATTACCATGGATTTCGTTACTGTTCTTCCTTTGGTTTCTCAAGGCATAGATGCAATTTGGGTCATTGTTGATAGATTGACCAAGTCTGCTCATTTCTTACCTATACGAGAAACTTATACACTTGAACGTCTTGCTCATATGTATGTAAACGAGATTATAAGATTGCATGGTATGCCAGTATCCATAGTTTCTGATCGAGACCCAAGATTCACTTCAAGATTTTGGGTTAGTTTACAAAAAGCTATGGGCACAGATTTACGATTTAGTTTGGCATATCATCCTCAAATGGATGGACAGTCGGAGAGGACTATTCAAACTCTTGAGGATATATTAAGACTCTGTGTCCTTAACTTCAAGGGAAGTTGGGGCAAGTTCTTACCATTGGTGGAGTTTTCCTACAACAATAGTTATCAAGAAAGTATTAGCATGGCTCCATTTGAGGCGCTGTATGGAAGAAAGTGTCGTTCTCCAGTATGCTGGGATGAGGTAGGTGAAGCAACGTTGTTGGGACCGGAGTTAGTACGTATGAGTACGGAAAAAATTCAAACAATCCGACAATGTATAAAAACCTCACAAGGTCAATAAAAGAGTTATGCTGATCTTCATCGAAAGAACGTGGAATTCAATATTGGAGATCATGTGTTGTTATATGTTGCTCCATGGAAAGGAGTTACAAGATTTGGAAAGAGAGGAAAGCTCAATCCTCGATTCATTGGCCCATTTTTAATCCTTGATTCATTGGGCCATTCAAAATCCTCGATCGAGTAGGAACTGTGGCCTATAGACTAGCTTTACCGCCAAGTATATCTCGTGTTCATAACATTTTTCACATATCCATGTTACGTAAATATGTGGAAGATCCAAACCACCTTATTGAGTTAGAACCAAACGAAATAGCAGAAGATTTAACGTATGAAGAGGTACCTATTAAAATCTTGAATAAGAAGGAACATATTCTACGCTCCAAGGTTATACCTCAAGTCAAAGTTTTATGGAGAAACCACGATATTGAGGAAATGACCTGGGAGTTAGAATCTGAAATGAAATCAAGGTATACTCACCTTTTCGACATACGTGTATGTACCCTAATTTCGAGAAATTTAAATTTCATAAGAAGGGAGGTCAGAAGACCCCAACTTTTATGAATAAAGATGAATTTTTCTATAAATATCATTTTTGAATAATAAGGTTTGAATTTGTTATAATGTTATAGTTGTGGGTAATATTTATAAATTTTGCAAAGTAAGCAAGTTGTTATATAATATTCGATTGGTCGGGGAATATTCGTTTTAACAAGGAATATTCGTACGACGACACAATCATTGATGGACCTCATAACGGAATTATTAACGGATTGAGAAAACGACAAAAATATCTTTTTATAAAAATAATGGCGAAAGTTTTACCGTTAACTGTTGAAATACCCGATGTTAAAAATATAGTAATACGCGTGGTTGCATAGTAGCACACATTATTGATTATTGATGCTTACGTGAGAAGTCACTCAGTTTTGTTCAATTATTGCTACAATAATTGCTGCATAATATCTCACGTTATTTGATTCAATTATTGTCAATATTTTATATATTATTAAATCAATAATTGAGATGACAAAGTTATTAATATTATTATTTGCAATATTGACGATGTCTAGAAGTTCGGTCAAGGAGAGGTTTGGTCACCTAATTGCGTGTAAATAGGGAGAATTCCTTATTGGAAAGCTCCCTCTTTCCTGGGAACGACTTGGTTGTTAAATATTGCGAATTATAATAATAATGATAAATGCTGTTAAAAATATTGAGGGAATTTTTATGAAGTATTTGTTGTAAATTGGCTTATTATATGGACCCCTATTTACCCATTTTTCAAAATAATCAGTAGAAAATTATTTAATATATTAAGTGGAGGCCAAATGTGGGGCCCACGTTTGAAAAATGAAATGAAAGGAAAAGAAGGAATTTGGTACATGGGAAGGGTACTATATGTATTATATATATATATATATATATATATATGTAATGGTTTGAAAAAGCTGGCAGGGGAGAGTTCACGTGGGTTATAACCCATGACTAATTTTAATATATGTTATATATAATATATATATGTATATTATATATATATATTATATTTTATTTAAAAGTTTTTATTTTATTAAGATATTTTATTGCATAGTATCCTTTCCATTCTCCTATAAATAGGATGCTTAGTTAGAATTGAAAATCACACCAGAATCAAAGAATTCTTCTTCTATAATATTGAGTGTATTTCTTTTGAGTTTTGGAAAGCTTTGAGCGTAGAAAATAGTGAAAGTTTTCTTCAAGAATATCCGTTATACCAGTTGGAATACTCTTCTTTTTAAGGTAAGGGATGTTATTTTTGTTCAATATTGGCTTGAAATAATATTTTCTTCCATACTCTGTAGTATGTAAGTAATATTATTTCATTTCAGATTTCGAATTCTATACTCGTTTTGTTAAAGTTTTGGGTTCTATACTCCATGAAATTAGTAAAATATCCTTGATATTTGCGCTTTATCCAGTTTTTTTCATGGAAATATTATTCTGAGCATTCTTGATAAGTTTTAACTTTTTCATACCGGAGTACTATTCACGGGTTACTATTCACTTGAGTACTATTCACCCGGGGTACTATTCATGATAAAAATTGATTTGTTTTCGGTCTAAATCATTTTTGGTACAATATTATTCTTAAATTTTACTCCACAAAGCAGTATCATGTTGACAATTTGGACGTTATTGATTTCTGGATAAATTAAATTATAAATCTTTAAAATTTTATCCTTTGCTTTCATTTAATTGAATTCTTAAATCATTGTCATCATCCTCATGTTTATATTATGATGAAAGTCATCTGTGGTCGTAGTGCATAGATGGACTTGGTATGATTATGACCAGTGATTATTCGGTATAAAAATGACCGTAATGTTACAAATGATTTGGTAAAAGTCCTCATTGGCCCGTAGTGCATTGATGGACAGTTGTTGGCATGATCATGACTATTGATGAATACACGAATATCCTTGACATGTAGTGCATGGATAATACGTGGTCGTGATACTAAAGAATATCCTTGGCCGTAGTGCAGGGGTGATTCGATGATGTGGATTATTTATTAAGTTGAGTCTCAGCAATAAAAGTGATGAAAAACTTTTTAAATCATAGAAGATAATAGATATCTTGCTCTACTTGACTCTTCTAATGGATTGCTTGTTTTGCTGCAGCTAAACTTGATGTTTGTTATATTTTATCAGTTTAACACTGTTGAAGACTAACGATAAATTATTTTACATTATCTTAGTCATAATATTTCTAACTGGGCTAGTTGAGCTCACCCTTTTGCTTTCATTGTTCTCTTCAGAAAATGAGAATGTAGCCGGGACTAGTCGGGGAACGGAGTGACGGTCTAGATGTTTGCATTAGTAGTCCTCACTATTCTATGAAATAGTGTGATAATAAATGTATTGAGGACTCCATTTGAGTTTGAATACTGTCTAGAAGACAATATTCGTATTAAAACTCTCAGTTTATGTTTTGTCGTATTTTACACGACATTTGTATTATTAAGTTGTATTTGAATTTTGTACCATGTATTTGGTGACTCAAGATGGGTGATGTATACCTATTTTGGGGGTGTCACAGATATTATGTGGTATGTCAATTAACCCTTGTTTTGTGGCTGTATTTGAAAATGGCATCTGAAATGTTGAGATTAGCAATGAAGCACATGAGACCGTTTAGTCACCAACGATCAATAACCAGGATAATGTGCATTACGAAGGCAATAATCCTCAGGTAAACAACAACACCGACCAAATGATGAACGATGGGATGTTCAGAGGCTTTACGCAATTCATGCAACATCAGGCAAGAGAGACTCCTGTTCATAATGTAGGTGAAAACACTGGCAACTCACAGATGGTCACTGCTAAGCAGTTCAAGGAGCTGGGACCACCGGAGTTCTGGGGAAAGCCAGAACCACTCAAGGCAGAGACGTGGATAAAGCATATCACCAAGATATTTAATATCTTGGGATGCTCGGAGGAACAAAAGGTTTCCTTTGCCACCTTCATGTTTAGAGAAAAGGCATATTACTGGTGGGAATCAGTAAAACGTACTCAGCTTGTCGTACTCAAAATATTTTGGGAGAAGTTCCAAGAACTGTTCAACGACAAGTACTTTCCCAAAAGTATTCGTCACCTAAAGGAGGTGGAGTTCATCAAGCTAGAGCAAAACAATATGACCGTGTCGCAACACGAGGCTAAGTTTGCGGAGTTGTCCTGATTTGCATCCTATTTGGTTGATAATAAGGAGAGAATAACATGAATGTTTCAGCGAGGTTTGAAACCTGAAATACGTCAATACCTCATTTCTCACAAACTGTGTTTGTATTCAGATGTTATAAATAGAGCTCAGTTATTGGAGCGCGATAATGAGTCAACCCAACTAAGAGAGCAGCTGGCAAAATGATAATACCAGTGGTAGCAGTCATCGAAGCGGTGACAACAAACATGGAGGAAATCAACAAGCCAGAAATGGTAACCACTTCGGTGGTAATCATGGCCAAGAAAGTAGGAGTGGAAATTTCAAGAAGAGGAGGTTCAATAATGATGGAAAAACGTCAGCACCAGCAACTATTGTTAAGGAAGGAGATCGACCACCGACCGTATGTTACAAATGCGGAGGGGAGGGACACATCATTCCAAACTGCATGCATCAGTCCAAAGCGTTTTACAATTGTGGAAGAGAAGGTCACCTAGCCCTATTTTGTCGTGCAGGGAAGTCAAGTCCAGCTAGGACCGAGGCACCAAAGGCCGTTCCAGACAAGACAAAACTGGTAGTTCAAGGGAGAGTGTTTGTCGTGACCTCTCAAAAAGCGAGGAACCCGAACGAAGTCATCACGGGTAAGCTAATCATAAAATCTTGTGAAGTTTATGCCTTATTTGATACCAGTTATACTCATTCTTTTATTTCTCCTACTTGCACTCAACGTTTAAATTTTACTACGGAGAAATTAGATTTTGACTTATCTATTGAAACTCCGTTGGGGGAAACTTTTATTACATCCACTGTTTATAAGTCTTGTTTGATTCAAATCGGCAACCGCACGTTACCTGTCAATCTTATCTCTTTGAAAATACTTGCATTCGATGTGATTTTAGGGATTGATTGGTTAACTACTCATCATGCAAAAATTGATTATTTTCGTAAGGTTGTTAGCTTTCATATTCCTAACCAACCTATTATGCGAATTCAAGCAACCAAACCATTAAAGTCAATCACTGTCATCTCAAGCCATAAAGCTATTCGTTTATTGAAAAACGGATGTCAAGCTTTCTGAGCTCATATCACGAATTTAAACAAAAATACGTCAGTCTTGAATGATATTTCTATTGTTAATAAATTTCGGACGTATTCCCTCGAAGAACTTCCCGCCTACCCGAGAGCGTGAAATCGAATTTTGTATTGACCTTGAACCCGGTACAAAACCCATTTCCAAAGCCCCATATCGAATGGCTCCTATTGAACTTCAGGAGTTATAGACCCAACTGCAGGAATTTTTAGACATCGGTTTCATTCGTCCTAGTACGTCTCCTTGGGGTGCTCCTGTTCTCTTCGTAAAGAAGAAAGATGGAAGTATGCGTCTTTGTATTGATTATCGGGAGTTGAATCATGTCACCATCAAAAATAGGTGCCCGTTGCCACGCATTGACGACCTGTTAAACTAGTTGCAAGGCGCCAAATTCTTTTCAAAGATCGATCTTCGTTCCGGATATCATCAGTTAAAGATTAAAACCGATGACATCCCAAAGATTGCTTTCAAAACTCGGTACGGGCATTACGAATTCCTAGTCATGTCTTTTGGATTGATTAATGCTCCTGCTGCTTTCATGGATATGATGAACCGAGTATTCAAGGAATATTTGGATCATTTTGTAGTCGTCTTTATTGATGACATCCTCATATACTCCAAAAGATATGAAGATCATGAGCAACACTTGAGGCTAATACTCCAAAAGCTTCATGAGAACAAGTTATATGCCAAGTTGAAGAAATGGGAGTTCTGGCTTGAGGAAGTAGCATTCCTTGGGCACGTAATATCAAATCATGGAATATCAGTTGACCCAACAAAGATTGAAGCAATTCAAAGCTGAGAGCAACCTAAGTCAATGAACGAAGTACGTAGCTTTTTGGGCTTAACTGGTTATTATCGGAGATTCGTGGAAGGATTTTCTCGAATCGCTACTCCATTAACTTAGCTGACTCGAAAAGATACAAAATTTGGTTGGAGCGAGGATTGTGAGAAGAGTTTTCAAGAACTCAAGAGGAGACTCATTTCAGCACCCGTTTTAACAATACCATCTGGTTCGGAGGGATTTGTCATCTACATCGATGCTTCAGGTAGAGGGTTAGGATGTGTTCTCATGCAACATGGGAAAGTCATAGATTATGCCTCACGATAACTCAAAGAATATGAGAGGAATTATCCTACTCATGATCTAGAGTTGGCAGCAGTCATTTTCGCACTAAAGATCTGGAGGCATTACCTGTATGGGGAGAAAGTAGGGATCTATAGGCATCATAAAAGCCTTAAATATTTCTTTACCCAAAAGGAACTCAACATGCTACAACGATGTTGGCTCGAGCCGTTGAAAGATTACGATTATACCATTCAATACCATCCTGGAAAATCGAACGTAGTAGCTGACGCATTGAATAAAAGATCATATGTGGGTATAAGTGAGATATTGTCAATGCAAAGGACCATTTTATATAACTTACAAAGGATGGAGATAGAGATAAAGACTCCAAGGACCCACGTGATGATGGAAAATATACGAGTAGAACCAACTTTAATCGATAAAGTTAAAGCTACTCAAGCTACAGACCTGGAGCGGATGCGTATAAAGAAGAAAGTACAAGAAGGTGCTGTTCCGGAAGTAAGAATCGATGAAGAAGGAATACTTCGAGTCAACTCCAGACTTTGTGTTCCTAACGATTCTGACTTGAAGTATAAGATCATGATGGAGGCACACAACACACCGTTTGAAATCCATCCTGGGAGTACCAAAATGTATCGTGATCTTTGACATACATTTTGGTGGAGCAATATGAAGAGAGAGGTAACGGAGTTTATCTCAAGCTGTCTAACTTGTCAATGAGTCAAGGTGGAGCATCAAGTACCAAAAGGTCCATTGCAACCACTTGAAATTCCTAAATGGAAGTGGGAGCACATTACCATGGATTTCGTTACTGATCTTCCCAAGGTTTCTAAAGTCATAGATGTGATTTTGGTTATTGTTGATAGATTGACCAAGTCTGCTCATTTCTTACCTATACGAGAAACTTATTCACTTGAACGTCTTGCTTGTATGTACATAAATGAGATTGTAAGACTGCATGGCATGCCAGTATCCATAGTTTCGGATAGAGACCCAAGATTCACTTCACGATTTTGGGTTAGTTTGCAAAAAGCTATGGGCACAGATTAACGATTTAGTTCGGCATATGATCCTCAAATGGACGGGCAGTCAGAGAGGACTATTCAAACTCTTGAAGATCTATTAAAACTCTGTGTACTTGACTTTAAGGGAAGTTGGGACAAGTTCTTGCCATTAGTGAAATTCTCCTACAATAACAGTTATCAAACAAGTATTAGCATGGCTCCATTTGAGGCATTGTACGGACGCAAGTGTCGTTCTCCAGTATGCTACGATCAGGTTGGTGAAGCAACGTTGTTGGGACCAGAGTTGGTACGTATGACTATGGAAAAGATTCAAATGATCTGACAACGTATAAACCTCACAAGATCGATAAAAGAGTTATGTTGATCTTCATCGAAAGGACGTGGAGTTCAATGTTGGAGATCATGTGTTGTTACGTGTTGCTCCATGGAAAGGAGTTATAAGTTTTGGAAAGAGAGGAAAGCTCAATCCTCGATTCATTGGGCCATTCAAAATCCTCGATCGAGTAGGAACTGTGGCCTATAGACTCGCCTTACCGCCAAGTATGTCTCGTGTTCATAACGTTTTTCATATATCTATGTTACGTAAGTATGTGGAAGACCTGAACCACATTATTAAATTAAAACTAGACGAGATAGCGGAAGATTTAACATATGAAGAGGTACCTGTTAAAATCTTGGATAAGAAGAAACATATTCTACGCTCCAAGATTATACCTCAAGTCAAGGTTTTGTGGAGAAACCACGATGTTGAGGTAATGACCGGGAGTTAGAATCCGAAATGAAATCAAGATATCCCCACCTCTTCGATATACCAAGTACGTACACCAATTTTGAGGACAAAATTTCATAAGCAGGGGAGGCTGTAAGACCCCGAATTATATGAAATAAAAGTATCCAATTTTCTTATAGTTATTATTCTATTTAATAAATGGTTAAAATGATAAAAAGATTAAGTTAAGGGTGATATTTAAAAATTTTGCAAAGTAAGAAAGTCGATATAAAATATTCGTTGTGTCGGGGAATATTCGTTTGGTTGGGGAATATTCATTTTGTCAGGGAATATCCGTACGACGACACCATCATTGGTGGACCCCACAAAGGAATAACTGTCGGAGTTAGAAAATGACAGAAATATCTTTTATAAAAATAATGGTGAAAGTTTTACCATTAACTGTTGAAATAATCGGTGGTAAAAATACAGTAATATACGTGGTTGCATAGTAGCACATGGTATTAATGCTTACGTAAAAAGCCACTCAGTTTACTCAATTATTTCTATAGTAATTGCTGCATATTATCTCACGTTATTTGATTCAATTATTGTCACAGTATCATCTGCATAATATTTTATATTATTAAATCATTAATTGAGATGACAATATTATTCATATTATTATTTACAATATTGATGATATCTAGAAAGTTCTATCCAGGAAAGAGGTTTGGTCACCTAATTGCGCGCCAATAGGGAGAAATCCTTATAGAAAAGCCCCCTCTTTCCTTGGAATGATCTGGTTGTTAAATATTGTGAGTTATAATATTAATGATGAATAATTGTTAATAGATTAAAAATGTGTTTATTAAAGATAAATTATTTGTGATAAATATTTATTCAATTTTTGATATAAATATAGGAATTTGTTATGAGGCGTTTGTTGTAAGTTTGACTTAGTATTCCATGGGAAGATTTACTAATTTTATGGACCGTCGATGGTGGTTTTAATAGATAACCAATCTGGACCATTGATGGTGGTTTTAATAGTTAATCAATCTGGACCATTGATGGTGGTTATAATAGTAAATCAATTTGGACCATTGATGGTGGTTTTAATAGTAAATCAATCTGGATCGTCTGTGGTGGTTTTAAAAGTAAATCAATCTGGACAGTCGGTGGTGGTTTTAAAAGTAAATCAATTTGGACTGTCTGTTGTGGTTTTAATAGTAAATCAATATAGACCGTCCATTCTAATAGTAAATCAATTTGGACCATTCGTGAATTAGTTAGTATTTATTCCATTCTCCTATAAATAGAAGTTTAATTCTTCTTTCATTCTCACCAATTCACTAAGATTCACAAGAGACACTATAGAGAAAAAAACTATAGAGAACAAGAAGAAGAGTATTCTGATACTTCACTATTGCAGTATCCAGTCTTCTACTAAGGTAAGGGGTATTATAATTTTTGTATTCATAAGGAATACTATTTTTTGTATTCATCCTTTAATATGTTGGAATAACCTGTCTATGCGGATTACGTACCACATGACAGGTGAAAATTCATTTGCAGTTTCGTATATTATTCTGTGTCATATTCTTAAATCTTAACTTACTATTGTAAGTATTGCTTCTATAATCCCTGAATTTAGTGGAATATCCTTAAGTTTTGCGCTTCATCCAGTATCGTTCATTGGAATATTGATCTGAACTTTCTTATTAAATATTAATATTTTTCCCAGGGTACTATTCATGGGTTACTATTCATAGGTCACTATTCACCTGAATACTATTCACTCTAGTATTATTCACTTGGGAATTCGGGGTATTTTTCATGCTGGGTTACTATTCACCTAAGTACTATTCACTCTAGTATTATTCACTCGGGGATTTGGGGTACTTTTCATATCGGGGTACTATTCGAGGAAAGGTGTTTGGTCGCCTAATTGCGTGCCAATAGAGAGAAATCCTTATCATAAAGCCCCCTCTTTCCTGGGAATGATCTGGTTGTTAAATATTGTGAATAATTTTTAATAGATTAAAAATGTGTTTATTAAAGATAAATGATTTGTGGTAAATATTTATTCAATTTTTGATATAAATATAGGGATTTGTTATGAGGCGTTTGTTGTAAGTTTGACTTAGTATTTCATGGGAAGATTTACTAATTTTATGGATCATCGATGGTGGTTTTAATAGATAACCAATCTGGACCATTGATGGTGGTTTTAAAAGTTAGTTAATTTGGACCATTGATGGTGGTTGTAATAGTAAATCAATCTAGACGATTGATGGTGGTTTTAATAGTAAATCAAGCTGGATCGTCTGTGATGGTTTTAAAAGTAAATCAACTGGATAAATCGGTGGTGGTTTTAAAAGTAAATCAATCTAGACCGTCGGTTGTGGTTTTAATAGTAATCAATATAGACCGTTCGTTCTAATAGTAAATCAATCTGGACAGTTCGTGAATCAGTTACTATTTAGTCCATTCTCCTATAAATAGAAGCTTAATTATTCTTTCATTCTCGCCGATTCACTGAGATTCACAAGAGACACTATAGAGAGAGAAACTATAAAGAGTAAGAAGAAGAGTATTCTGCTACTTCACTATTGCAGTATACAGTCTTCTACTATGGTAAGGGGTATTATTTCTTTCGTATTCATAAGGAATACTATTTTTCGTATTCATCCTTTAATATGTTGGAATAATATGTCTATGCGGATTACGTACTGCATGACAAGTGAAAATCAATTTCTAGTTTCGTATATTATTTTGTTTTATAGTCTTATATCTAAACTTACTAGGGTAAGTATTGCTTCTATAATCCCTAAAATTAGTGGAATATCCTTGAGTTTTGCGCTTCATCCAGTATCGTTTCATTTGAATATTGATCTGAATTTTCTTATTAAATATCAATATTTTTCCCGGGGTACTATTCACGGGTTACTATTCACTCTAGTATTATTCACTCTAGGATTCGGGGTACTTTTCATGCTGGGGTTACTATTAATGGGTTACTATTCACCCAGGTACTATTCACTCTAGTATTATTCACACGAGGATTTGGGGTACATTTTCATGTCGGGATACTATTCACGAAGTACTATTCATGGGTACTATTCACCCGAGTACTATTCACCTGAAAAAAATGTATTTCTTTTCTGTCCAAATTATTTTTGATACATGAATATTATTCTTGAATTTTACTCCACAAAGCAGTATCATGTTGACAATTTGGACATTATTAAATTCTGGATAAATTAAATTATAGATCTTTAAAATTTATCCTTTGCTTTCATTTAATTAAATTCTTATATAATTGTCATCATCCTCATGATTATATTATGATGAAAGTCATCTTTGGCCCGTAGTGTACAAATGGACTATTGATTGGTATGATTATGACAAGGGATAATTCGATATGATCATGACCATTGATGATTATACGAATATTCTTGGCCCGTGGTGGAGGAATAATTTATGGACGTGATATTAATGAATATCATTGGCCCGTAGTGCAGGGATGATTTGATGATGTGATTTATTTATTAAGCTGAGTTCCAGCAATAAAGATGATGATAAACTTTTTAAATCATAGAAGATAGTAGATATCGTGCTCTACTTGACTCTTCTAATGGATTGCTTGTTCCGCTGCAGTTAAACTTGATGTCTATTGTATTTTATCGGTTTAACAATGTTGAAGGCTAACGATAATTTATTCTGCATTATCTTAGTCATAATATTTCTTACTGGGCTAGTCAAGCTTACCCTTTTAATATTTCATTGTTCTCTTCAGGAAATGATAACGTAACCGGGACTAGTCGGGGAATGGAGTGATGGTCCGAGATGGTTGTTTTAGTAATCCTTATTATTTAGTGTGATAATAAATGTAATGAGGATTAAATTTGAGTTTGGATATTGTCTATGAGAAAATATTCGTGTAAAAACTCTCAGCTCACGTTGTATAATTAAGTTTGTATTTGTATTTAGTACCATGTATTTGGCGACCCAAGATGGGTGATGTATACCTATTTTGGGGGCATCACAAAAACACATCACAATAGTGAGATTCAAACCATCAAATATCTTGTCATATATGTTCTTTAGTTTTTGAGTTGCCTAGAAACTCATGCAGTGCTAAGGGTTATACTTTGGAGCTTTGTATCTTTGATTCTGAGTTTACTCAGTATGTTAAATTGGTGCAATCTTATAGTAGAGCTGTCAAGGTACAAAAGTATTACACTTTTGTAGCTTTACAACATCACAACAGAAAGATCTAGTCCGGTCAAACTGTTGTCAGGAGCTGTTCTTCATGAATCCTGGGTTTTCCAAAAATTCATACGGACAGTTGGTCAACCCTAGTTTAACCATCATTAATTTTGATACTGGTCATGATCTGAGTATTCTAATGGCATTAATGTGTAGTCCATATGTCAGACTACAAATCCTATACACTAACATGATCCAAAACATTAACATTAGCAAGATCAGAGGCCTTAAAAATCTTTTCAGATGATTTCTGGGAAATCTGGGTTGCCCATAAATTAGTCTCCCATGGTTGGTAAACCATGTTTGACCACTCATATCTTGAGATCTAGACATGGTATGAACTTGATTCCATTTCCAGTCTACTCTCCTCATGACAGAGAACAAGTCTATAACATCAATCTAACCTAACAATTAACACATAAGGATTTATATGCCCTGACATATGGCTGTCAAGCCATATTTTTAGGGTTCATAGTCAGTCCTTAAAATCCTATTTTCTTGCATTTAGATGTTATGGATCTATGATGTAACATTATAGATCACTAAATAACATCTTCTAACACTACTCTAAACATCAATCATAACATTAACATAAATCATAAGGATTTAGATAGAGCTAGGGTTTTATACCTTTTATGCTTTAATTCTTGATTATGTCCTTTAATTTTGTTCTTGGAAAGCTAAGGGTTGTTCTTGGCTTTATTTTTGACTGACTTCATCTCAAAATTTAGTAGGTTGAAGAGAGAGAAAGGGTCTTGGCTAAATGAACATAAAAGTAAGATTTTTCTTACTTCAATCTTCTAACTTTTTGATTCCATGGCCAAAAATATTGTTATGTGGCCTTATTGGCTGAGTTGTGGTGAATTAGGACCCTTGTAAAGTTCAAGTGGTGATTCACCACAAATCCAAAATATCTTTTACTTAAATTTTAAGTGAAAGGGTATTTTAGCCATTTTGCACCTACTAAGGGTATTTTGGTAATTTCCCCTATAATTTGAAGGGAAATTTGGATATTTCACATATATCCCATATCTTTTAATCCTTAAGTCTTTATACTTAACATTTGATGTGACACCCCCAAAATAGGTCCATTCCATCCAACCCATTCTGAGTCGCCAAATACATGGTACAGAAATAACTACAACTTTATTAATACATTTGTCGTGCAAAATACGACAACATATATACTGTGAGTTTAAATACAACTATTGTCTTCTAGACAATATACATACCCAAATAAATCCTCATCACAATTATTTATACATTATTTTACAAAATGGTGAGGACTACTAAACAACTCTCTATAACCATCATTCCATACCCCGACTCAGATTGCATTACATTCTCGCCTCCCGAGAAGAAAAATGGAACAAAAAGGAAAGGGTGAGCTCAACTAGCCCAAGTAAAGAATATTATGACTACGATAATATACAACAAATTATCGTTAGTCTTCAATAGGAAAAATCTAATAGAATACAATAGACAAACCGCTTTTAAATCAACAACTGCAGCGGAAACAACAATTCATTAGAAGAGTTAAGTAGAGAATGCAAACTACTATCTTCTATATATGAATTTAAAAGTTCATCGTCGATATTTTATCCCTGTAACATCAATCAATATATATCTGGAATCAAATATTCATATTTGCACTACTGTGCCAAAGATATTCATCAGTTGGTCATGTTCATCTAAACACCTGTTCATCTTTGTACTACGGGCCAAAGATATTAATCAGTAGGTCATGTTCATCTCAACACCTGTTCATCTTTGCACTACGGGCCAAAGATATTCATCAAGAAATCATTCATCTGCACTACAAAAGCCAAAGATATTCAAGAATATCATCATTTAGGACCGAGGATGATGAAAAATATTTTAAAGGAAACGAATCCGGTGAAACAAAAGAACAATATTAAGGATTCAGTATTTTAAACAATCCAAGTTCAAAAATACTTCATAAGTAATCAGAGTGGAGTAAAATTCAAGAATGATCAAAACATGGATATATTCAAAACTAGTATCCAGAATAGATATTTTGGACAAAAAGAAGAAATTTCATTTTTCGGTGAATAGTGCCGTATACGTGAATAGTAACTCCGACACCAAAAGATAGAAATTTCACAAAAAATATCTTCACGCTTCGTGAATAGTACTCGTGAATAGTAACTCGTGAATAGTAACTCATAAATAGTAACTCGTGAATAGTAACTCATGAATAGTAACCCCAACATGAAAAAGTTCCAAATTTGATAAAAAGTTTCAACCAATATTTCAAAGATAATGATATTGAAGAAATAATATCATTGAGAAGAAAATAACATCCCTTACCTCGAAAGACAAGACTTAGTTGAAACAGGATATAAGCTATGACTTGAACTTGCACCAGTATAGCAATACTCAAAATATATTCAAAATACTCACAAGAATACCGATAATATAGAGAGAAAACTTTGATTTAGTGTGATTTTCAATTCTAACCTAAGCACCCTATTTATAGGAAATTGCTTAGAACACCAAAGCAGAAAATTTAATATAATATATTATTAATAATAAATTTTCCTACGCCTCTTTGGAAATCAGCTCCTAACATTTCCCACATGCCAACCTTCTAGAAAAAGTAATAAAAAAATGTTTTTCTTATTTAAATTATTTTAAACTTCCAAAAATCAATTATTTCGGAGCTTCGGAACTTCAATAATTCATAATAAATAGCCCTTTTATCGTAGAAAATTGAATCTATAACTCTTTATAGGAAATTCAATTTCTACAACTTTGCGAGAAGAAAGTTTTCCAAATTCCAAGCAGAAATTGATCAAATCCATAAACCAAGCGATTTTACATTGTTATAATCAAATTTTCTATGGCCAATAATTGTGTCCACCAACAAACAAAATATGTGTTAAACATTTATTGCCACAAAATACTCTTCCTCCTCATATACTCATATATCCCACATTCATTATAAAATATCACCGTTAATATATTATTAAAATAATATATTTAAATGAATTATTTTATCGTAAAAAGATAAAATATTTATTTTCAACAATTGTCACATTAAAATTTTCTCCATCTATATCCATATAAAATCAATATTTTTCTCATCATATAAATCAATAATTAATTATTCACAAATAATATTACAGAATCACAAGATTTGGCAACGGTGTGCCGCTCCTCGGAAAGAGGGGCTTTCAATAAGAATTTCTCCTTCTTGGCAAGCGCAATTGGGTGACCAAACTCTCCTTAGACGTAACTTTCTAGACATTGCCAATAATGTTATCCAATAATATTATTCAGATAATATGAATTATTGTCTCGATAATGGAAAAATCTTGTGTAATGACAATTTATTGAAACAACAATAATATAAAATATCAATGCAACAATTATTGAATCAATAAAATAAAATATCGAATAAGAATTCATCGTAATAATTATTGAGTAGTGTCTTTCACGTAAGAATCAATAATTGGTGCAATACTGTAATGCATCTACTATTCAACAACGCAGATTAGTGTGTTTTAATAACTGGGTATTCCAACAAGATAATTGTAAATAACTACGCCTGTTATTTATAAACAACTTATATTTGTCATTTTCTTCATCCAATCGCTTTCCGTTATGGGGCCCACATAAAATCGCTACCGTTGCATTTAATATTCTCCGACAAAGATTTAATATTCCACGACCAAACGAATATTCCCAAACAATAATGAATATTTTATAACCACTTGCTTATTCAAATATTTTGCGATTTTACCCATAACTATCCACATTAATCAAATCAACCCTTACTATTTCAAAATAATAAATAGAGGAAAATAAATTTCATTTATTAATAATTTGGCGTCTTACAACCTCCCCTCCTTATGAAATTTCGTCCTCGAAATTGACGTACGTACCTGGTGTTTAGAAAAGATGAGAATACCTTGCTTTCATTTCCGTTTCCAACTCCCAGGTCATTTCCTCTATAGCATGGTTTCTCCACAAAACTTTAACTTGTGGTATAACCTCGGTACATAGGACATGTTCTTTCCTATCCAAGATTTTGACAGGTACCTCGTCGTACGTTAAGTCTTCGGCTATCTCGTCCGGTTCTAACTCAATGACGTGGTTCGGGTCGTCCACATATTTACGTAACATCGATACGTGAAAAATGTTATGAACACGCGTCATACTTGGCGGTAAAACGAGTTTATAGGCCACAGTTCCTATTTGATCGAGAATTTCAAATGGATTAATAAATCGAAGGTTTGAGCTTTCCTCACCTAACTGATTCTCGCTTTTGAAATAACAACTTCTTGCACCTCCTTCTTCAAATTCATCAGCTCCGGTGTGTAGCTTGAACAGCTTTAACTTTATCGATTAAAGTCGATTATACTCATATATCATCACGTGGGTACCTAGAGTTTTCATCTCCATCTCTATTATTTGTAAATTATACTGAAATGAGTCTTTGACAATATCGCACTCAGACTTCAGATATGATCTTCTACTCAACACGTCGCCTACCACGCTCGCTTTTCCATGATGGCATGGTCGAACATGTCTTTGAAATGAGTCTCCTCTTGAGTTCTTCAAGCTCTTCCCACATTCCTTGCTCCATTCGAATTTTGTATCTCTACGAGTCAATTGCGTTAATGGAATAGCAATTCGAGAATATCCTTCAACGAATCTACGATAATAACCAACTAAGCCAGAAAGCTACATATTTCGATTACCGAATTAGGTTATTCTCAATCGTGACTCATATCCCAACCTTGGATAAGACGTTACAATGACACCTATCGGTTTACTATCGCATCGAATATGGTGTCACCTACGAGAGTCGGCTTGCTTTGCATTCCACAAAGGAAGTCACCAGATAAAGGCTCGGTACCAAATTTATAGTTAAATTTTTAACTCCTCAAGTTCAATAGAGCCATTCGATATGAGATTTTAGAAATGAGTTTTGTATTGGGTTCAAAGTCGATACAAAATTTAATATCGATCTTTGGGAGTAAACCAAGAAATTCTTCAGAAATACGTCAGAAAAATTAATAACAACAGAATATTATTCAAATCGACGTGTCTTTATTCAAATCCATAACATGGACTAAGAACTTGACATCCAAGTAATAAACGAATGACTTCATGGCTTGATATGAAAATGTTTGACTACAATGGTTTGATTGCTTGAATTCAATAACAAAGTTGCTTAAGAATATGAAAACTAACAACCTTACGAAAGTAATCAATTTCGGCATGATGAGTAGTTAACCTTAAAATCACATCAAAAGCAAATATCTCTATAGAAATAAGGTTAACGTGTAATGTGATAGTGCCAACTGAATCAAGCAAGATTTCTAAACAACGGATGTAATGAAAGTTTTCCTAACGGAGTCTCCATAAATAGTTCAAAGTCTAATTTCTCCGTAGTCAAGTTCAAACGTTGAGCGCAAGCAAGAGAGATAAAAGAATGGGTAGAACCCAGATATCTAGTAAGGTATAAACTTCGCAATAATTTATAATTAACTAACTCCGTGCTAACTTCGTTCGGGTTCCTTGCATTTTAACCGGCCACGACAAACGCTCTTCCAGAACCGTTGACTTTGACTTTTTTCGGGACATCCTTTTGAGTCACCATTCCATTTGGATGGGTTTCGATACACTGCATAATCTCGAGTGATATGTCCTTCTTTTCCACAATTATAGCATACCTTAAGCTGCTAGGCGTTTCAATGAGATATGTCCCTCTTTCCGCATTTGTAACATACTGTTGGTGGTCTTTCTCCTCCTTGGAACCGGTTACTATTGCGCCGACGTCTTCACATGGTCGTTGTTGAATCTCCTCTTTTAAAATCTCCTCCCGACTCGCTTCTTCTATTTTCATGGCCACGATTACCACCCGAGAGTGGTTACCGCCTTTGTCGTATTCTTCTTTCTCCATTTGGTTATCGTTATTCGATGATCGCTATCTCTTGGTATAATCCGGTTATGGTCCCTCGGTTGAACGTACTCGTTATCTTGCTTCTAACAATCGAGCCTCATTGACAACATCCTAATATAGAGAAAATTTATGAGAAATGAGATCTCGACGTATGCTAGGTTTCAAACCTCTCGTAAACATCGCGTATATCGTTCCTCATTCTCCACCAAATGAGGTACAAACTCGGATAACTCCATGAACTTCGCCTCGTCTTTGGGACAACGTCATGTTATTTTGCTCTAGTCTAATAAACTCCACTTCCTTTATACGATTTAATACTTTCGTGGAAGCACTTGTCATTGAATCATTTTCAAATGTCTCCCACGACATCGCCGAAAATTTGGATGGGTATGCTTCATAGATTCCCACCGAAGAATCGCCTCGTTCTGTAACATAAAAGTAGCGAATGGAACTTTCGTTTTTCCGCGTGCATCCCAAGACATCGAATATCTTGGTAATTTGTTTAACCCACGTCTCGCCTTTAATCGGATCCGCTTTCCTAGAATTCGGTGGTCCCAACTCTTTGAATCGCTTAGTTGTGACCACCCGTGAATTGCTATCATTTCCTCCTCGTATTTTGAACACGAATCTCCTTCATTCGATTTTGCATGAATCGCAAAAAGCTTCTAAACATCCCTCGTTCATCATCGCTTTCGTTGGTGTTGTTCACAGGAGGTACATGCACCACTGTTGACGCTCTCTCTCGTTGGTAAGTACATGCATCTCCACGGTCTCATTTACTCCATTGTTAATATTCTCACGACATTCTCAAAATCTCATCATAAAACAAGGGTTAATTAAGGAAATCAATATATCACATAATATCCCTATATCTTCGACCAACTAACAAATAAGCTTAGGTAGGACACACTAGCGAAGGATTTACTCGTCTCTCCCTCCTAGTTCTATTCCCCGATCTCCGCCAGAGATCATATCCCTAAGCTCGATACCAACCGTGACACCCCCAAAATAGGTCCATTCCATCCAACCCATTTCGAAGTCGCCAAATACATGGTACGTAAATAACTACAACTTTATTAATACATTTGTCGTGTAAAATACGACAACATATATATTGTGAGTTTAAATACAACTATTGTCTTCTAGACAATATACATACCCAAATAAATCCTCATCACAATTATTTATACATTATTTTACAAAATGGTGAGGACTACTAAACAACTCACTCTATAACCATCATTCCATACCCCGACTGCATTTCGCATTACATTCTCGCCTCCCGAGAAGAAAAATGGAACAAAAAAGGAAAAGGGTGAGCTCAACTAGCCCAAAGAAGAATATTATGACTAAGATAATATACAACAAATTATCGTTAGTCTTCAACAGGAAAAATCTAATAGAATACAATAGACAACCGGTTTTAAATCAACAATCTGCAATGAAACAACAATTCATTAGAAGAGTTAAGTAGAGAATGCAAACTACTATCTTCTATATATGAATTTAAAAGTTCATCATCGATATTTTATCCCCGTAACATCAATCAATATATATCCGAATCAAATATTCATATTTGCACTACTGAGCCAAAGATATTCATCAGTTGGTCATGTTCATCTAAACACTGCTCATCTTTGTACTACGGCCAAAGATATTAATCAAAGAGGTCATGTTCATCTCAACACTGCTCATCTTTGCACTACGGGCCAAAGATATTCATCAAGAAATCATTCATCTTTGCACTACAGGCCAAAGATATTCAGTAATATCATCATTTAAGACTGAGGATGATGAAAAATATTTTAAAGGAAACGAATCCAGTGAAACAAAAGAACAAATATTAAGGATTCGTATTTTAAACAATCCAAGTTCAAAAATACTTCATAAGTAATCAGAGTGGAGTAAAATTCAAGAATGATCAAAACATGGATATAATCAAAACTAGTATCTAGAATAGATATTTTGGACAAAAAGAAGAAATCTCATTTTTTGGTGAATAGTGCCGTATACGTGAATAGTAACTCCGACACCAAAAGATAGAAATTTCACAAAAAATATCTTCACGCTTTGTGAATAGTACTCGTGAATAGTAACTCGTGAATAGTAACTCATGAATAGTAACTCGTGAATAGTAACTCATGAATAGTAACCCCAACATGAAAAAGTTCCAAATTTGATAAAAAGTTTCAACCAATATTTCAAAGATAATGATATTGAAGAAATAATAACATTTGAGAAGAAAATAACATCCCTTACCTCGAAAGACAAAGACTTTTAGTTGAAACAGGATATAGGCTATGACTTGAACTTGCAATCAGATAGCAATACTCAAAATATACTCAAAATACTACAAGAATACGCCGATAATATATAGAGAGAAAACTTGATTTCCGTGTGATTTTCAATTCTAACCTAAGCACCTATTTATAGGAAATTGCTTAGAACACCAAAGCGTAAAATTTAATATAATATATTATTAATAATAAATTTTCCTACGCCTCTTTGGAAATCAGCTCTAACATTTCCCACATGCCAACCTTCTAGAAAAAGTAATAAAAAACGTTTTTCTTATTTAAATTATTTTAAACTTCCAAAATCAATTATTTTGAGCTTCGTAACTTCAATAATTCATAATAAATAGCCCTTTTATCGGAAAATTTGAATCAGAACCTTTTATAGGAAATTCAATTCTCTACAACTTTGCGAAGAGAGTTTTTCCCAATTCCAAATGTAAATTGACCCAAATCCATAAGCGGGTGATTTTACAAAGTTATAATCAAATTTTTGGCCAATAATTGTGTCCATCAACACACAATATATGTGTTAAACATTTATTGCCACAAAATACTCTTCCTCCTCATATACTCATATATCCCACATTCATTATAAAAATATCACAGATTAATATATTATTAAAATAATATATTTAAATGAATTATTTTATCGAGAAAAAGATAAAATATTAATTTTCAACAATTGTCACATTAAAATTTTCTCCATCTATATCCATATAAAATCAATATTTTCCTCATCATATAAATCAATAATTAATTATTCACAAATAATATTATAGAATCACAAGATCGCAACCGGTAGTTCCCAGAAGAGGGGCTTTCAATAAGAATTTCTCCTTCATGGTGCCGCAATTAGGTGACCAAACCTCTCCTGTAGGCGTAACTTTCTAGACATTGCCAATAATGTTATCCAATAATATTATTCAGATAATATGAATTATTGTCTGAGATAATGGAAAATCTTTGTGTAATGACAATTTATTGAAACAACAACAATAATATAAAATATCAATGCAAAGAATTATTGAATCAATAAAATAAAATATCGAATAAAGAATTATCGTAACAATTATTGAGTAGTGCCTTCACGTAAGAATCAATAATTGGTGCAATACCGTGTCTTCTTGTTCAACAATGCGTATTAGTGTGTTTTAACCACCGGGTATTCCAACAAGAGATAATCTGTGAATAACTACTTCTGTTATTTATAAACAACTTATATTTGTCGTTTTCTTCATCCAATCGCTTTCCGTTATGGGGCCCACAAAAAGGCGCACTGTCGCATACGAATATTCCCGACGTCATTTAATATTCCACGACCAAACGAATATTCCCAAACAATAATGAATATTTTATAACCACTTGCTTATTCAAATATTTGCGTATTTTACCCATAACTATCCACATTAATCAAATCAACCCTTACTATTTCAAAATAATAAATAGAGGAAAATAAATTTCATTTATTAATAATTTGGGGTCTTACATTTGAGCTCCTAATTTAGGGTTTACAAATTCCTAATTAGGGTTTTGGATTCTCAGAACTAAAATTAAGGTTTCCGAACAAATTATTAGGGTTTCTAACCACTCATTAGGGTTTTCTCACTGAACATTGAAGTTTTTAACATAACATTAGGGTTTGATAATGTTACAACTTATCCTGATCAACCCTTGATATTTAACCACAAAAGCTATATATATATATATATCATTCATATACACTCGTACATTTTTACAAGTCTTCACCAAAAATTTTTAGATCCATAAAAATCCTTCATAGAATTTCAAATCCACATCTTATCTCCTTTCTAGGTCTTATCATTGAACCTTTATTCAATCAATTACGATTTTCATTAATTGTCTAAATTCTCGGGTTGTCACATTCACCCATTCTTCTAAGAATTTCGTCCCCAAAATTCACCAAATCCACCAGAAATGACATCCTACTACACTCTACTCCATTCATACTCATCATCTCATGCTACCCAAAACATCACTCACAAGAGTTAAACTTTTCAAATCATGCTGAAGAGTCATATAGACTATGAACTTTCATTTTCAAAAAGTTTATACAAAAATTCATCCACAAACCGTCATATCTTACTGACATAGAGGGTGATTAGCCCATTATGCCCTGTACTTATTAAGTACTGCTGGTCAGAATAATTTTTTCTCGTTCCTCTTATTCGCCTTGGGCGTAAAAATTTCCTAACTTTGGGATGTTTTCCTCAGTCTTTATAGGATTCCGCACCAAAATAATTCAGTTCGGGAAAATTTCAAAGAACGCTTTGAATTTTATAAACATTGGTCTAGCTAAATCAAATAGCTTAGACTCATACCAATAATTTAATTTCAATCGAAATATTTATGTATAGCCAAAAATCCCGTTGGTAATTAATTATTTTGAAAATAATTTTATGACGTCATGATACCGTACTGTGTTAATAGGCCATTTGAGGATTCCTTCATTGAGTGACTTTGTCATAACACATCATACAATAGTGGGACAACGATTTTTAATCGAATTCAACACTAAGTAGTCCTGTATTTACAACTCCATCATTTTTTATCATATTTACACCAGGTTACATAATACATTAATGATAAATAAAATACATTTTAATATTTACAAATCATTGTCGTCTAGCCAAAATAAATAGCATAGACTATTCTTTAAACCGTTCAAAAATTATTGTAAATCCGTTTTATCATCTCAACAGGTAACGATGTGTCAGTGTCCCGAAGTCCACACATACACAATTGTCACTATATGTTGAGAATAAAAATTCATTTTTAAAAGGCACATCAGTGCATATTTAGCTTGATATCAAAAATATTGAAGTCTAGCATTATTAGAAGATTTGGAATACCTAATCTTCCACTAATGATCCATTGCTTAATCAGTCTATATGTTCCAATTATCCTCAATTCTCCATTCACACTTAACTATACTCAGTAAACTTACCACACGTTATGAGTTCAGGAACTTTCCACAATAATATGAGTTTAAGAACTTATCCTAGTCAGACCATAGGCGTCCATTTGTTGAGGGGTTCAAAAACATACCATATGATTATGAGTCACGAACTTACCATAAGTATGAGTTTTAAGAACTCACACATAATCTTAGATTCTCTACCTATCTGTTATATCCATGAGAAAAGAATCACCTTCTCAACACGTATATAGCAAACATCATGACACAAACATTTCAATGGTTATCATTATCATAAACTAAGTGGTTGTCAAACCAAAAATGAACATAAATTTCAATTCTTGATTCTGCCCTTTGATTCTATTCTTGGCAAGCTAAGGGTTGTTCTTGGCTTTATTTTTGACTGACTTCATCTCAAAATTTCGGAGGTTGAAGAGAGAGAAAGGGTCTTGGTTAAATGAACATAAAAGTAAGATTTTTCTTACTTTAATCTTCTAACTTTTTGATTCCATGGCCAAAAATGTTGTTATGTGGCCTTATTGGCTGAGTTATGGTGAGTTAGGACACTTGGCAAGTTCAAGTGATGATTCACCACAAATCCAAAATATCTTTTACTTAAAGTTTAAGTGAAAGGGTATTTTAGTCATTTCGCACCTACTAAGGGTATTTTGGTAATTTTTCCTACAATTTGAATGGCAATTTAGACATTTCACATATATCCCATATCTTTTAATCCTTTTATACTTAATATTTGAGCTCCTAATTTAGGGTTTACAAATTCCTAATTAGGGTTTTGGATTCTCGAAACTAAAATTAGGGTTTCCGAACAAATTGTTAGGGTTTCTAACCACTCATTAGGGTTTCCTCACTGAACATCGAAGTTCTTAACATAAAATTAGGGTTTGCTAATGTTACAACTTATCTTGATCTACCCTTGATCCTTAACCACAAATTATACACATATATAATCACATACACAGATTCATATACACTCATACACTTAACCTTACATGTCTTCACCAAAAAATTTTAAATCCATAAAAATCATTCATAGAATTTCAAATCCACATCTTATCTCCTGTCTAGATCTTATCATTGAACCTTTATTCAATCAATTACGATTTTTATTAATTGTCTAAATTCTCGGGTTGTCACATATAAGCTAAATAAAAATGTGGAGTATATGTTTGTGACTAAAATAAGAGTGATGGACCAAGGAGAGGATCTCAATACAAGCCATGCACCAAGCCAGAAAGTTAGAAAATCAAAATTCAGAGATTTGGAAAAATCTGTGAGTTTGCCCTGGCGAACTTGTTTACCTTGTTTACTTCGTCACGACGAGTTCCCACAGTTCATTTGAGTTCATCTCGGCGAGCTTAACGAATTTCAGTTACATTTTTTACGCGTTTTGGAAGATTTGGACGTAGACTTTATTTCTTAAATTGCCTGTTTTCATTATGTTTTTTATTTCTAATATGATTAAGATCCTTCTAGCTTAGAGTTTTGTTTCCAATACACTTGTAATTCCTTATTTGGATTCTATGTTTTCAATTGCTTTTATTAAAGGGTTACTTGATGTAATTAACATTATTAAAATTCAATATTATTCAAATTATTATCATTTTTGTGAAATTATTCTCTAGTTTTGGTTCTTTGAAGAATTCCTAAGCTAATTTCTTAGTTGTTCTTTGAGATTCAATTTGACTTATCATATAACAATTCATAGTTGTGTGTGGCGTCTTCTACCGCATCAGTCATCAATTGTATTGAGATTATGGCTTCAATATAAGCGAGGGGTCAAGGTGTCGATGGTGTCCATTCAACACATATTTCTGAACGCGAGCAATTTTACCAAGATTACCATCTACATACAGCCTATGGGTTAAGGTGTTGCAAGCAATTCACCAAACAACTTCATTAGAAACGATCCGAGCGACGACCCACGCGACGCCCCAAACTGGAAAGTACTTTCAACCCACGATATGGTGTCGCATTTGCATCAGAATTCATACATTCATTCCATCAAAATAACATCAAAATAATTGTATTTACTACATTCTTATTACAATAGTAATGAATCATTTCCTAGGTTATGTAACCGAATACATTCTTTGTTTATCATAGTATAATTCATACAAATATACTAGTCTATTACAGGATAATCTACTTATCCATCTTAGCCTTGCCTTTATCTTTACTAGAACCCTCGGTTCGCTCGGCCTTAGCTGCAATCATATAATTCAAGCAAGAAGTGAGCACAACTAGCTTAGCAAGTCTAGCAATATATAATACAAGTACCACGTCGAGAATTATATGATTATTCTTCAATAACTGAACAAATAGCTATGAAGTACTATGAAACATTTAATAGCAATTTCCATTATCATAAAGCCATTCCAAGGTACATACAGTAACTTAGGAATTCTGAGTAGGTCAAAAGACCATGAACACTCTCTTTTGGTTTTCATTCATGAAAAAGGAGAACCCGACACTAAGTCCGTAAGTCCGATATATCTTACAAGCACTTCTAGGTGATCAGCCTATAGTACTCTATGTTGATCAACATTCATCCGTTAAACGTATCTACGTTTAAGTTTTGGCAACCTCACGTGCCCATCGAATAATCGATGTAAAATACATTTGTTTATTTATACTCAAGCTTACCTTTGAATCCGTACCAAACAATTAGCATAGGATAGCGTTAACAATACTATATCGAAAGACTTGTAAACAAATCAATCAAACTCTTAAGATTAGTCTAGCCAAGTTAAAACTGGCATCAACTCTTTCATAAAACAATTCATGTATTTTATAACATGAATCACAGAAAACTTGGCTAACTCGAAGGTTAGACAAGCGTTAAGAAAACTTGCCTACAAGCGTCTTCAATTTAAAATTCAACAGTTCTTGATCTTTATAGTTTCTACATGATATATTCACATAGCACACTGAAATTAGCTACCGAACAATCTAATCACATTGTTTTTACCAACTTCTTTCTCTTCTATAACTTAATCGAATTTATTTCATTAATAAAACTCAATTCGAGTTACTATTCTTCCTTACGGCTTATTAGCATTCTCATGTCCCTAAACCAATACATAACATTCATTAGTTAAGTACCATAGTAATTGAATACAATTTACCTTCTTACCCTTTACGTTATTCGTTTAATTACTATTAAACAACGTTCATTTCCTAAAGTCATCACTATACATGTGATTTAAGAATGGTCTGATCATGTATATTAAGTATATACATGCCCCATAGTTGTTAGGTAAACAATTGGGTTCAAAAATAACTAAGTCAGACATTTCTCCTCTCTCAGCGCCGCGGCGCCATCCTCAGGTATAACATTAGTGTTGTGGCACCAACTAACAGTACCTAAACCCTCGTCCCAACGCTACGGCACGAGACTCCTACATACAAGTGGCGCTACGACACAAATTAGCAGTAACCACTCCTCCAACCGGTCATACATGAAGTTTCTGAAGCTTGGGAAGCTGCATGCACACGATCCTGAGCCCTTGAATTTTTTTAAAATTTTCCAGTTCATTTCATTACGGACTCGTAACTTGGTCTTTATAAGTCAAAATTTTCTCGTTCGAAAGCCGTTATCTAACACATCTTGTAACGTCCGAGGAAATCGGATTTTTATGAGAATTAAATTTTTATTTGATTATGTGGATTAAATGAATTTAATTGATTATTTATGTGAGTAAGCTATGTGAAGGTTGTTCTATGACCTAGAATGTACGGATGTGGTTAGGATTTTGGTTACGTGGTAGAATTAAAGTGTTTGCATTTGCAAGACAAAAATAAAAGTTTTCCGAGAAATTTCTATAAAAATACTATTCACTGATTTCTGCTCGGGAATTATTTTTGAACTTCCGAGAAACACGTAATGATAGAATTCTAAGACAAGATGGAATATCCAATAATATTTCAGTTATGGCAAATGAAATTTTTGCTTGAGGACTTAAAACCTAACAGTTAGGGAAAGTGATTTCCGAGAAGGAATTAAAATGTGTATAATGAATTAAGCGATGATCGTATGATGCGTAAGTAGTATACGAGGTAATGAATATGAGTACGATACGAGGTATTATACGAGTATGTATGAATGATGGTATGTCATATATGAATAAGTATATGAGTTAGAATACAAGATTAATACCTAGATTATACGTTATAAGGCTTTAAGTCAAATGTATTGGATTTGTAAGATTTGTTAGGAATTGTACAAGCCCAAGTATAGGAATGGTTAAGTCCAATTGGAATTAAAGGTTAAGGTCCAATATGAATTAATGAACAAGCCCAATGTTGGTTTAAATGCAAGCCAAAGTATAAGTAAGTTAATTAAACTAAAAGCCCAAAGTAAGAACCGATGGGTTATCGGATGGTTAAAACCCATGGGGCAACCCATGGGTGACCCAAAGTAGTGGGCAAACAAAGGATAAAAGTTGTGATGAGCAAGTATACTTGGTGGCTAAGTAAAGGATAAGTTATGTGGTGAGCAAGTAATGAATAATAAGGAGGTGGATGGCTTATTGACCATTAAGCCCTCATCTAGGATTTTCTATAAATAAGAGATGTACTAGTTCATTTCTCATTTGTTAAATTTTCCACCAATAACTTATAACTTATTGGTTAGAGAGAAAAACCTAGAAAAGCTAGACCTTGTAATTCAAGGAGCAAGAAGAAGAACAAAGCTTAATCAAGTAATCTTCAAGGGTAAGATCCTAAACCATGATTCTCCCTCTCTTTAATTGTTAGAGAAGTGAGTAGTGGTAGAACTTGTATGCTAAAAAGAAGTAGGAATGGCTAATTAATGAACTTAAGCCTTAATAAGCCATGAATAAGTCATTTATACTTATATAAGTTATGAACTAAGGAAGAACTTGTAAGAACTTATCATGTGTATAAGATATTGAAATATGTTGTTTAGGATGTTAGTATGTTGGAATGAATCCATTTGAAACGATAAACAAATTTTAAGTAACGAAGTTATTGCGAAATTCACGAGGTTGGACGATAATCATCAAAATCGTGAAATTCTCGGAATGGAAGTCAAATTTTAACATTGAGCTACTTAGCAAAAAAAAAAAATTTAACATTGAGCTCGGAAACATTGGTTTTCGATGGAGTATAGTCTCATTTGGCATTATAGAGTTGCAGACTCGAAAATGACCGAATTCTGACTTAGAACGAAGAAACGAGTGTTGAACGTTCACGAACGTTTATCGTTTTCGTTAAAATGAACTAATAGGTGAATTTTGAGTTAACAAATTTGAAAATGGAAAATTCTTGCATGAACATGTAGAGTATGTGATTTGTGAGCTAGTTGCTTTTGAACAAGCCAATTCGACTTAGAACGGTCAAATTTGGAGTCCGGGAAGTTCGCAATGTTAAAAAAAACTGTCAAAGTTGTTCAGATCGAGGTCTCAATGCAGCAATGTGCATAAAGCACTATGAGTCAGTGGCCGCAAAGACTTGGTAGAGAGGCTAGACACTGCAGAGTGGTGCCACAAAGACAACTCAGAAGCAGTGAGTCTCATGCGCCACTTGCAGCCGAGACCGGAGTTGGTATCGGAGTTTGGCACCGCAGCGCCAATGGTAAGCATGAGGATGGCACCGCAGCACTGAGTAAGAAAAATTGCTTTACCAATTTAATTGTGAACCCAATTGTTTTTAAGACAAGTATGGGGCATGTGTGGACTTAAAATACATGGTAAAACCATTACTATATCATGTATATAGTGATAAAATTTAGGAATTTAACGATTGTTTACTTAGTATTTAATCGAAGGACATAAAGTGTAAAAAAAAGGTAAACCATATTCAATTACTATGGTACTCTTAACCTATGGTTATGGAGTATTGGTGTAGTAACATAAGAAAGATAATTGATTGATGATGGTTATAACGTTGAGAGTTACAACTAAAAGTTGTTGAATATTACGTGAACGTGAACGGTATTCAATAAGTGTACTTAACCAATGACGATCGAGTTTCGATTAATAACGTAAGAACGTTAGTAAGCCATAAGAAAGATTAATAAGTCGAATTGACCTTTATTAATGAAGTAAATTCACTTAAGACATAGAAGAGAAAGAAGTTGGTAAGAATAATGTAATGCGATAACCGTAACCAATGATAACAAATCTAATGAACAATTAGATTGAGAAGAAGGGTAAGATATGTTAGGTACCATATATATCTGATTATGACCTAATGTGGTATGTTATGTGGTTATGTATTGTAGAGACTGTAAAGACCAAGAATTGTTGAGTATTTATTTGAAGACGCTGAAGGAAAGTTTTCTTAACGCTTGTCTAACCTTCGTGTTAGTCAGGTTTTCAGTGATTCATGTTATGAGATGCATGAATGGTTTTAAAGAAAGGGTTGATGCCAGTTTTAACTCGGCTAGACTGATCTTAAAAGATTGATTGATTTATTTACATGTTTTTCAATATAGAATTGATAACGCTATCCTACGCCAATTATTTGGTACGGATTCAATGTAAGCCTGAGTATGAATAAACAAATGTATTTTTACATCGATTATTCGATGGGCACGCAAGGTTGCCAAAACGTAAACGTAAATAAATTTAACGGATGAGTGTTGATCAACATAGAGTACTATAGGCTGATCTCCTAGAAGTGCTCGTAAGATATCGGACTTACGATCTTTGTACCGGGTTGTCCTTTTCATGAATAAAAGCTAAAGAGAATGTTCATGGTCTATGGACCTACTCAGAATTTCTAAGCTACTATATGTGCATCAGAATCGTTTTATGAAATGAGAAGTGATATTCAATGTTTTATAGTACTTCATAACTATTGTCCAGTTAATGAAGAATAATCATACGATTCTCGAAGTGGTATCTATATAATATATTGTTAGACTTGTTGAGCTAGTTATGTTCACTTCTTGCTTGAATCATATGATTGCAGCCAAGGTCGAGCGAACCGAGGGTTCTAGTAAAGATAAAGGCAAGGCGAATATGAATGACTAGTTTATTCTATAATAGACTAGTATGTTTGTATGAATTATATTACAACGGACACAGAATGTAATGGTTTCAGAACCTGGGAACGGGATATATTATTATTAATGTAATAAAAATGTCGTTGATACACTCATTTTGATGTTATTTCAATAGAATGAATGTACAGTTATGAGTATCGTGTAGCACCATCTGTCGGGTTGGAAGATACCCGAATTTGGGGGTGTCACAGGTTGGTACCAGAGCATTAGGTTATAAAACTTAAAGGGGGAAGAACCTTAGGCTAATAACCTCATTAAGGAAGGAAAAATCTGAAGAAAGTGAACTCGAGTCAAATAAGTTAATAAGGTATTGTGGAAACTTAGTTCCGTAAGATTTAAAAGATGGAAATTAACCCTAAATAACTTAAATGTGATTTGTGCTTATACTATTGTGTATTATGTACTAATCAACATGTTATGTGTTATTGTAGATGTCAATCGATAGCTTGATGTATAGAGATATACACGTGGTGAGCGAAGAAATGGTGAATAGAGTAGAGCCTGTACCTATGCCAGTGGCGGATGTACTATTTGTGATTCTAGAAGAATCGGAGCTAGAGGAGTACTTTTCTGAGGAGAACTACTCCGAGGGAGATATAGATATAGCATCATACCTTAATATGATGATCGATGTGGAGGTTGAAATGGAGGTAACATCGATTAATACGGTGGTACCTGCACAAGAGTCAACAACTCTAGATGCAATGAGAGCATTGTATCTGGCAATGCTTGATAGGAATGTGAAACTGCGTACAATTGTGCAGAATCAAAATGAAGAGATTAGTTATCTTTATGAAGAAAAGGAGTCCGCAGGAGCAGATTTTGAGTCAGAGGACAATGAAAAGGTGCTCATGAAGGATAAAGTGATGGACTTTAAGAATGAGGCCGATGAGCTTCGTAAGAAACTAGTTGAGAAAGACTAGAAGATAGCACGGATGTCTTACATCTATGAGAGTGCTCATAAGGATTTCAAGCTAAAAATTGCTTGTTATTTCATTGAGTCGGGACAAACTCGACATACTATTAGTCGGGATATTGTGTCGATTCTTGCGAATGAGAAACACGAGGATGTTATTATGTATTATTAGTAGTCTAGAGTTATAAATATGTGTGTAGCGACGTAAAACCCTCTTTTGTATAATCAAAGGGTAGTCTTTTTGTAAATCCCAACTTTTGTGAAGTTCAATTGCGGGATAGAAATGTAATAGCTTTTGGCTATGGAAACAATGTGTATATAGTTTCAAACTATGAAGAAGCATATCGATATAATGAAGTTTTCATTTAATATGCTTTGTTAGGGTATGAGTTGTTGTTTGACGAATAATAACTAAGTAAGCAAATAGATAATAATGAAATTTTATTTATTTAATCAGAAAATGCCGCCAAGAAGAAGACAACATAATCAGGAAGCGAAATCACATAATTATAACCAAGGGGGTCAGAACAATCCTATGCAAGAGTTCATTAATTTATTAACAGTTGCATTTAATCAAACCGGAGGGGTAGAGCACCCGCGGGACCTAGGGTAGCCAGAACGACTACCTTTAAAGAGTTTAAAAGCGTAGGTCCGTCGGAGTTCAAAGGAACGACGGACCCAATAGAGGCCCAGACATGGGTGAAAGAAATAAAAAAGGCGTTTGTTATTACAAACGTAGGGGAGGCGCAAAAGACTTATTTTGCGACCTATATGATGAAGGGAGAAGCCAACTTCTGGTGGGAGGCTCACCAAGGTGGGGCTAGAACAGATGTGGTAACGTGGGAACAATTTAAGAAGGTTTTCTTTGAGAACTATTTCCCTACAAGCATGCAAGGGAGGATGGAGATTAAGTTCTTAGAACTTAAGCAAGGGGACATGACAGTTCCCCAGTACACGACCAAATTCAATGAATTGGCAAGATTTGCTCCACATCAAGTGAACACTGAGGAGAGGAAGGCTCGTAGGTTTGAGCAGGGCCTGAAACCCTAGCTCTATAGTAAGATTTCTGTGTTCCGGAGTGTTTCCTATGGGACCATTCTGGAGAAGGCAATTATAGCAGAAGGTGGTAGTGAGGCGTTGACCCAATACCACAAAGAGAGAAAGAATAAGAGCAAGGGAAAGGGATGAACTAAGGCAGAGAGTGCCAGTGGTAGTGGCAGTATGCCAAAAAGGAAGAATTTTAACTCCGGGAATACTGGAGTGGGATAAGGGGATCCTAAGCGTAGTATCAAAGCATGTAAGACGTATGGAAAGACTCATCTAGGAGTCTGTCTAAAGGGAAAATCGGTTTATAACTGTGGAAAGGAGGGTCATATATCACCCAATTGTCCTGATCCTAAGAAAAACCATGGTTGTTTTTTTTATGGGTCGATGGACCACATGGCAAGAAATTACCGAAAGAAGGGGTTGGAGGAAAGTAAGGGTGTTAGTAGTAGTAAGTTAGCCATTACTGGACCACCATCGTCGGGTAGACCTATGGCCTGCACTTTTAATGTGACGGTCCAAGATGCGGTTGCATCAGCGGATGTAGTAACCGGTATCATTCCAGTTAATACAATGAATGCTTATGCGCTGTTTGATTGGAGTGCTACTTTTCTTTTATAGCATGTGAATTTGCTAAGTGATTAAGTTCATTCCCGAAAGGATTATAAAAACCTTTAAACGTTAAGGTAGAGAATGAGGAAATAACTCTCATTGAATATATTCATGGGAATTGTTTCATAGATAATAGAGGTAATAAAGTATCGGTAGATAAGTACCGATAAGGTAGAGAGAATTTGAAGTAATTCTCAGTATGAATGGGTTAATTAACCATAGAACGCTAATAAATTGTCAGAGGAAAAGAGTGAATCTTCAGTTTTTTAAGAAAATCCAAGGTAGTATGTTACGGTAATAAATCACCGGGACGTTCTTGTTGTTTAATGATGACGTAAGCTAGAAGGATGTTAAGGAAGAGGGTGAGTCGTTACGTTTGCATATCGACTATCGTGAGTGGAGTAAGTTAACAGTTGAGAGTAAATACCCATTGCCTAGGATCGATGATCTATTTGATCAGTTGAAAGGGGTCAAGTATATTTTTTTTGATAGAGTTCTGTACGGGGTATTGTTAGTTAAAAGTAAGGAAGGAGGATGTACCTAAGACGATGTTCAGAACTCATTATGGTTATTATGAGTTTCTGGTTTTGTCGTTTGGGTTGACTAATGTACTGAAGTTAAACTTTTCGTAAGGGGCATCGAGCAAGTCGGTGGTAAGCTGATAAGTACTCTTGTGAGGTGCTATGGTTGAAAGTACCATTAGCGTCACAGTGTTCAAATAATATTTGGACGAGTGTGTCGTAATGATCATTGGTGATATTCTAGTCTATTTTAAGAAGTCCAAAGATCACACTGAACATTTGAAGATAGTGTGGGAAACACTACGGAGGGAGAAGTTGGATACAAAATTCACTAAATGTGAATTTTAGCTTAAAAGATATACAGATTTGTTATTGATAAGTACGATGGAAATGAGAAGTGAGAAAAAGAGTTTTCAGGAACTAAAAAGGAAGGTTAAATGAGGCGTCTGTATTATCTTTACAAGATGATACGGAGAATTTTGTAATTTATAGCGATGCTTCGCATAGAGGACGAGATTGCGTGCTCATGTAGCATGGCAAGGTCATTACGTATGCATCACGCCCGTTAAAGGATTATGAGAAGGTTTATCCTACTTATGATCTAAAATTGGCAGCTGTAGTTCTTGAATTAAAAATCTGAATATAGTATTTATACGGGGAGAAGTGTGAGATATACATAGACTATAAGAGTCTGAAATATATCTTCACACAGAAGGAGTTGAATATGAGGTATAGAAGGTGATTGGAATGGATAAAGGATCATAACTGTGATATCTTATATCATACAGGGAAGGTAAACGTAGTAGCCGACGCGTTAAGTAAGAAGGGTAGGGAAAAGCTATCGACGTTAACAACTCAGAATGAGATGGCGAGAATGGAGTTAGAATTTAAATTACAAAATAAAGTGGTAGAAATGTTATTCACAATGTAGACTCAATCCACGAAAATGGAATGAGTCAAGGAAGTACAACTAGGTAACGAGGAATACAAGCGAATGAAAAGGGGATGAAGGATGAAGAGAAGACCAAGTATAATCTTGTTTTGAAGGAAGAATTTGAGTTCCAAATAATTTTTAAAGTTAAAAGAAAAATAGTGAGTGAGGCCGTAGTTCGAGGTGTTAGATACATCCAGGTAGTACTGGGATGTATTAAGACCTTCGATGGAACTTTAGGTGGGCCAATATGAAAAGAAAGATAGCGTAATGTGTTAATAAGTGCTTAACTTCCAATTCAGATTAATGATAGGAAGGAACAAGTATTGAGAAATAAGATAATACCTTCGGTGAAGGTGAAATGGAGGAACCACAATGCCGAAGAAGTAACGTAGGAACTCAAGATTAGAATGATTGAAAATTTTCCTCATTTGTTTATGAATTGTAGCGAGATTCTGGGGACAGAATCCTTATAAGGGGGAAGAATGTAACGTCTGAGAAAATTGAATTTTTATGATAATTAAATTTTTATTTGATTATGTGGATTAAATGAATTTAATTGATTATTTATGTGAGTAAGCTATGTGAAGGTCATTCTATGACCTAGAATGTGCGGATGTGGTTAGGATTTTGGCTATGTGGTAGAATTAAAGTGTTTGAATTTTCAAGACAAAAATAAAAGTTTTCCGAGAAATTTCCGTAAAAACAATATTCATTGATTTCTGCTCGGGAAATATTTTTGAACTTCCGAGAAACGCGTAATGATAGAATTCTAAGACAAGATGGAATATCCAATAATATTTTAGTTATGGCAAATGAAGTTTTTGCTTGAGGACTTAAAACCTAACGGTTAGGGAAAGTGATTTCCGAGAAGGAATTAAAATGCGTATAATGAATTAAGCGATGATCGTATGATGCGTAAGTAGTATACGAGGTAATGAATATGAGTACGATACGAGGTATTATACGAGTATGTATGAATGATGGTATGTCGTGTATGAATAAGTATATTGAAAGTAGTATGCACACAAGCCAATCATGTTTGATGATAAAGCATATACTTTGTAACAATCTTATTCATTTATTAATAAAAAGTATTAATTTATTAAAGGCTTTTAATTATCTACATGATGCTGTTTTATAATATGTGATAAACCCATAGTTTTAAGCAATGCTTTTAGAATAATGATGATGATCATTCTAATGAGATCTAAATTCTTAGAAAGCTTAAAACTAAAATAGTTCCCAATCGTTGGATTACTAAATTGGGGATTAGTAAATCCGGATAGATTGGTACATACGTTGCTTGCTCATTGGATGAGGATGATTGATCTCATGATCATTTGTGTGGAGACACTAAAGCAAGTATGTAGGTGCTTATTAGAGAATAAGTTCACTAAACGTGGCTCGCTAAGGAATACCTAATGGAGTTTTACTTGCCTGTCAATAGGAATTCCTGTAGTGATAGTAGTACAAGTAATCCTTGGACTTGAGATCATCATAGTATCTTGTGTATGATGAGTTATACTTTGACTTATTCATTAAGACCCTTAGGGTATATCAAAGGGTATGCTTGGGTATAATAAGTTGTACATGGAGATAATGTATGATCAATAAAGAATCTACCACTTTAATAAAAGAAGAGAAATGTCCTATGTGATTTGATAAATGACAACCCAAAGAGTCCTTGGTTAAAGCGTAATGAAATTAGAAAGGAGTTTCTAATTTGCATTATTTGGAGTTGTGCATTTAAGGATAAAATACATATAATTAAATAAAATAAGACTTGACAAGAATTCCATGTCTTATATTTAATCGGGGACATCAGTATGGTGGAAGGATTGAATTGTACAGTAACTATTTACTCAAAGGTTCTTTTATGATTAATGTTGAAATCTATATTATCCGGAAAGTCGTTGATCGCTAGGGAGGCTTATCCCTATTATAGAATAAATATTATTTATTTAAATAAATTAATTATTTAATTTATTTATTTAAATAAGATTAGAATTATTCTAATTGATTTATTCACAACCTGTTTAATATGGAAAACCTAAAGGGTCACACCATAAAAGGAAGAATAATTATTTAAGAAGTTAATGGCATAATCGTAATAATATGTTATGTATATTTAATTTAATCTATGGTGATAGAATAAATTAAATAACTTAATATTTATTATTTAATATTTTAGAAATATTAAATATAAATTAATAAGAGGAGTCTTATTAATATTATTACAATTATTATTATTTTAATTTTTAAAAGAGTTTAGGAATTAATTTAATATAAGTACTCTCATTTTTTCCTAATTGGATTAGGAAGGAAAATTAGTTAAAGGAGTTTAATTAATTATCCCTAATAAGATTAGGGAGCTTAATTAATTAAAAGAATTTAATTAATTAAATAAAACTCAATTCCTTAATTGTTAAGATGGGTTGCCCACATCTATAAATAAGAGGAGTCTTATTATGGGTGGTGGGGGTTGTTGACTTTTTCAACATACGTAATAATTCCAATTTATTGGAGAGTACGTTCTTTTCTATAGAGATAGAAAACTAGGGTTTGAGCCAAATACCCAACTTCTTGAATTCCTTTTCTTCCTTGGTGGATCACCTCTAGAGGCCAAACACTTGGGTGGCTAACGTTGATCAAAGGAAGGAACCAAACCCGGTGGATTCAAGTTGAATGCGAAAAGGATTGGAGGTGAACTTGTACCTGAGGAAGCTCAGATCTTCAAGGGAATAATTTTATTCTTTATCTTTTCGTTTAATTAATAATTGTGCATAAAGGGTGATCCGGGTTTATGGTTTGTAAATTTTTTAAAACTCTGATTTTACACGTTTCCGCATTTTTTATGCAATTTGATTGCGTTCATGAATATTACAAACCTAACAGTGGCATCAAAGCCAAACCTTTATGCGAATTATTAATTATTTTAATTTGATATGTATATTGATATGTGTTTTAGAACAATTTAATTGGGCATAATTTTATTGTATAAAATTTATTTATTAAAAAAATAAAAATGAGATTAGCGAAACTGTGAATTCGCTGGCTTAGGATTTGCGTTGACTTATGGTTCACGTGACCCATTTTAAGGCTGCAGGAATGATTGACAAGTGATTTTTATTTTTTTTTAAAAGCTGATCGTGGGTTAATCAAATGGTTTTGAAGGGATAGCGTGGCAATTTTTTTTTGCTGTACCAATCCATGGTATTTACATATTATTACTAACTAAAGAAGAAATTAGTTTTCTTACTTCAAACCATGATCACGTGGCCCATGTAAAGGAAAAGAATCGGCAGGAGCATGAATAATGATATGACTAATGAATTGGGCCAAATGTTTGCTCACTGCAATATGGCTTAATCAAGGGATGTCATCAAATATATAATATATATATGCGGTTTATATATATATATATATATATATAATAGTTATATATATATTATTCTTAATAATTTTAGAATTAAAATAAAGTTTATTTTAATTTTAAAATAAAAAAAAAGTTTATTTTAATCTTAAAATAAAAAGTTTAATTTAATTTTAAAATTAAATTTCATGCTAACTAATTAGAGTTGGAATTGGATTCCATGATAACTAATTGGAGTTGAAATTGGATTCTATTTTTCCTTAAATAAAGGAGTTTATTTTGATATGAAATTAGATTTCATATTATTCAAAAAAAAAAAAAAGTTTATTTGTGAATAGGAAAAAGAATCAGTCTTTCCTTAAATAAAGGAGTTTATTTCGATATGAAATAAGATTTCATATTATTCAAAATAAATGAGTTTATTTGTGAATAGGAAAGATAATCCGTGTTTCCTTTAATAATTTTTTTTTACATGGAATTGGATTCCATAATTAATTAAAATAAAGGAGTTTATTTTGATTAAAGATTTTGATTAAAATAAAATAGTTTGTTTTATTCAAAATTGGATAAATTAAAATAAAATAGTTTTATTTTGATTTAAATTTGGATTAAAATAAAGGAGTTTATTTTGATTCAAAATTAGATTTTATACTAAGTAAATTTGCCCATTAAATGATATCAATATATATATTAAATGTTTATTATTCATAAGATGAATGTTATTTATTGATGCATATGATGATGTATATGATAATAAATGGGATTGATTATGTACTTTATTGACCAATATGATTGGATTTTATTTTAGTTGGATGCATGAATGTATGGGTTTTATTAAATGGGGTCTCTGCGTACCTCGCCTTTCTAATTTTTCTTAATATAAATTCTATCTCCTCCTATGTACTTCCCTCGATCACGATCAAGGTTTCTATTTATTTTAAATAGTTTTGTAATAGGAATAGTTAGAATTAATTTTGAAGAATTAGAGATCAAGGAGCAAGGAGCAAGGAGCGCTTGAAGACCCGTTTGTAATGGAGCCGGGGTTTAAATGTAATAGTTATATTTAAATATTATTTCTTGCACCTCTAGGGTTTGACCTTTTGGTTCACTTGGTGGCTCTAGTGAACCAAACTAGAATAAAAGTCCATAATCAATTCGGGTAGAATATAGTATTCTATATATGCATGCTTATACTATATATATTATATATTATGCAAACATGCTTCGCATGTTCATTAATATGACGCGTATTTTATATATATATGTGCATGCATGCACTAAACAAGATGAGACAAATTAATAACAAAACCCTCAATTTTTTATATTAAGTCCTAAGCGCTCAAAGATATTTGGAATATCGAACGTCAGCTTTCTAGCATGATAAAATTAATTGAGTATTAAATATTTAATATGAGTTTGTTGTGTCACCACAAGGCAAGTATTAAGTATTTAAGATGTTAATTTATCACATTTGATGCTTATAAAGAAAATTGAACAATATTGTTTTGTTGTGTCACCACAAGGATGATATTTTTCTTTTTGAATATATGGAGTGCTAGGTCGGACTTAACTTGGATAATTTTGATTCGGATGTGCCACCACTGATCAAAATAATCTAAGAGGGCAAAAAGAAAAGGAGTTCAGATAGTTGATGTAATTGACAAAAGTTGTCTACTATTTATTTATATATAGTTTGTTGTGTCACCACAAGGCTATATACATTTGAAATGGGATCCTTATTCTCACTAGCAAATCTTTAATTAGATTTTGCCGAACTATATAAGTGAGGGTAGTATAGTTTGAAGAAAATAGTGGGAGATACCAATTTAAAACAAGACCTAAATTATTTTGGTAATTAATAAAAGAATGTATGTTAAAATGTTGTTAATTACAAATTCATTTACAGAATTTTACAATGTCTAAATTACTATCACTGCGTAGCATATTAGATGCTAAATTAATCGGACCGAATTAAACAGATTGGTTAAGGAAATTGAGAAAAGTTCTCATAGCTGAAAAGCTATCTTATGTCCTTAATACGCCTATCCCTGCAATGGTTGCAGACAATGCCTCTGAGGAAGACATTGCTACTTTTAGAAAGTGGCAAGATGATGCACAGTTGGCTCAATGCATCATGCTCGCATCTATGAGTAACGAGCTTCAGCGTCAGCATGAAACTATGGATGCTTCTACTATATTCCTGCACATCAAGTAGTTGATGGTGAGGAAAGTAGGACTGATAGATATCAGATATCTAAGGAGCTCTTCCGATCTAGAATGACCGATGACAAAGACAAAGATCTGATAAAAGTCCTTAACATTATCAATTTGATTGATCAATTAGACAACGAAGTTTTGTCATGGATGGAAAGTTGAGCCAAGATTTGATCTTGCACTCACTTAGGACTCCTTTCACAATTGTTGTGAATTTTTCATATAAACAAGCTAGATATCGCCTTCGTTGATTTGCTTAACATGTTGAAAAATGATGAGAGTCACTTTCAACCAAGAAAGACCATGTCTTCTTGGTAGGGGCCAAAGGATCTTTCCCAAAAAGAAGAACGATTCAAAGAAGGTATATAGAAAGGCAAAAACAAAGGATAATAAGAACAAAACTGATATGGATAGCAAAGGAGTTTGCTTCCACTGCAATAAGCCTAGATACTGGAAAGAAACTGCAAGAAGCATCTTGCAGAGGCTAACCAAAGAAGCTTAGTGAAGTTTTGGTTACAAATACAAATTTGTTCATGATTTAAAATAATTTTTTCTTTAAGTCAAGGTTCTACTTGGATATTGGATATCGACTTTGGTTATCATAAATATAGATTTATGAAGGGACCAAGAAGAAGTAGAAAGCTAAACAAAGATAAATAATCTTATGTGTGGGAAATGAAGCAAAGGTTGCTACATTAGCCATAGGAACTTATAGTTTAGCAATCCCTACGGGCAAATCTATTAAGTCAATAAGATGTTATTGTATTTCAGTACTTGTTAGAAACGTTATTTCCATTTTATTATTGGACAATAAAATTTTTGGTATTATAATTAAGAACAATTGTTGTTCTATTTATAATAATAATGTTTCGTATAGAACTGAAAGATTACTTAATGGATTTTGTATACTTGACTTACATGAAAATAATTTTGCATATTGAACAAATTAGTATAAGAAAAGGAGATGATCATTCAAAGAGTTGAATGTGTGTATTTGCTGAAATACAAGTGTGAATTATTTGAAAGGTTTAAACAATTCAAAAGTGAAACAAATTGGCAAAGTATTAGGATTCTTTGATCGGATCAAGGAAGGAATACTTATGTAATAAGTTTCTAGATCATCTTAAATGGTTTTCTCATAATGGACACCTCCTGATACATAATAATTGATTGATGTATCTGAAAGGAAAAATCGTACCTTGTTGGACATGGTGCTGTCCATAATGATTTTATCGACATTCCAGTATCCCTATAGGGTAATGTCCTAGAAATGGCTGCATATCTACAAAAGGTAACCTCAAAATCCGGCCTCAAGACTCCATAAAAGTTATGGACATGGAGGATTCCTAATCTTAAGTATGTTAAGATAAGGGGTTGTCCAACTTATGTGAAAAGGTTTCAAAGGATAAGCTTGGGACAAGATTTGACATGTACAGATTTGTGGGACATCCTAAAGTAAGTTTAGGGTATATGTTCTATAATTCTACTTAGCAAAAGGTGTTTATTACGAAACACGCGCGCTTTCTAAGAGAAAGGTGTTTATCATTAAAAGGGGCTAGTGGGAGGATAATAGATCTTCAAGAGTTCAAGAACCACAAAATACTATAAGTCAAATAAGAGGAACACGTAGATAGACCTATTATACCACAACCTGAATCAGAACGGAATAGTATCAAGATACCTAGGAGGTATGGATTCATCATGAATGATGATGATGAGGTACACATCATAGAAGATGATGATCCAGAGTTACATTCGATGAGGTAAGACTTCTAGTGTGTACAAAAGGGTCAGTGGGAGCGTCGTGAAATTTCTAGTATTATATGTTGATATACTACGGATGAGGAATAACATATCAATGCTATAATCAGTAACGATAAAGTTGTCTAAACAATCCTCCATGAATGATTTGGGAAGAGTATCATTATTGGGGATGCAAATCTATATAGATAGATTCAAGAGGATGCTCGACTTAACCCAAGGAATGTATATTCATTTGATGCTAAAGTTGTTTAGCATGGCAAACTCCAAGAGATGTCTCATGTTGATGAGCTATGGAGTGTATCTCTCTTAATAGTCCCCACAGACTCCTGAAAAGAGAGGTCGCATGAGTGACAATCATGTATGCAATGAAATGTACGAGACCTGATGTTGATCAGTCATATTATGGAGAAGTTCACTATGAGTCGCTGAAAACATCTTAAAGTGCTTAACCCAAGACTAAGGATGTGATCATATTCATGGTGGGTCTAAATTAAAACTAGAGGGCCTAATGCACTCAAGTTTTTTCGCATGCACTCAAGAAGACAGAAAATCCACTTTAAGGTAAAGTGTTACCTTGAGCGGTGGTGTAGTGAATTGGAAAGGTTCCAAACAAAGAAAGAGTTCTTTGGTTTAGTGATAAAGACAAAGTAAATAGCTATAAATGAAGGCGCAAGTTGATTGTTTGGATTAAAAGTTCATTACGTAACTAGGAATAGTTCCTAAGTCTCATCTTGGATCTAAACATGTGTGTGGCACTTTCATTTGATTATTAGAATCATTGAAAGATGGGAAATCACTATAGATAGTGGACTCTCATGAACAACATTACATATCCATTAACTAAAGCTTATCCAACAACAGGATAATCGTCACTTAGAGAAGAAGAGTGTAAGATACAATGGCGATTGGCTTTAGTGCAAGTGGGAGATTGAAAGTAGTATGCTACAAGCCAATCATGTTTGATGATAAAGCATATACTTTGTAACAATCTTATTCATTTATTAATAAAAAGTATTAATTTATTAAAGGCTTTTAATTATCTACATGATGTTGTTTTTATAATATGTGATAAACCCATAGTTTTAAGCAATGCTTTTAGAATAATGATGATGATCATTTTAATGAGATCTAAATTCTTAGAAAGCTTAAAACTAAAATAGTTCCCAATCGTTGGATTACTAAATTGGGGATTAGTAAATCCAGGATAGATTGGTACATACGTTCTTGCTTCATTGGATAAGGATGATTGATCTCATGATCAATTGTGTGGAGACACTAAAGCAAGTATGTAGGTGCTTATAGAGAATAAGTTCACTAAACGTGGCTCGCTAAGGAATACCTAATGGAGTTTTACTTGCCTGTCAATAGGAATTCCTGTAGTGATAGTAGTACAAGTAATCCTTGGACTTGAGATCATCATAATATCTTGTGTATGATGAGTTATACTTTAACTTATTCATTAAGACCCTTAGGGTATATCAAAGGGTATGCTTGGGTATAATAAGTTGTACATGGAGATAATGTATGATCAATAAAGAATCTACCACTTCTAATAAAAGAAGAGAAATGTCCTATGTGATTCGATAAATGACAACCCAAGTAGTCCTGGCCAAGGCAGAATGAAATTAGAAAGGAGTTTCTAATTTGCATTATTTGGAGTTGTGCATTTAAGGATCGAAATACATATAATTAAATAAAATAAGACTTGACAGTAATTCCATGTCTTATATTTAATTGGGACATTGTATGGTGGAAGGATTGAATTGTACAGAACTATTTACTCAAAAGGTTCTTTTATGATTAATGTTGAAATCTATATTATCTGGAAAGTCGTTGATCGCTAGGGAGGCTTATCCCTATTGTAGAATAAATATTATTTATTTAAATAAATTAATTGTTTAATTTATTTATTTAAATAAGATTAGAATTGTTCTAATTGATTTATTCACAACCGGTTTAATATGGAGAACCTAAAGGGTCACACCATAAAAGGAAGAATAATTATTTAAGAAGTTAATGGCATAATCGTAATAATATGTTATGTATATTTAATTTAATCTATGGTGATAGAATAAATTAAATAACTTAATATTTTTACAATTTAATATTTTAGAAATATTAAATATAAATTAATAAGAGGAGTCTTATTAATATTATTACAATTATTATTATTTTAATTTCTAAAAGAGTTTAGGAATTAATTTAATATAAGTACTCTCATTTATTCCTAATTGGATTACGAAGGAAAATTAGTTAAAGGAGTTTAATTAATTATCCCTAATAAGATTAGGGAGCTTAATTAATTAAAATAATTTAATTAATTAAATAAAACTCAATTCCTTAATTGTTAAGATGGGTTGCCCACATCTATAAATAAGAGGAGTCTTATTATGGGTGGTGGGGGTTGTTGACTTTTTCAACATACGTAATAATTCCAATTTGTTGGAGAGTACGTTCTTTTCTATAGAGATAAAAACTAGGGTTTGAGCCAAATATCCAACTTCTTGAATTCCTTTTCTTCCTTGGTGGATCACCTCTAGAGGCCAAACACTTGGGTGGCTAACGTTGATCAAAGGAAGAAACCAAACCCGGTGGATTCAAGTTGAATGCGAAAAGGATTGGAGGTGAACTTGTACCTGAGGAAGCTCGGATCTTCAAGGGTATGATTTTATTCTTTATCTTTTCGTTTAATTAATAATTGTGCATAAAGGGTGATCCGGGTTTATGGTTTGTAAATTTTTTAAAACTCTGATTTTACACGTTTCCGCATTTTTTATGCAATTTGATTGCGTTCATGAATATTACAAACCTAACATATATGAGTTAGAACGAAGTATTATACGAGGTATTATATGAATGATACTCGAAAATGACCGAATTCCGACTTATAACGAAGAAACGAACGTTGAACGTTCACGAACGTTTATCGTTTTTGTTAAAATGAACTAATAGGTGAATTTTGAGTTAACGGATTCGAAAATGGAAAATTCTTGCATGAACATGTAGAATATGTGATTTGTGAGCTAATGGCTTTTGAACGAGCCAATTCAGACATAAAATGATCAAATTTGGAGTCCGGGAAGTTCGCAAAGTTCAAAAAAAAACTGTTAAAGTTGTCTGGTACTGAGGTCTGGCGCCGCAATGCTAGACAAAGCACTATAAGTGGCGCCGCAGCGCCGAGTAGAGAGGCTAGACACTGCAGAGTGGCACCGCAGCGCGACTCAAAAGCTGGAGTCTCGCGCCGCAGTACCGAGACCGAGAGTTGGGTACTGGAGTTTGGCGCCACAGCGCCAATCGTAAGCATGAGGACGGCGTCGCAGCGCCGAGTAAAAAAAATTGCTTGACCAATTTAATTGTGAACCCAATTGTTCGCAACACAAGTATGGGGCATGTGTGGACTTAAAATACATGGTAAGACAATTACTATATCATGTATATAGTGATAAAATTTAGGAATTTAACGATTGTTTACTTAGTATTTAATCAGAGGACATAAAGTGTAAAAAAAAGGTAAACCATATTCAATTACTATGGTACTTAACCTATAGTTATGGAGTATTGGTGTAGTAATATAAGAAAGATAATTGATTGATGATGGTTATAACGTTGAGAGTTACAACTAAAAGTTGTTGAATATTTCGTGAATGTGAACGGTATGCAATAAGTGTACTTAACCAATGACGATCGAGTTTCGATTAATAACGTAAGAACGTTAGTAGGCCATAAAGAAGATTAATAAGTCGAATTGACCTTTATTAATGAAGTAAATTCACTTAAGACATAGAAGAGAAAGAAGTTGGTAAGAATAATGTAATGCGATAACCGTAACCAATGATAACAAATCTAATGAACAATTAGATTGAGAAGAAGGGTTAGATACGTTAGGTACCATACATATAATTATGACCTAATGTGGTATGTTATGCGGTTATGTATTGTAGAGACTGTAAAGACCAAGAATTGTTGAGTATTTATTTGAAGACGCTGAAGGCAAGTTTTCTTAACGCTTGTCTAACCTTCGTGTTAGTCAGGTTTTTAGTAATTCATGTTATGAGATGCATGAATGGTTTTAAAGAAAGGGTTGATGCCAGTTTTAACTTGGCTAGACTGATCTTAAAAGATTGATTGATTTATTTACAAGTCTTTCAATATAGAATTGATAACGCTATCCTACGCCTATTGTTTGGTACGGATTCAAGGTAAGTCTGAGTATGAATAAACAAATGTATTTTTACATCGATTATTCGATGGGCACACGAGGTTGCCAAAACTTAAACGTAAATACGTTTAACGGATGAGTGTTGATCAACATAGAGTACTATAGGCTGATCACCTAGAAGTGCTCGTAAGAAATATAGAACTTACGGTCTTAGTACCGGGTTGTCCTTTTCATGAATAAAAGCTAAAGAGAATGTTCATGGTCTATGGACCTACTCAGAATTTCTAAGCTACTATATGTGCTTCGAAATAGTTTTATGAAATGAGAAGTGTTATTTAATGTTTCATAGTACTTCATAACTATTGTCCAGTTAATGAAGAATAATCATATGATTCTCGAAGTGGTATCTATATAATATATTGTTAGACTTACTGAGCTAGTTGTGCTCGCTTCTTGCTTGAATCATATGATTGCTGCCAAGGTCGAGCGAACCGAGGGTTCTAGTAAAGATAAAGGCAAGGCGAAGATGAATGACTAGTTTATTTTGTAATAGACTAGTATGTTTGTATGAATTATATTACAATGAACACAGAATGTAATGGTTTCATAACTTGGGAACGAGATGTATTATTATTAATGTAATTAGAATGTCATTGATACACTCATGTTGATGTTGTTTCAATAGAATGAATGTACAGTTATGAGTACCGTGGAGCACCATCTGTCGGGTTGGAAGATACCCGAATTTAGGGGCGTCACACATCCCATGTACTTCGATTTCATTTGGATAAAAGTAGTTTTTAAATCCGTTAACAATGAATTCACTATTTAACTTTCTATTACGCGTTCGTTTAACGTTCGTGAACGTTTATAACTCGTTTCTTCGTTTTAAGTCAGAATTCGACCATTCTTGAGTCCACGACTCTTAAATACGTTTTTCTACAATACGCCATCAAAAACCAAAGTTTTTGAGTTAAACAATAAATTTTGACTATTAATCCGAAAATTCTACGATTTCAACGTTTAACGCCTAATCTTGTAAATTTTGCCATAACTTTGTTACTGGAGTTTTATACACCAAATCAAATGGAACTAATCCATTGATTCATTATCTATAACCTAACCAAGCAATATGCATATAAGTTATACTTAATGGTTTTCAATTTGTCCATCAACAACCAAATCACCGCTTAAGGTTTTCTTCGATTAAACTTACTTAAACGCTTATGAATCTTAATTGTACATGGCTTATCAATGTTTTAATTCGCTAATAGCCATCCTTATTACTCCAGAAGAGACATGCTCCACCAATTCATACTTCTCTATGAAAAATAAATAGTAAAGGATCGAAGACTAAGGTTTACGTATTATTACCTTAATGTTCTTCGCGTTCTTGAATAAAACTTGAATACTTTGCCTTGGATTCTTCTTCATTACTTGTTAATACTCTTATCTCTCTCTCTCTCTCTCTCTCAATATATATTGGTTAAAGTTTGTAAAACAAATAATGAACCAACTTTGCTTTCTTATATAGAAAACCAAATTGAGGTCAAAATGGTCAAGTGGTCCACCTCCTTACAATTCATTACTTAGCCACCAAGTAAAACCACTTTACTTGGCCACTAAGTGGCCAGCCGACATGGCCCTTTGGGTCTCACATGGGTTGCCCCATGGGTTTTACCCATGTGGTGATCCATCGGTTTGATCCGCAATTTGGTTTCTTGGTTTGAGCTTAGAATTAATTCGTATTGGGCCTATTTTGGGCTTGATTTACATAACTTTGGGCTTTACATAATCCAAGTCCAATTGGAATTAACAAAGTCCAATTACTAAGAGTCCATTAAGAACTAATCGTATTCTACTCGTACAATTCTCGTATTCTCTTCGTATATTATTCATACGATATTCGTATTATAAGTCGTAATAATCGTCATACTATACTCATATAATAACTAGTATAATACTCGCATTTCTCACGTATAATAACCATATTCATTATACATAGCCATTTCATTTTCGAAACTCACTTTTCCTAACCCTTAGGTGTTAGGTTCACAGGCGAAAACTTCGTTTGCCATAACTGAAATATTATTGGATATTCCATCTCGTCTTAAAATTCTATCATTACACATTTCTCAGAAATTCAAAATAAATTTCCGAGCAGAAACGGATGAATAGTGTTTTTACAAAAATTTCTCGGAAAACTTTTATTTTTATCTTGGAAATTTAATACAATTAATCCTATCACATAGCCAGAATCCTAACCACATCCACACATTCTAGGTCATAGAACGACCTTCAAACAACTTACTCACATAAATAGACAATTAACTTCATTTAATTCAAATAATCAAATAAAAATTTAATTCACATAAAATTCAATTTTCTCGGACGTTGCATTCTCCCCCCTTATAAGGATCGTGTCCCCATAATCTTGATACAAATATATAAACAAATGGGGAAATTTTTTCTTCATTTTACTCTCGAGTTCCCACGTTACTTCTTCGGCATTGTGATTCCTCCAAATTACCTTCACCGAAGGTATTATCTTATTTCTCAAGACTTGTTCCTTCCTATCAACAATCTAAATAGGAAGTTCTTCATACGTTAAGTCTTTTTCTATCTGAATAGATTCATACTCTATTACATGTTTGTAGACCGGTTTATAAGGACGCAATACAGACACATGAAACACATTGTGTATTCGTTCCATCTCTGGAGGTAAAGCTGCTTAATAAGATACCTCTCCTACCCTTCTTAAAATTTCAAAAGGTCCTATATACCTTGGACTTAACTTCCCTTTCTTTCCAAAATGTATCTTCCCTTTCCAAGGTGATACATTCAGAAAGACATACGACCGTACCTCAAACTCCATCTTCTCATGGTGAGGATCTGTATACTTCTTTTGTCTATCTTGAGCCCCTACCAATCGAGTACATATTAACTTTACCATGTCTGCCGTTTGTTGTATCATCTCAGGTCCCAACATCCAACGTTCACCTACTTCATCCCAACACAGTGGGATTCTACACTTCCTCCCATATAATGCTTCGTAAGGCAGCATGCCTATACTAGCGTGAAAACTATTATTGTAAGCGAATTCCACCAAAGGCAGATGTTCATCCCAACTCCCCTTGAAATCCATAACGCAAGATCTTAACATATCTTCTAGCATTTGAATTGTCCGTTCACTTTGTCCATCCATCTGAGGATGATACACTGTACTCAACCTCAACTGTGTTCCTAGTTGTTCTTGCAAACTTCACCAAAAATTCGATGTGAATCGTGGATCACGATCTGACACAATCGAAACCGGTACTCCATATCTTGAAATAATTTCTTTGACATAAATTTTAGCCAATTGCTCTAGGTTATACCTAACTCCTATTAGTAAGAAGTGAGTCAATTTTGTCAACCGATCCACTAATACCCAAATAGCATCGTATCCCTTCCATGTCATTGGAAGTCCCACCACAAAGTCCATTGTGATATGCTCCCTTTTCCATTCTGGAATCTCTAGTGATTGTAATAATCCACTCGGTCATTGGTGTTCAGCCTTAACTTTCTTACAAGTTAAGCACTTCATAACATATTCTGTTATCTCTCTCTTCATGTTTGGCCACCATAAGTTCTGTCGAAGGTCTTGATTCATCTTAGTACTACCTGGATGTATCAAGTACCTCAAAATATGGGCCTCACTCATTATCTCTTCTTTTAACTTAGAATTATCTGGAACCCAAATTCTTCCTTCAAAACGAAGTAATCATTCTTTATCAAGGTTATACTTAGTCTTCTCTTCATCCTCCATCCTCTTCTTCATTCGTTCGCAGTCCTCGTTACCTAGTTGTACTTCTTTAACTCGTTCCACTATGGTTGGTTGGATCTCCATTGTGAATAAAATCTCTACTGCTTCACTCGGTAATTTAACTTCTAGCTCCATTCTTGTCATCTCTGTTATTAACTCATTCTGAGTCGTTAACATTGATAGCTTTTCCCTACCCTACCTACTTAACGCATCGGCTACTACATTTGCTTTTCCTGGATGATATAAGATATCACAGTCATAATCTTTTATCAATTCTAACCACCTTCTCTGCCTCATATTCAACTCCTTTTGTGTGAAGATATATTTCAGACTTTTATGGTCAGTGTATATCTCACACTTCTCCCCGTATAAATAATGTCTTCATATTTTTAAGGCAAAAACTACAGCTGCCAATTATAGGTCATGAGTAGGATAAACCTTCTCATAATCCTTCAACTGGCGTGACACATACGCAATGACCTTGCCATGCTGCATGAGCACGCAACCCAGTCCTCTATGTGAAACATCGCTATAAACTACAAAATTCCTTGTATCATCTGGTAAGGATAATACAGGTGCCTCACTTAACCTCCTTTTTAGTTCCTGAAAACTATTTTCACACTTCTCAGTCCACACATACTTCACTGACTTCCTCATCAAATTCGTCAACGGAGTAGCAATTTTTGAAAAGTCCTGGATGAACCTTCTATAGTATCTCGCTAACCCCAGAAAACTCCAAACCTCAGTTGGTGTTTTTGGGTGTTCCCAATTATTAACTGCTTCCACCTTCTCTGGATCAACAGAAATGCCATCTTTATCAATAACATGTCCTAAAAACTACACTCTTTCAAGCCAAAATTCACACTTAGTGATTTGTGCATACAACTTCTCCCTCCATAGTGTTTCAAACACTATTCTCAAATGTTCATCATGATCTTCTGGCTTCTTAGAATAGACTAGAATATCATCAATGAACACTACAACAAACTTGTCTAAATATTGTTTGAACACTCTGTTCATCATATCTATAAATGTGGTTGGCGCATTAGTCAACCCAAATGACATAACCAAAAACACGTAATGACCATAACCAGTTTTGAACGTCGTCTTAGGTACATCCTCCTTCCTTACTTTCAACTGATGGTACCCCGTACGCAAATCTATCTTAGAAAAATACTTTGCCCCTTTCAACTGAACAAATAGATCATTGATTCTGGGCAATGGGTATTTATTCTTAATCGTTAACTTGTTCAACTCTCGATAGTCGATACAAAGTCGTAACGACCCATCCTCCTTCTTTACAAACAATACCGGTGCTCCCCACAGAGACACATTCGGTTGAATGTACATCCTATCTAATAGTTCTTATAATTGAACCATTAACTCCTTCATCTCTACCGGAGCCATCCTATATGGTGCCCTAGAAACTGGTTCCATACCCGGTAACAAATTAATCACAAATTCGACCTCCCTATCCGGCGGAAGACCTGGTAACTCCTCTGGAAATACATCCGCGAACTCTTGTACTATAGGTAGCTATTCCAATGATGCTTCCACTCTCTGGGTATCCACAACATGGCACAGGTATCCTATACATCCTTTCCTCAACATCTTCCTAGCTTGTCTCATGGTTAGACAAAAAGAGTGTCCCGATGATTTACTACCATAGAACACTACCTTGGGTTTCTTAGAAAGACGAAGGTTCACACTTTTCCTATGACAATCTATTATAGCTCTATGGTTAATCAACCAATCCATACCGAGAATTACATCAAATTCTCTCAACCTTATCGGTATTAAATCTACCGATAATTTGTTACCTCTAATATCAACACAACAATTCCTGTGAATGTGATCAATGGGAATTATCTCTTCGTTTGCTACCTTAACTTCTAAAGGTATTTCTAATCTTTTCGGGAATAAACCTAATCGTTTAGCAAATTCACATGTTATAAAAGAACAAGTAACACCCAAATCAAACAAAACATAAGCATTTATTTCATTGACTGGAATGATACCTGCAACTACATCCGCTAATGCAACCGCATCTTGGACAGTCATATTAAAAGTACGGGCCGTGGGTCTACCCGACAATGGTGTTAGTCCAGTAATGGCTAACTTACCACTACTAGCACTCTTGCTACCCTCTGACCCCTTATTTGGGCAATTTCTTGTTATGTGGTCCATCGAACCACATACAAAACAGGCCTGGTTCTTCTTAGGATTAGGACAATTGGGTGATATATGACCCTCCTTCCCACAGTTGTAACAAACCAATTTCTCCTTAAGGCAGACTCTTTGATGAGCCTTTCCGCATGTCTGCATGCTTCGATCCTACGCTTATGATCCCCTTATTTTACTCCAGTATTCCCAGAGTTAAAAATCTTCCTCTTGGGCATACTTCCACTGCCACTAGCTCCATCCGCCTTTGATCCTCACTCTCCTTTGCTCTTATTCTTTCTCTCTTTGTGGTATTGGCGCAAAGCCTCACTACCACCCTTAGCAATAATTACTTTCTCCAGAATGGTTCCATACGAAGCACTCTGGAATACAGAAATCCTACTATAGAGCCAGGGTTTCAGTCCCTGCTCAAACCTACGAGCCTTCCTCTCCTCAGTGTCCACTTGATGTGGAGCAAATCTTGTCAATTCATTGAATTTGGCCGAATACTGGGGAACCGTCATATCCCCTTGCTTAAGTTCTAAGAACTTAATCTCCATTCTCCCCTACATGCTTGTAGGAAAATTGTTCTCAAAGAAAACCTTCTAAAACTGTTCCCACATGACAACATCTATTCTAGCCCTACCCTGGTGAGCTTCCTACCAGAAGTTGGCTTCTCCTTTCATCATATAGGTCGCAAAAGAAGTCTTTTTCACCTATCCTACGTTTGTAATAATAAACGCCTTCTCTATTTCCTTCACCCAAGTCCGAGCCTCTATTTGGTCCGTGGTTCCTTTGAACTCCAGCAGACCTACACTTTTAAATTCCTTAAAGGTAGTTGTTCTGACTACCCTAGGTACCGCGGGTGCTCTACCCCCGGTTTGATTAAATGCAGCCGTTAATAAATTAATGAACTCCTGCATAGGGTTGTTCTGACCCCTTGGTTATCATTATGGGATTCAGCTTCCTGATTACGTTGTCTTCTTCTTGGCGGTATTTTTCTGATTAAATAAATAAAGTTTCATTATTATCTATTTGCTTACTTAGTTATTATTTGTCAAACAACAACTCATACCATAACAAAGCACATTTAATAAAAACTTCATTATATTAATATGCTTCTTCATAATTTAAACTATTTATAGATTGATTCCATAGCCAAAGCTATTACATTCCTATCCCGCGATTGAATTTCACAAAAATTGGGATTTACAAAAAGACTACCCTTTAATTATACAAAAGAGGGTTTTACGTCACTACACAACATATTTACCGATCTAGACTTCTAATACTGCCTAACAGAATTCTCATGCTTCTCATTCGCAAGAATCGACACAATATCCCGACTAATAGTATGACGAGTTTGTCTCGACTCAATGGAATAACAAGAAATTTTTAGCTTGAAATCCTCGTGAGCACTCTCATTGATGTAAGACATCCGTGATATCTTCTGGTTCCTCTCTTCCAGTTCTTTACGAAGCTCAACAGCCTCATTCTTATAATATGTCGCCTTATCCTTCGTGAGCACCTTCTCATCATGCTCTATCTCAAAATCTGCTTTTGCAGATTCCTTAACTTCATTGAGGTCACTAACCTCCTCCCTCAAGTTCTGCACAATAGTGTGCAGTTGCACATTCTGGTCAAGCACCACTAGATACAATGCCCTTATTGCGTCTGGAGGTGTTGGCTCTAGTGCAGATACCACCGTATTAAACGATGCTACCTCCATATCCTCATCCACATCAAAATATGACGTCGATCCCAAATTTTCCATGTCCCCCTCTAAATAGGCCTCCTCTGGCTCGAACTCTTCTAGGTTCACTATTGGTACCCCCGCCACTGGCACTGGTACTGGCTCTACCCTGTTTACTAACTCTTCACTCACCACGTGTATATCCCTATACATGAAGCTATATCGGGACATCTACAATAACACATAACATGTTGATTAGTACATAATACACAATAATATAAGCACAAATCACATTTAGTTTATTTAGGATTAATTTCCATCTTTTAAATCTTTCGAAACTGTGTTTCTTCAATACTTAATTAACTCATTCTACTTGAGTTTAATTCCTTCTAACTTCTCATTTACTAACGAGGTTATTAGCCTAAGGTTCTTCCCCCCTTAAGTTTTATAACCTAATGCTCTGATACCGACCTGTGACGCTGTAAGACCCCAACTTATTATAAATGAAATTAAATTTCCTCTATTTATTATTTTGAAATAGTAAGGGTTGATTTGATTAATGTGGTTAGTTATGGGTAAAATGCTTAAATATCTTAAATAAGCAAGTGGTTATAAAATATTCATTGTTGTGGGGAATATTCATTTGGTCGTGGAATATTCTTACTATCGAGAATATTAAATGCGACAGTGCTTGCCTTGTGTGGGCCCCATGTGAAGCGATTGGATGAAGAAAACAACAAGTATAAGTTTTTTATAAATAACGGTGTAGTTATTACGAATTAACTTGTTGGAATACCCGATGGTTAAAACACACGAATACGCTGGCGTTGTTGACAAGAAGGCACCAGTATTGCACCAATTATTGATTCTTACGTAAGAAGGCACCACTCAATAACTGTTACAGTAATTACTGTACAATATTTTATTGATTCAATAATTGCTACTGTGACGCCCCCAAAATAGGTATACATCACCTATCTTGAGTCGCCAAATACATGGTACAAAATTCAAATACAACTTAATTATACAACAGTTGTGTAAAATACGACAAAACATATGTTGTGAGTTATAATACAAATATTGTCATCTAGACAATATCCACACTTAATTAAGTCCTCATTACATTTATTATCACACTATTTAACAGAATAGTGAGGACTACTAATGCTATTATCTGGACCGTCACTCCGTTCCCGGACTAATCCCTGCTACGTTCTCATTTCCTGAAGAGAACAATGAAATTAAAAGGGTGAGCTCAACTAGCCCAGTAAGAAATATTATGACTAAGATAATACAGAATAAATTATCGTTAGCCTTCAACAGAGTTAAACTGATACAATAAAACAAACATCAAGTTTAACTACAATGAACAAGCAATCCATTAAAAGAGTCAAGTAGAGAATAAAATCTACTATCTTTTATGATTTAAAAGGTTTTCATCACTTTTATCATTTGGGACTCGAATTTTAATAAATAATCCACATCATCCCCGCTTTTCTGACCAAGGATATTCATTAGTATCACAACCACAATTTATCCATGCACTACAGGCCAAGGATATTCGTGTATTCATCAATGGTCATGATCATGCCAACAACTGTCCATCAATGCACTACGGGCCAATGAGGACTTTTACCACATCATATAAAATGGGCCTCTGCGTTGACAATATCGTACTCGTACCCGTATATGATCTTCTACTCAATGCGTCAACTACCACATTTGCTTTTCCAGGATGGTATTGGATGGTATGATCATAATCTTTCAATAATTCAAGCCAACGTTGTTGTCGCATGTTGAGTTCCTTTTGAGTGAAGAAATATTTGAGGCTTTTATGATCCATAAAGATCTCCACTTTCTCCCCATACAAGTAATGCCTCCAAATCTTTAGTGCAAAAACAACAGCTGCCAACTCTAGATTATGAGTAGGATAATTCCTCTCATATTCTTTGAGTTGTCGAGAGGCATAGGCTATGACTTTCCCATGTTGCATGAGAACACATCCTACCCCTTTGCCTAAAGCATCATTGTAGATGACAAATCCCTCCGAGCCAGATGGTATTGTCAGAACAGGTGCTGAAATGAGTCTCCTTTTGAGTTCTTGAAAACTCTTCTCACATTCCTCGTTCCAACCGAATTTTGTATCTTTCTGAATCAGCTGAGTTAAGGGAGTAGCGACTCGAGAAAACCCTTTTACGAATCTTCGATAATAACCAGCTAAGCCGAGAAAGATACGTACTTCGGTCACTAATTTAGGTTGCTCGCTTTGAATAGCTTCAATTTTTGCTGGGTCAACAGATATTCCATGACTTGATACCATGTGCCCAAGGAATGCTACTTCCTCAAGTCAGAACTCGCATTTCTTCAACTTAGCATAAAGCTTATATTCACAAAGCTTTTGAAGTATCAGCCTCAAGTGTTGCTTATGATCTTCACGGCTTTTGGAATAAATAAGGATGTCATCAATAAAGACGACCACAAAGTGATCCAAATATTCCTTGAATACTCGGTTCATCATATCCATGAAGGAAGCAGGAGCATTAGTCAATCTAAAAGATATGACTAGGAATTCATAATGCCCGTACCGAGTTCTGAAAAGCCGTCTTTGGAATGTCATCGGTTCTAATCTTCAATTGGTGATATCCAGAAAGAAGATCAATCTTTAAAAAGAATTTGGCGCCTTGCAACTGGTCAAACAGGTCATCAATACGTGGCAATGGGTACCTATTTTTGATGGTGACATGATTCAACTCCCGATAATCAATACAAAGTCGCATACTCCTGTCTTTCTTTTTCATGAATAGAACAGAAGCACCCCAAGAAGACGTACTAGGATAAATTAAACCGATGTCTAACAATTCCTGCAGTTGGGTCTTTAACTCCTGAAGTTCAATAGGAGCCATTCGATATGGGGCTTTGGAAATGGGTTTTGTACCGGGTTCAAGATCGATACAAAATTTAATTTCACGCTCTGGGGGTAGGCCAGGAAGTTCTTCAGGGAATACGTCAGGAAATTCATTAACAATAGAAATATCATTCACACCTGACGTATTTTTGTTTAGATCCGTGACATGAGCTAAGAAAGCTTGACATCCATTTTTCAATAAACGAATAGCTTTATGGCTTGAGATGACAGTGATTGATTTTAATGGTTTGGTTGCTTGAATTTGCATAATAGGTTGGTTAGGAATATGAAAGCTAACAACCTTACGAAAATAATCAATTTTTGCATGATGAGTAGTTAACCAATCAATCCCTAGAATTACGTCAAATGCAAGTATTTTCAATGAAATAAGATCGACAGGTAATGTGAGGGTATCGATTTGAACCAAACAAGGCTTATAAATAGTGGATGTAATGAAGTTTTCTCCCAACGGAGTTTCAACAGATAAGTCAAAGTCAAATTTCTCTAGAGTCAAATTTAAACGTTGAGCGCAAGTAGGAGAAATAAAAGAATGGGTAGAACCGGTATCAAATAAGGTATATACTTCGCTAGAGTTTATAATAAGCTTACCCGTGATGACCTCGTTCGGGTTCCTTGCTTTCTGGGAGGTCACGATAAACGCTCTCCCTTGCACTACTAGCTTTGACTTTTCTGGGACGTCCTTTGGTACCTCCATCCTAGCTGAACTTGTCTTCGGCGAACGATAAAATTGGGCTAGGTGACCTTCTCTTCCACAATTATAACATGCTTTGGACGGCATCGCGCAGTTTGGACTGATGTGTCCCTCCCCTCCGCATTTGAAGCATATGATAGTTGGTCGTTCTCCTTCCTTAACAACGGGTGCTAGTGCTGACGTCTTTCCATCATTGTTGAATCTCCTCTTCTTGAAATTTCCATTCTTATTGTTTTGGCCATGATTACCACCGAAGTGGTTACCATTTCTGGCATGTTGATTCCCTCTACGCTTATTGTCATCGCTTCGATGACTGTTATCACTAGTATTATCATTTTGCCGGCTGCTCTCTTTTGGTTAGGTTAACTCATTATCGTGCTCCAATAACTGAGCCCTATTAACAACATTTGAATACAAACACAATTTATTAGAGATAAGATATTGACGTATCTCGGGTTTCAAACCTCTTAGAAACATTCGCGTCATTCTCTCCTCATTATCAACCAAATGGGACGCAAACTAGGACAACTCGGCAAACTTGGCTTCGTACTGCGACACGGTCATGTTGTTTTGCTCCAGCTTGATGAACTCTACCTCTTTCATGTGACGAATACTTTCGGGAAAGTACTTGTCGTTGAACAATTCTTGGAACTTCTCTCAAGTAATCTTCAGTGCGGCAGGTTGAGTACGTTTTACAGATTCCCACCAGTAATCTGCCTCTGCACGCAACATGAAGGTTGCAAAAGGAACCTTTTTCTTCTCGGAGCATCCCAGGACATCAAATATCTAGCAGATCTGCTCTATCCATGTCTCCTCCTTAAGTGGTTTTGGCTCTCCAAAACACTCCGGTGGTCCCAGTTCCTTGAACTGCTTAGCGGTGACCGTCCGAGAGTTGCCAGTGTTTCAACTTGCATTTTGTACAGGAGACGCTCTTGCCTGATGTTGCATGAATTGCATAAAGCCTCTGAACATTCCATCGTTCATTATCTGGTCAGTGTTGTTGTTTGCCCGAGGATTGTCGCCTTCTGATGCACATTATCCTGATTATTGATCTGTGGAGACTCAGCGGTCTCCTGTGCTCCATTGATGTTCTCAACATTCTCAGATGTCATTTTCAAATACTGCCACAAAACAAGGGTTAAGTAACATATCACATATTATCCCTATACTTTGACCGACCAATTAAATACCAAATAAACTTAGGTAGGTTATACTAGTGAAGGAATTCCCCGTCTCTCCCCTCCTAGTTCTTGTCTCACATCTTAGCCAGGGATCATATACCTAAGCTTTGATACCAACCGTGACGCCCCCAAAATAGGTATACATCACCTATCTCAAGTCGCCAAATACATGGTACAAAATTCAAATACAACTTAATTATACAACATTCGTGTAAAATATGACAAAATATATGCTGTGAGTTTTAATACAAATATTGTCATCTAGACAATATCCACACTCACATGAGTCCTCATTACATTTATTATCACACTATTTAATAGAATAGTGAGGAATACTAATGCTATTATCTGGACCGTCACTCCATTTCCCGACTAGTCCCTGCTACGTTCTCATTTCCTGAAGAGAACAATGAAAGTAAAAGGATGAGCTCAACTAGCCCAGTAAGAAATATTATGACTAAGATAATACAGAATAAATTATCGTTAGCCTTCAACAGTGTTAAACTGATACAATATAACAAACATCAAGTTTAACTGCAGCGGAACAAACAATCCATTAAAAGAGTCAAGTAGAGAATAAAATCTACTATCTTTTATGATTTAAAAGGTTTTCATCACTTTTATCGGCGGGACTCGACAATAAATAATCCACATCATCCCCGCACTACTACCAAGGATATTCATTAGTATCACAACCACAAATTATCCATGCACTCTTGGCGAGGATATTCGTGTATTCATCAATGGTCATGATCATGCCAACAACTGTCCATCAATGCACTACGGGCCAATGAGGACTTTTACCACATCATTTGTAATATTACGGTCATGATTATACCAATTAATCCCTGGTCATAATCATACCAAGTCCATCTACGCACTACAGGCCACAGATGACTTTCAACATAATATAAACATGAGGATGATGACAATGATATAAGAATTCAATAAAACAAGTTCAAGAATTAATTTATCCATGAACTAATAACGTCCAAATTGTCAACATGATACTTCTTTGTAGAGTAAAATTCAAGAATGCTCAAAAGAATATTTCCATGAAAAGATACTAGATAAAGCGCAAATATCAAGGATATTCCACTAATTTCATGGAGTATAGAAGTCAAAACTTTAACCAACTAAGTATAATAAAGAATGGAATAACAAAAGAAATCACCAGGCATGCGATAGACCACACAGATAGGTTATTCCAACTGAATAATAAATAACAGAACCAGGCCATGCATAAACGCACAGACAGGATATTCCAATAGAATAATAAATAACGGAACCAGGTCAGGTGAAATTCGCACCGACAGGATGTTCCAACAGAATAATAAGTAACGGAACCAGGTCATGCGTAAACACAAAGACAGGATGTTCCAACATAATAATTAAGAATGGAATAACAGAAGAATTTCACCATATATGCGGTACTTCGCATAGACAGCTTATTCCAACATAATGATAAAGAATAGAATAACAGAAGAATTTCACCAAGTATAGGATAGATCAGCGTGATACTGAGTTATTTTAATGAGAATAAAAAATGAAATAATGAAGTTCTCTTCATGAATACAAAAGAAATAATACCCCCTTACCTTAGAAACAATTTGGATATAGGAGTAGTGAAGTAGCGAATACTTTTCTTCTTTCTCTCTATAGTTTCTCTCTCTAGAGTTTCAAATTGAATTCGTAAGAAATAATGAAGGAATGAGCTTCTATTTATAGGAGAATAGATGAATAGTAACTAATTCTGAACGGTCAGATTGATTTACTTTTAAAAGCGGGATGAATTCAGATTGGTTTCTTATAAAATATTCTAATAAAACAAAATCTTTTAAATAAAATATAATATATTATATTTATAATCTAATAAAACGAATAACTTTATAAAAGTATTCTATTTTATATAAAAAGATTTTACTATGCAAAACACTATACATAATAGAATATAATATATTCTATTTATAGTCTAATAAAACGAATAACTTTATAAAAGTATTACATTTTATATAAAAAGCTTTTCTATTTTATTACATTAATAATACTAATAAAACAAAACTTCATCATCATTATTATAATTCACACTATTAATCGACTCAGTCGTTCCTGGAAAGAGGGGCTTTCAATAAGGATTTCTCCTATTATTAGCGTAATTAGGTGACCAAACCTCTCTCTTGGCGAGAACTTCTAGACATCGTTAATATTACAAATAATAATACTAATAACTTCGTCATCTCAATTATTGATTTAATAATATATAAAATATCGACAATAATTGAATCAATTAACGTGAGATACTATGCAACAATTACTGAAGCAATAATTGAACAAAACTAAGTGACTTCTCATGTAAGCATCAATAATCAATACCGTGTGCTACTATGCAACCACGCGTATTCCTGTACTTTTAACACAAGGTGTTTCAACAGTTAACGATAAAACTTCCGCCGTTATTTTCATAAAATATTTTTGTCGTTTTCTCAATCCGACAATAATTCTGTTGTGGGGTCCATCAATGATTGTGTCGTGATACGAATATTCCCCGACCAATCGAATATTATATAATAACTTGCGTACTTTGCAAAATTTATAATTATTACCCACAACTATAACATTATATCAAATTCATTCCATAATATTCAAAAAATGATAATTATAGAAAATTCATCTTTATTCATAAAAGTTGGGGTCTTACAGCTACGTTGATATTTTATATTATTGTTGTTTCAATATTTATCACTGCACAGTATTTCTCATTATCAGATCAATAATTCATATTATTTGAATAATATTATTAGATAGCATTATTGGCAATGTCTAAGGAAGTTCTGTCTAAGGAGAGGTTTGGTCACCTAATTGCGCGCCAGTAAGGAGAAATCCTTATTGGAAAGTCCCCTCTTTCCTTGGAACGACCTAGTTGTCATTATTGTGATTCTGTAATATTATTTGTGAATAATTAATTATTGATTTATATGATAAGAAAAATATTTATTTATGTGGATAGAAATGGAGGAATTTTTAGAAAAATGACAATTGTTGAAAATTGATATTTTATCTTTTACGATAAAATAATTTATTTAAATATATTATTATATTATAATAATATAATAATGGTGATATTTTTACATTGAATGTGTGATATATGAATAAATGAGGAGGAGAAGTATTTTTGTTACAATAAATGTTAAAAACATGTTAAGCATGTCGGTGGGTCCCATTTTGTGACTAAAATTGGATTATAGCCCGTAAAATCGTCCGTATGTGGATTTCGGTCAATTTCTACTTGGAATTTGGAAAAACTTAAACTTACAAAGTTGTAGAGAATTGAATTTCCTATGGAATGGACATAAGATTCAAATTTTTCTGATAAAAGGGCTATTTATTATGAATTCTTGAAGTTCCCGAATAATTGATTTATGAAGTTTTAATTAATTTTTTATGAAAAATGTTTTTGTTATGATTGGTGGGCCCCACTTGTTGTTAAGCATGCTGAATTCAGAATTTCAAAGTGGGCATAGGAATTTTAAAAATAATAATAATATTTTATTAATTTTTTGCTTTGGTGTTCTATGCATTTTCCTATAAATAAGGTGCTTAGGTTAGAATTGAAAATCACACCAGAAATTAAAGTTTTCTCTCTCTATATTATCGAGCATATTCTTGTGAGTATTTTGATACTTTTAGTGTTCTTTATACGGTATTGCAAGTTCCTTCAAAGACTATATCCGAAGATTCCAATCGGAAATCTTGTCTTTTTGAGGTAAGGGATGTTATTTGTTTTTAAATGATATTATTTCTTTCAATATCATTACGCCGCAATATTGGTAAGATTTTTCTTGTGAAATTCTTATCTTTTTGTGTCGGAGTTACTATTCACGTATATGGCACTATTCACGATATCTAAGACTATTCACGAATCTGGCAAGACTATTCAATAGAAAAATGAAATTTTCTCTTTTTTGTCCCAGATGTCTATTTTTGTTACCATCTTTGATTGTATCCATGTATTGATATTCATTCTTGAATTTCACTCCACCATAGTATATTATGGGGAGTTTTTGAACATGGATAAACCGAAGTACGAATCCCTAATATTTGTTTTTTTATCTCACTGGATTCGTTTTCTTTAAAATATTTTTCAACATCCTCAGTCCTAAATGATGATATAACTGAATATCTTTGGCATGTAGTGCAAAGATGAATGATTTTCTAATGAATATCTTTGGCAGTAGTGCGATGATGAGCAGTGTTGAGATGAACACGATTAATCGATGAATATTTTGGCCTATAGTGCAAAGATGAATATTTGATTCAAGATGAATATTGATTGATGTTACAGGGATAAAATATTGATGATGGACTTTTAAATTCATAGATGATAGTAGATTTCATTCTCTACTTAACTCTTCTAATGAATTGTTATTTTCACTGCGAATATTGATCTGAAACTTGTTGTCTATTATATTCTATCAAATTTTTCCCTGTTGAGGACTAACGATAATTTGTTCTATATTATCTTAGTCATAATGTTCTTTACTGGGCTAGTTGAGCTCACCCTTTTCCTTTTTGTTCTATTTTTCTTCTAAGGAGGCGAGAATGTAGCGAGTACTAGTCGGGGTATGGAATAATGGTTCTAGAAAGTTGTTTTAGTAGTCCTCACTATTTTTGTAAAATAATATATCAATAATTATAATGAGGACTTATTTGAGTGTGGATATTGTTTAGAAGATAATATTTGTATTTAAACTCACAGTTTATGTGTTGTCGTATTTTGCACGACAATTGTATTAATAAAGTTGTAGTTGTTTCTGTACCATGTATTTGGCGACTCAGAATAGGTGATGTACACCTATTTTGGGAGCGTCACAGTTGGTATCAGAGCATTGGAATATGGTGTAAGACCCCAACTTATTATTAATAAAATTTAATTTTCTCTATTTATTATTTTGAAATAGTAAGGGTTGATTTGATTAATGTGGATAGTTATGGGTAAAATACGCAAATATTTCAAAATAAGCAAGTAGTTATAAAATATTCATTGTTGTCGGAGAATATTCGTTTGGTCGTGGAATATTAATCTTTGTCGGGAATATTCGTATATGGCAGTGTGACCATGTGTGAGCCCCATGTGAAAGCGATTGGATGAAGAAAACGACAAATATAAGTTGGTTAAAAATAACTTGGCAGTAGTTATTCAAATTATCTTGTTAAAATACTCGGTGGTTAAAACACAAGTAGTATGCGGTATTGCACCAATTATTGATTCTTACGTAAAGAAGGCACTACTCAATAATGGTTTCTGAGTAATTCTTTATTCGATTATTTTATTAATAATTGTTGCGTTGATATTTTATATTGCTGTTGTTTCAATAATTGTCATTACATAGTATTTTTCATTATCGAAGCAATAATTCATATTATCTGAATAATATTATTAGATAACATTATTGGCAATGTCTAGAAAGTTACATCTAAGGAGAGGTTTGGTCACCTAATTGCTCGCCATGAGAAGGAGAAATTCTTATTGGAAAGCCCCCTCTTTCACAGAAGCTACTGGTTGTTAATATTGTGATTCTGTAATATTATTTGTGAATAATTAATTATTGATTCATATGATGAGAAAAATATTGATTTTATGTGGATATAGATGGAGAAAATTTTTATTGTGACAATTGTTGAAAAATTGAAATTTTATCTTTTACGATAAAATAAATATATTATTATATTTTAATAATATAATAATGGTGATATTTTTACAACGAATGTGGGATATATGAGTATCTGAGGAGGATGAGTATTTTTGTTGCAATAAATGTTTAAAACATGTTAAACATGTTTGATTGGACCCCATTTATTGATTGAAATTTGATGATAGCATTCGTAAAAATCGCCGTTTGGATTTTGGTCAATTTCATTTGGAATTTGGAAAAACTTTCTTCGCAAAGTTGTAGAGAATTGAATTTTCTATAAAAATTCGCGAGATTCGAATTTTCTGATAGAAGGGTTATTTATTATGAATTATTGAAGTTCTAAAGCTCTGAAATAATTTATTTTTGGAAGTTTAAAATATTTTAAATAATAAAACCGTTTTTTGTTTGTTTTGTGGGATACAACATGTGCAAAATGAGCTGAGATCAGATCTAAGAAGGTTGGCGTAGAAATTTTAATATATATATTAATATTTTATTAAATTTTCTGCTTTGGTGTTCTAAGCATTTTCCTATAAATAGGGTGCTTAAGTTAGAATTGAAAATCACACCAGAAATTGAAGTTTTCTCTCTATATTATCGAGCGTATTCTTGTGAGTATTTTGAGTATACTTTGAGTATTGCTATACGGTGCAAGTCCAAGTCATAGCCTATATCCGGTGTTTCAGCTAGAAGTACTGATCTTTCGAGGTAAGAGATATTATTTTTTTTCGTAATGATATTATTTCTTCAATATCATTATGTTGAAATATTGATCTGAAGTTTTTATCAAATTTGGAACTTTTGGTGTCGGAGTTACTATTCACGTATACGGCACTATTCACGTATACGGTACTATTCATGAATACGGCACTATTCATCGAAAAATGAAAATTTCTTCTTTTTGTCCAAAATATCTACTATGGATACTAGCTTTGATTGTATCCATGTTTTGATCATTCTTGAATTTTACACCACTGTGATTATTTTTGAGGTATTTTTGGACGTGGATAAAACAAAGTACGAATCCTTAATCCTTAATCCTTGTCATTTTGTTTCCTTTGGATTCGTTTCTTTAAAAATATTTTCATAATCTTCAGTCTTAAATGATGATATTATGGAATATCTTTGGCAGTAGTAGCAAAGATGAATGATTTTGAAGAATATCTTTGCCCGTAGTGCAAAGATGAGCAGTGTTTAGATGAACATGACCCGGTGATGAATATCTTTGGCTTTGTAGTGCAAAGATGAATATTTGATTCAGATGTATATTGATTGATGTTACTGAGGATAAAAGATGAGCGATGAACTTTTAAATTCATACATAGAAGATAGTAGTTTGCATTCTCTACTTAACTCTTCTAATGAATTATTATTTCATTGCGAATATTGATTTAAAATTTGTTGTCTATTGTATTCTATTAGATTTTTCCTGTTGAAGACTAACGATAATTTGTTGTATATTATCTTAGTCATAATATTCTTTCTTGGGCTAGTTGAGCTCACCCTTTTTCCTTTTGTTCCATTTTTCTTCTCGGAGGCGAGAATATAAGCGAGTACAGAGTCGGGGTATGGAATGAAGGTTTTAGAAAGAGTTGTTTAGTAGTCCTCACCATTTTGTAAAATAATGTATCAATAAATGTGATGAGGATTTATTTGAGTATAGATATTGTGCAGAAGATAATATTTGTATTCAAACTCACGCTTTTCTTGTTGTAATAATAAAGTTGTAGTTGTTTACATGTACCATGTATTGACAACTCGAGAATGGGTGATGTATACCTATTTTGGGGGCGTCACGGTTGGTATCGAGCTTAGGGATATGATCTCTGGCGGAGATCGGGGAATAGAACTAGGAGGGAGGCGAGTAAATCCTTCGCTAGTGTGTCCTACCTAAGCTTATTTGTTAGTTGGTCAAGATATAGGGATATTTTGTGATATATTGATTTCCTTAATTAACCCTTGTTTTATGATGATGATTTGAGAATGTCGATCGAGAATATTAACAATGGAAATGAGACCGTGGAGAAGCTTCAGTACTCACCAACGAGGAGAACGCTGCAACAGTTGGCAATGTTCCTCCTGTGAACAACACCACCGAGCAAATGATGAGCGAGGGATGTTTAGAAGCTTTTTGCAGTTCATGCAAAATCGGACGAGGAGACTCGTGTTCAAAATCTGAGGAGGAAATGATAGCAATTCACGGGTTGTCACACCAAGCGATTCAAAGAGTTGGGACCACCGAATTTAAGGAAAGCGGATCCGATCATGCGGCGGAAACATGGGTCATGCAAATTACCAAGATATTCGATGTCTTGGGATGCACGGAGAACGAAGGTTCCATTTGCCACCTTTATGTTCCGTGGCGAGGTAGACTCTTGGTGGGAGTCTCGTGAAGCGTACCCATCCGGTAAGACTCAAGATGTCTTGGGAGACATTTTTGAAACTATTTAATGACAAATACTTTCCTAAAAGTGTTCGTCGTATGAAGGAAGTGGAGTTTATTAGACCGAGGCGAACAACATGGCGATGTCTCGAAGACGAGGCAAAGTTTGCAGAGTTATCGAGGTTTGCACCTCATTTGGTGGAGAATGAGGAGCGTATATGACGTGAATGTTTCTTAGAGGTTTAAAACCCGATACGTCAAGATCTCATTTCTCATAAATTTTCTCTCTATTCGAGATGTTGTTAATGAGGCTCAATTGTTAGAGCGAGATAACGAGTATATTCAACCGAGGGGACCATAACCGAGGATCGTACTCAGAGATAGCGATCAATGAATAATGATAACCGGCGGAGAAAGAAGCAGACGGACAAAAATGGTAACCACTCTGGTGGTAATCATGGCCATGAAAATAGAAGAAGCGAGTCGGGAGGAGATTTTAAAAGAGGAGATTTAACAACGACTATGTGAAGGCGCAAGTCTCGCAAGAAGAATCGGTTCTAAGGGAGGAGAACGACCACCGGTCATATCTTATAAATGCGGGAAAGGGGACATATCGGTCAAAGCGCCCACAATGATTCAAGGTATGCTATAATTGTGGAAAGGAAGGACATATCGCTCGAGATTATGCAGTGAGCGAAACCTAGTTCAGCGTGGGGACGGTGACTCAAAAGACTATCCCGTAAAAGTCAAAGTCAACGATTAGGGAAGAAGCGTTTGTTGTGTATTTGGTCAAAATGCGAGGAACCCAAACGAGGTGATCACGGGTAAGCTATTTATAAATTCTTACGAAGTTTATACCTTACTTGATCTGGTGCTACCCATTCATTTATCTCTCTCCGCTTGTGCTCAACGTTTAAACTTGACTCAGGAGAAATTAGACTTTGATCTATCTGTGGAAACTCCGTTAGGAGAAACTTTCATCACATCCACTTTGTTTATAAATCTTGTTTGATTCAAGTTGGCACCATTACCTTACTGTTGACCTTATCTCTTTAAAGATACTTGCTTTTGATGTGATTTTAGGGATTGATTGGTTAACTACTCATCATGCCAAAATTGATTGTTTTCGTAAGGTTGTTAGTTTTCATATTCCTAACTTGACCGTTGTTATGCAATTCAAGCAACTAAACCATTAAAATCAATCACCGTCATATCTAATCATAAAGCTATTCGTTTATTGAAAAACGGATGTCAAGCTTTCTTAGCCCATGTTATGGATTTGAATAAAGACACGTCAAATTTGAATAATATTCTGTTGTTATTGACTTTCCGACGTATTTCTGAAGAACTTCCGGTCTACCCCGTAACGTGAAGTTGAATTCTTTATTGATCTTGAACCCGGTACAAAGCCCATTTCTAAAACCCCATATCGAATGGCTCTATTGAACTTCAAGAGTTAAAGGTCCAACTCTTTGGAATTATTGGACATCGGTTTCATTCGTCCTAGTACATCTCCTTGGGGTGCTCTGTTTTATTCAGTAAAGAAGAAAGAGCGGGAGTATGCGACTTTTGTATTAACTATCGGGAATTGAACCATGTCACCATCAAGAATAGGTATCCTCACCTCGTATTGATGACTTGTTTGACCCGATTCTGCAAGGAGCACAATTCTTTTCAAAAATCGATCTTAGATTACGGATATCATCGGTGAAGATTAGAGGCGAGGATATTCCAAAGGCGCCTTGAACTTCGGTATGGGCATTATGAATTCTTAGTCATGTCTTTCGGACTAACTAATGCTCCTGCGGCTTTCATGGATATGATGAACCGAGTATTCAAGGAATATTTGGATCAATTCGTTGTTGTCTTTATTGATGACATCCTTATATATTCCAAAAGCCGTGAAGATCATGAGCACCATTTGAATCTGGTACTCCAAAGGCTTCGTGAAAACCAACTATATGCCAAATTGAAGAAATGCGAGTTACGGCGAGGAAGTAGCATTTCTTGGGCGCAATCAGTGTCAAAACATGGAGTATCCGTGGATCCGTGAAGATTGAAGCAATACAAAGTTGGAACAGCAACAAAGTCGGTGGATCAAGTCACGTAGCTTTTGGGCTTAGCTAGTTATTATCGGAGATTCGTGGAAGGATTTTCTCGAATCGCTACTCCATTAACTCGGTGACTCGAAAAGATACAAAATTCGTTTGGAGCGAAGAATGCGAGAAAAGTTTCCAAGAGCTTAAGAGGAGACTTATTTGGCACTTTTGTTCTAACAATACCATCTGGTTCGGATGGATTTGTTATCTCTGGCGATGCTTGAGCAAAGGGTTAGGATGTGTTCTCATGCTGGCGTGGGAAAGTCATAGCCTATGCCTCATGACAACTTAAAGAGTATGAGAGGAATTATCCTACTCATGATCTAGAGTTAGCGTGATCATTTCTGCTACGCTTAAAGATATGGAGGCACTATCTATATGGGGAGAAAGTGGAGATATATTCAGACCATAAAAGCCTTAAATATTTCTTCACTCAAAAGAAGAACTCAACATGCGGCAATGACGTTGGCTCGAGCTATTGAAAGACTACTACGACCACACTATTCAATACCATCCCCGAAAAGCGAACGTGGTAGGCGAGCGTTGAGTAGAAGATCATATATGCGGAACGAGTGCGATGATGTCAAGTATCGCGTAGAGCCAACTTTAATAGAAAAAGTTAAGGTTGCTCAAGCCACTTGGGCTTGAGGTGATGCATATGAAGAAGAAAGTACAAGAAGGAGCTATTAGGGCGAGAATTGATGAAGAAGGGATACTTGAGTCCACTCTAGACTTTGTGTCCCTAACGACTACGATTTGAAGTACAAGATTATGATGGAGGCACACAATACACCATTTTCAATCCATCCGGAAGTACTAAAATGTACCGTGATCTTCGACATACATTTTGGTGGAACAATATGAAGAGAGAGATTGCAAAGTTTATCTCGATGTGTTTAACTTGCCAACGTGTAAAAAATGAGAGCATCTAGTTCCTAAGGGTCCGTTGCAACCACTTGAGATTCCGAAATGGAAGTGGGAACACATTACCATGGATTTCGATTACGGGTCTTCCTACGGTTTCTCAAGGCATCAATGCTATTTGGGTTATTGTTGATAGATTAACCAAGTCCGCTCATTTCTTGCCGACACGGAGACTTATTCCTTGAACGTCTTGCTAGTATGTACGTGAATGAGATTGTAAGGTTGCATGGCATGCCAAGTATCCATAGTTTCGGATCGTGACCCAAGATTCACTTCAAGATTTTGGGTTAGCTTGCAAAAAAGCTATGGGCGCGGATTTGCGATTTAGTTGGCATACCATCCCCAAACAGACGGACAATCGAGAGGACTATTCAAACTCTTGAAGATCTATTAAGACTCGTGTCCTAGACTTCAAGAGGCGGTTGGGATAAGTATTTACCATTGGTAGAATTCTCCTACAACAACAGTTATCAGGCAAGTATAGGTATGGCTTCATTTGAAGCATTATATGGACGAAAGTGTTGCTCTCCAATATGTTGGGATGAGGTGGGTGAAGCAACATTGTTGGGACCCGAGTTAGTATGTATGACTACCGAAAAGATCCAAATGATTCGACAACGATACAAAACGGCACAAGATCGACAAAAGAGTTATGCGGATCTTCATCGAAAGGACGTGGAATTTAGTGTAGGGGATCATGTATTATTGCGTGTTGCTCCATGGAAGGGAGTTACAAGATTTGGGAAGAGAGGAAAGCTCAATCCACGATTTATTGGTCCATTTCAAATTCTTGACCGAGTAGGAAATGTAGCCTATAGACTTGCGTTACCTCCAAGTATGTCTCGTGTTCATAATGTGTTTCATATATACATTTCCGTAAATATGTGAAAGACCGAACCACGTTATAGAGTTAGAACCCAGGACAAAATAGTAGAAGACTTAACGTATGAGGAGGTACCTGTCAAGATCTTGGATAGGAAGGAGCATGTCCCTACGCAAGAAAGGTCATACCACAAGTTAAAGTTTTGTGGAGGAATCATGCTATAGAGGAAATGACACAGGAATTGGAAACGGAAATGAAAGCGAGGTATCCTCACCTTTTCAAACACCAGTGCGCACGTCAATTTCGAGGACGAAATTTCATAAGGAGGGAGGTTGTAAGACCCCAACTTATTATTAATGAAATTTAATTTTCTCTATTTATTATTTTGAAATAGTAAGGGTTGATTTGATTAATGTGGATAGTTATGGGTAAAATACATAAATATTTCAAAATAAGCAAGTGGTTATAAAATATTCATTGTTATTTAAGGGAATATTCGTTTGGTCGTGGAATATTAAATCTTTGTTCGGGGAATATTAAATGCGAAGTAGCAGCGACCATGTGTGGGCCCCATGTGAAAGCGATTGGATGAAGAAAAGCGACAAATATAAGTTGGTTAAAAATAACTTGGCGTAGTTATTCAAGATTAATCTTTGTTAAAATACTCGGTGGATTTAAAACACAAGTAGCTTTGCATTATTGCACCAATTATTGATTCTTACGTGAAGGCACTACTCAATAATGGTTATAGTAATTCTTTATTCAATTATTTTATTAATAATAATTGCGTTGATATTTTATATTGCTGTTGTTTCAATAATTGTCATTATAAAGTATTTTTCATTATCGAAGCAATAATTCATATTATCCGAATAATATTATTAGATAACATTATTGGCAATGTCTAGAAAGTTTTTGTCTAAGGAGAGGTTTGGTCACCTAATTGCGTGTGTTAGTAAGGAGAAATTCTTATTGGAAAGCCCCTCTTTCTAGAAGCGCACTGGTTGTTAATATTGTGATTCTCGTAATATTATTTGTGAATAATTAATTATTGATTCATATGATGAGAAAAATATTGATTTTATGTGGATATAGATAGAGAAAATTTTTATTGTGACAATTGTTAAAAAATTGAAATTTTATCTTTTTACGATAAAATAAATATATTATTATATTTTAATAATATAATAATGGTGATATTTTTACAACGAATGTGGGATATATGAGTATACTGAGGAGGATGAGTATTTTGTTGCAATAAATGTTTAAAACATGTTAAACATGTAAATGGACCCCATTTATTGGTGAAATTTGATGATAGCACATAAAATCACCGTTTGTGGATTTGGTCAATTTCTCATTTGGAATTTGGAAAAACTTTTTACGCAAAGTTGTAGAGAATTGAATTTTCTATAAAAATTCGCGAGATTCGAATTTTCTGATAGAAGGGCTATTTATTATGAATTATTGAAGTTCCGAAGCTCCGAAATAATTGATTTTTGGAAGTTTAAAATATTTTAAATAATAAAAACGTTTTTGTTTGTTTTGTAGGCTACAACATGTGCAAAATGAGCTGAGATCAGATCTAAGAAGGTTGGCGTAGAAATTTTAATATATATATTAATATTTTATTAAATTTTCTGCTTTGGTGTTCTAAGCATTTTCCTATAAATAGGGTGCTTAGGTTAGAATTGAAAATCACACGTAAGCTGAAGTTTTCTCTCTATATTATCGAGCGTATTCTTGTGAGTATTTTGAGTATACTTTGAGTATTGCTATACTGGTGCAAGTCCAAGTCATAGCCTTATATCCAGGTGTTTTAGCTAGAGTCTGCGATCTTTCGAGGTAAGGGATATTATTTTTTCAGTAATGATATTATTTCTTCAATATCATTATGTTGAAATATTGATCTGAAGTTTTTATCAAATTTGGAACTTTTGGTGTGTGAGTTACTATTCACGTATACTGAACTATTCACGATATCGGTACTTATTCACGAATCACTAAGACTTATTCATCGAAAAATGAAAATTTCTTCTTTTTGTCCAAAATATCTACTATGGATACTAGCTTTGATTGTATCCATGTTTTGATCATTCTTGAATTTTACACCATTGTGATTATTTTTGAGGTATTTTTGGCGTGGATAAAACAAAGTACGAATCCTTAATCCTTAATCCTTGTCATTTTGTTTCCTTTGGATTCGTTTCTTTAAAAATATTTTTCATAATCTTGAGTCTTAAATGATGATATTATGGAATATCTTTGGCTTTGTAGTGCAAAGATGAATGATTTCGAAGAATATCTTTGGCCGTAGTGCAAAGATGAGCAGTGTTTAGATGAACATGACCAGTGATGAATATCTTTGGCCGTAGTAAAGATGAATATTTGATTCCGGATGTATATTGATTGATGTTACTGAGGATAAAAGATAGGCGATGAACTTTTAAATTCATACATAGAAGATAGTAGTTTGCATTCTCTACTTAACTCTTCTAATGAATTATTATTTCATTGCGAATATTGATTTAAAATTTGTTGTCTATTGTATTCTATTAGATTTTTTCCTGTTGAAGACTAACGATAATTTGTTGTATATTATCTTAGTCATAATATTCTTTTTCTTGGGCTAGTTGAGCTCACCCTTTTTCCTTTTGTTCCATTTTTCTTCTCGTGGAGGCGAGAATATAGCGAGCGATGCAGTCTGGGGTATGGAATGAAGGTTTTAGAAAGAGTTGTTTAGTAGTCCTCACCATTTTTGTAAAATAATGTATCAATAAATGTGATGAGGATTTATTTGAGTATAGATATTGTCTAGAAGATAATATTTGTATTCAAACTCACAGTTTTACTATTGTAATAATTAAGTTGTAGTTGTTTCTATACCATGTATTGACAACTCAGAATGGGTGATGTATACCTATTTTGGGGGCGTCACATATGGTCTCTGGCGGAGATCGGTGAATAGAACTAAGAGGGGAGAGACGAGTAAATCCTTCGCTAGTATGTCCTACCTAAGCTTATTTGTTGGTTGGTCAGAGTAAAGGGTTATTATGTTGCATGTCAAATTCTTTAATTAATCCTTATTTTATGGTAGTATTTGAGAATGGCAACTGAGAATGTTAACAGTGGAGTAAATGAGACCGTGGAGACACCTTTACTCACCAATCAGGAGAACGTGCAACAGGACGACAATGTTCCTCCTGTAAACAACACCACTGATCAGAAGATGAACGACAGGATGTTTAGAAGCTTTTTGTAATTCATGCAAAATCAGACGAGGGAGACTCGGGTACAAAATACAGGTGGAAATGATAGCAACGCATGGTTTGTTATAACCAAGCAGTTCAAAGAGTTGGGACCACCAGAATTCTTGGGAAAGCCGAATCCGATTAAGGCGGAGACGTGGGTCAAGCAAATTACCAAGATATTCGATGTCTTTGGATGCACAGAGGAACAGAAGGTTCCATTTGCCACTTTTATGTTCCGTAATGAGGCAGATTACTGGTGGGAATCTGTGAAGCGTACCCAGCCAGCCGCACTCAACATGTCTTGGGAAATGTTTTAGAAACTGTTCAATGACAAGTACTTTCCTGAAAGTATTCATCATATGAAGGAGGTAGAGTTTATTAAACCGGAGCGAACAACATGAATGATGTCCCAAAGACGAGGCAAAGTTCGTGGAGTTATCCAGGTTTGCAACTCATTTGGTGGAGAATGAGGAACGTATGACGCGGATGTTTCTGAGAGGTTTGAAACCCGACATACGTCAATATCTCATTTCTCATAAATTTTCTCTATATTCAGATGTTGTCAACAGGGCTCAATTGTTAGAGCGAGATAACGAGTACGTTTAACCGAGGAACCACAACTAGGGTCATACCGGTGACAGCAGTCATCGAAGCAACGATAACCAGCAGGGAAAGAAAAATACGGACAAAAGCGGTAACCACTCTATAAAAGTAGTATGCACACAAGCCAATCATGTTTGATGATAAAGCATATACTTTGTAACAATCTTATTCATTTATTAATAAAAAATATTAATTTATTAAAGGCTTTTAATTATCTACATGATGCTATTTTATAATATGTGATAAACCCATAGTTTTAAGCAATTCTTAGAAAGCTTAAAACTAAAATAGTTCCCAATCATTGGATTACTAAATTGGGGATTAGTGAATCCGGATAGATTGGTACATACGTTGCTTGCTCATTGGATGAGGATGATTGATCTCATGATCATTTGTGTGGAGACACTAAAGCAAGTATGTAGGTGCTTATTAGAGAATAAGTTCACCTAAGCGTGGCTCGCTAAGGAATACCTAATGGAGTTTTACTTACCTGTCAATAAGAATTCCTGTAGTGATAGTAGTACAAGTGATCCTTGGACTTGAGATCATCATAGTATCTTGTGTATGATGATTTATACTTTGACTTATTCCTTAAGACCCTTAGGGTATATCAAAGGACATGTTTGGGTATAATAAGTTGTACATGGAGATAATGTATGATCAATAAAGAATCTACCGCTTATAGTAAAAGAAGGGAAATGTCCTATGTGATTCGATAAATGACAACCCAGTAGTCCTTGACCAAGGCATGATGAAATTAGAAAGGAGTTTCTAATTTGCATTATTTAGAGTTGTGCATTTAAGAGTCAAAATAGATATAATTAAATAAAATAAGACTTGACAGTAATTCCATGTCTTATATTTAATTGGGACATTGTATGGTGGAAGGATTGAACTGTACGGTAACTATTAACTCAAAGGTTCTTTTATGATTAATGTTGAAATCTATATTATCTAGAAAGTCATTGATCGCTTGGGAGGCTTATCTCTATTGTAGAATAAATATTATTTATTTAAATAAACTACTCATTTAATTTATTTAGTTAAATAAGATTAGAATTGTTCTAATTGATTTATTCACAACCGGTTTAATATGGAGAACCTAAAGGGTCACAACATAAAATGAAGAATAATTATTTAAGAAGTTAATGGCATAATCGTAATAATATGTTAAGTATATTTAATTTAATCTATGGTGATAAAATAAATTAAATAGCTTAATATTTATTGTTTAATATTTTAGAAATATTAAATATAAATTAATAAGAGAGTCTTATTAATATTATTACAATTATTATTATTTTAATTTCTAAAGAGTGTAGGAATGAATTTAATATTAGTACTCTCATTTATTCCTAATAGGATTAGGAGGAAAAATTAGTTAAAGGAGTTTAATTAATTATCCCTAATAAGATTAGGAGCCCATTTAATTAAAAGAGTTTAATTAAATAAATAATACCTTATTTTAATTAAATAGAGTTATTTGATATCTTTATAAGAGGAGTCTTATATCATATATCATATATACTGTAATTCAAGAGTTGAGAAATGCGTTCCTTTTCTATGAGAGATAGAAAAACTAGGGTTTTGCCAAACACCCATCTTCTTGAATCTTTATTCTTTCTTGGTGGATCACCTCTAGAGGCCAAACATTTGGGTGGCTAACATTGATCAAAGGAAGGAACCAAACCCGGTGGATTCAAGTTGAACGCGAAAAGGATTAGAGGTGAACTTGTACCTGAGGAAGCTCGAATCTTCAAGGGTATGATTCTTGTTCTTTCTTTTTCGTTTAATTAATAATTGTGCATAAAAGGTGATCCGGGTATATGGTTTGTAAAATTTTAAAACTCTGATTTTCCACGTTTACGCTTATTTTATGCAATTTGATTGCGTTCATGAATATTACAAACCTAACAGTGGTATCAGAGTCAAATCTTTATGCAAATTATTAATTGTTCATATTTGATATATATATTGATATGTGTTTAGAACAATTTAATTGGGCATAATTTTGTTGTATAATTTTTTTTAAAAAAAAGCTGCGTACAGTTATCTATATATATATTATTCTTAACTATTTTATAATTAAAATAAAAAAGTTTATTTTAATCTTAAAATAAAAGGTTTATTTTATTATTAAAATAAAAAGGTTTATTTTAATTTTAAAATTAAATTTTATGCTAACTAATTAGAGTTAGAATTGGATTCCATGATAACTAATTGGAGTTGAAATTGGATTCCATGTTTCCTTAAATAAAGGAGTTTATTTAGATATGAAATAAGATTTCATATTATTCAAAGTAAAAGAGTTTATTTGTGAATAGAAAAGAGAATCCGTATTTCCTTAAATAAAGGAGTTTATTTAGATATGGAATAAGATTTCATATTATTCAAAATAAAAGAGTTTATTTATGAATAGGAAAAGAATCAAAGTGTTTCTTTTAAATAAAGGAGTTTTTTTTTCTTGGAATTGGATTCCATAATTAATTAAAATAAAGGAGTTTATTTTGATTAAAGATTTTGATTAAAATAAAATAGTTTATTTTATTCAAAATTAGATAAATTAAAATAAAAGTGGTTTATTTTGATTTAAATTTGGATTAAAATAAAGGAGTTTATTTTGATTCAAAATTAGATTTTATACTAACTAAATTTGCCCATTAAATGATATCAATATATATATTGAATGTTTATTATTCATGAGATGAATGTTATTTATTGATGCATATGGTGATGTGTATGATAATAAATGGGACTGATTATGGACTTTTGACCAATGTAATTGGATTTTATTTTAGTTGGATGCATGAATGTATGGGTTTTATTAAATGGGGTCTGCGTACCTCGTCTTATCTAATTTTTTCTTAATGTAAATTCTAACTCCCTCCTATGTACTTCCCCTTGACTGCTGATCAAGGTTTCTATTTACTTTAAATAGTTTTGTAATAGGAATAGTTATAATTAATTTTGAAGAATTGAAGATCAAGGAACAAGGAGCCCGTGTTTAAATGTAATAGTTATATTTAAATATTAATTCTTGCACCACTAGGGTTTGACTTTTTAGTTCATTTGGTGGCTCTAGTGAACCAAACTAGAATAAAAGTTCATAATCAATTCGGGTAGAATATAGTATTCTATATGTGCATGTTTATACTATATATATATATATATATATATATATATATATATATATTATGCAAACATGCTTCGCATGTTATATAATATGATGCATATTTTATATATATGTGTGCATGCGTGCTAAACAAGACGAGACAAATTAATAACAAACCCCTCAAATATTTTATATTAAGTTGTAACGTTCAAAGATATTTGGAATATCGAGCGTCGCTTTAGCAGCATGATAGAAATAATAGAGTATTGAATATTTAATATGAGTTTGTTGTGCACACACAAGGCAAGTATTAAATATTTAAGATGTTGTTTTTATTACATATGGTGTTTATAAGGAATTGACCATTACTGCTTTGTTGTGCACACACAAGGGCTGTAGTATTCTCTTCACTTATATGGAAATGTTGGGTCTGACTTAACTTAAATTATTTTAGTTCGGATGTGCACACACTTGACCATTATGATTTAAGAGGCAAAATACAAGGAGTTACATAGTTGATGTAATTGACAAGAGTTGTCTACCTATTTATTTATATATAGTTTGTTGTGCACACACAAGGCTATATACATTTGAAATGGGATCCTTATTCTCACTAGCATATCTTTAATTAGATATTGCCGAACTATATAAGTGAGGGTAATATAGTTTGAAGAAAATAGTGGGAGATATCAATTTAAAACAAGACCTAAATTATTTTGGTAATTAATAAAAGAATGTATGTTAAAATGTTGTTAATTATAAATTCATTTACAGAATTTTACAATGTCTAAAATTACTATCATTGCGAAACATATTAGATGTTAATTAACCGGACCGAATTACTCAGATTGGTTAAGGAAATTGAGAATAGTTCTCACGGCTGAAATGCTATCTTATGTCCTTAATACGCCTATCCCTGCAATGGTTGCAGACAATGCCTCTGAGGAAGAGATTGCTACTTTTATAAAGTAGCAAGATGATGCACAGTTGGCTCAATGCATCATGCTCACATCCATAAGTAACAAGCTTCAGCGTTAGCCTGAAACTATGGATACTCCTACTATATTCTTGCACATCAAGTAGTTGATGGTGAGGAAAGTAGGACTGATAGATATTAGATATCTAAGGAGCTCTTCCGATCTAGAATGACTGATGACACTACAGTAAAGACAAAAGTCCTTAACATGATCAATTTTATTAAACATTTAGGACAATAGGTTTTGTCATGGATGGAGAGTTGAGCCAAGATTTGATCTTGCACTCATTCCCGGACTCCTTTCACAATTGTTGTGAATTTTTTATATGAACAAGCTAGATATCAGCCTAGCTGATTTGCTTAATATGTTGAAAAATGTTGAGAGTCACTTTCCAACGACCATGTCTTACTGGTAGCGGCCAAAGGATCTTCTGAAAAGAAGAACGATTCAAAGAAGGTAAATAGAAAGGCAAAAATAAAGGATAATAAGAACAAAACTGATATGGATAGCAAAGGAGTTTGCTTCCACCGCAATAAGCACAGACACCTTTAGAAAGAAAGCGCGAAGAAGCATCTTGCAGAGGCTAACCAAAAGATGCTTAGTGAAGTTTAGGTTATAAATACAAATTTGTTCATGATTTAAAATAATTTTTCTTTAAGTCGAGGTTCTACTTGGGTATTGGATACCGACTTTGGTTATCATAAATATAGATTTATGAAGGGACCAAGCAGAAGTAGAAAGCTAAACAAATATAAGTAATCCTATGTGTGGGAAATGAAGCAAAGGTTGCCACATTAGCCATATAAACTTATAGTTTAGCAATGCCTACGGGCAAATCTATTAAGTCAATAAGTTGTTATTGTATTCCAGTTCTTGTTAGAAATATTATTTCCATTTTATTGTTGGACAATGAAATCTTTGGTATTATATTTAAGAACAATTGTTGTTCTATTTATAATAATAATGTTTCGTATAGAACTGAAATATTACTTAATGGATTTTGTGTAGTTGACTTACGTGTAAATATATTTTGCAAATTGAACAAACTAGTATAAGAAAAGGAGATGATCATTCAAAGAGTTGAACGTGTGTATGTGATGAAATACAAGTATGAATTATTTGAAAGGTTCAAAGAATTCAAAAGTGAAACAAATTGGCAAAGTATTAGGATTCTTTGATCGGATCAAGGAAGGAATACTTGTACAATGAGTTTCTAAATCATCTCAAATGGTTTTCTCACAATAGACGCCTCTTGATACGCAATAATTGATTGATGTATTTGAAAGGAAAAATCGTACCTTGTTGGACATGGTGCGGTCCATAATGATTTTGCCGACATTCCAGTATTCTTCTGGGATAATGTCCTAAAAATGGCTATATATCTACGAAAAGATAACCTCAAAATCCGGCCCCAAGACTCCATAAAAGTTATGGACAGGGAGGATTTCTAATCTTAAGTTTGTTAAGATAAGGAAGTTGTCCAACTTATGTGAAAAGGTTTCAAAGGATAAGCTTGGGACAAGATTTGACAAGTACAAATTTGTGGGACATCCTAAAGTAAATTTAGGGTGTATGTTCTATAATCTTACTTAGCAAAATGTGTTTTTTTGCAAAACACGATGCCTTCTAAGATAAAGGTGTTTATCATTGAAGGGGCTAGTGGGAGGAAAATACGTCTTGAAGAGTTCAAGAACCACAAAACACTATAAGTCAAATAAGAGGAACCTGTAGATAGACCTATTATACCACAACCGAATCATAAATTTAGAATAGTACCGAAGATACCTAGGAGGTATGGATTCATCATGGATGATGATGATGAGGTACGCATCATAGAAGATGATGATCCAGAGTTACATACGATGAGGTAAGAGTTATAGTGTGTACAAAAGGGTCAGTGGGAGTGTCGTGACTTTCTTAATATTATATGTTGATATACTATGGATAAGGAATGGCATACTAATGTTACAATCAGTAAAGATAAAGTTGTCTAAACATTACTCCATGAATGATTTGGGAAGAGTATCTTAATTGGGGATAAAATCTATATAGATAGATTTAAGAGGATGCTCGACTTAACCCAAGGAATGTATATTCATTTGATGCTAAAGTTGTTTAGCATGGTAAACTCCAAGAGATGTCTCATGTTGATGAGCCATGGAGTGTATCTCTCTTAATAGTCCCCAAAGACTTGAAAAAGAGAGATCGCATGAGTAACTATCATGTATGCAATGAAATGTATGAGACCTGATGTTGATCAGTCATATTCTGGAGAAGTTCACTATGAGTCAGTGAAAAACATCTTAAAGTACTTAACCGGCACTAAGGATGTGATCATATTCATGGTGGGTCTGAATTAAAATTAGAGGGCTTAACAGACTCGAGTTTTTTCAGATAGACCAAGACGAAAGAAAATCCACTTTAAGGTAAAGCGTTACCTTGAACGGTGGTGTAGTGAATTGGAAAGGTTTCAAACAGTAAAGAGTTGTTGGTTTAGTTATAAAGACAAAGTATATAACTATAAATGAAGCTACAAATTGATTGTTTGGATGAAAAGTTCATTACAGAACTAGGAATAGTTTCTAAGTCTCATTTTGGATCTAAACATGTGTTGTGGCACTTTCATTTGATTAGAGGAATCATTGAAAGATGGGAAATCACTATAAAGATAGTGGTCTATCAAGAACAACATTACATATCCATTTACTGAAGCTTATCAAACATAGCAGGATAATCGTCACTTAGAGAAGAAGAGTATGAGATACCATGACGATTGGCTTTAGTGCAAGTGGGAGATTGAAAGTAGTATGCACACAAGCCAATCATGTTTGATGATAAAACATATACTTTATAACGATCTTATTCATTTATTAATAAAAAGTATTAATTTATTAAAGGCTTTTAATTATCTACATGATGCTATTTTATAATATGTGATAAACACATAGTTTTAAGCAATGCTTTTAGAATAATGATGATGATTATTCTAATGAGATCTAAATTCTTAGAAAGCTTAAAACTAAAATAGTTCCCAATCGTTGGATTACTAAATTGGGGATTAGTGAATCCGGATAGATTGGTACATACGTTGCTTGCTCATTGGATGAGGATGATTGATCTCATGATCATAGTAGTACAAGTGATCCTTGGACTTGAGATCATCATAGTATCTTGTGTATGATGATTTATACTTTGACTTATTCCTTAAGACCCTTAGGATATATCAAAGGGTATGCTTGGGTATAATAAGTTGTACATGGAGATAATTTATGATCAATAAAGAATCTACCGCTTATAGTAAAAGAAGGGAAATGTCCTATTGATTCGATAAATGACAACCCAGTAGTCCTTGGCCAAGGCAGGATGAAATTAGAAAGGAGTTTCTAATTTGCATTATTTGGAGTTGTGCATTTAAGAGTCAAAATACATATAATTAAATAAAATAAGACTTAACAGTAATTCCATGTCTTATATTTAATTGGGACATTGTATGGTGGAAGGATTGAACTGTACGGTAACTATTAACTCAAAGGTTCTTTTATGATTAATGTTGAAATCTATATTATCTAGAAAGTCGTTGATCGCTTGGGAGGCTTATCTCTATTGTAGAATAAATATTATTTATTTAAATAAATTAATCATTTAATTTATTTAGTTAAATAAGATTAGAATTGTTCTAATTGATTTATTCACAACCGGTTTAATATGGAGAACCTAAAGGGTCACAACATAAAATGAAGAATAATTATTTAAGAAGTTAATGGCATAATCGTAATAATATGTTAAGTATATTTAATTTAATCTATGGTGATAGAATAAATTAAATAGCTTAATATTTATTGTTTAATATTTTAGAAATATTAAATATAAATTAATAAGAGGAGTCTTATTAATATTATTACAATTATTATTATTTTAATTTCTAAAAGAGTGTAGGAATGAATTTAATATTAGTACTCTCATTTATTCCTAATAGGATTAGGAGGGAAAATTAGTTAAAGGAGTTTAATTAATTATCCCTAATAAGATTAGGGAGCCCATTTAATTAAAAGAGTTTAATTAAATAAATAATACCTTATTTTAATTAAATAGGGTTACTTGATATCTTTATAAGAGGAGTCTTATATCATATATCATATATACGCAATTCCAAGAGTTGGAGAGTACGTTCCTTTTCTATGAGAGATAGAAAAACTAGGGTTTTGCCAAACACCCATCTTCTTGAATCTTTATTCTTTCTTGGTGGATCACCTCTAGAGGCCAAATATTTGGGTGGCTAACATTGATCAAAGGAAGGAACCAAACCCGGTGGATTCAAGTTGAACGTGAAAAGGATTGGAGGTGAACTTGTACCTGAGGAAGCTCAAATCTTCAAGGGTATAATTCTTGTTCTTTCCTTGTCGTTTAATTAATAATTGTGCATAAAGGGTAATCCGGGTATATGGTTTGTTAAATTTTAAAAGTATGATTTTCCACGTTTTCGCTTATTTTATGCAATTTGATTGCGTTCATGAATATTACAAACCTAACACTCTGGTGGTAATCGTGGCCATGATAATAAAACAAGCGAGTCGGGGGGAGATTTTAAAAAGAGAAGGTACAACAGTGACAACGTGAAGCCATCAGCACCAGCATCAACTATTTCTAAGGGAGGAGAACGACCACTGGTCATATGTTATAAATGCGGGAAAGAGGGACATATCAATCCAAACTTCCCACAACAGTTCAAGGTATGTTATAATTGTGGAAAGGAAGGACATATCGCTCGAGATTGTACTGTAGCGAAACCAAGTCCAGCGGGGATGGTAACTCAAAAGGCTGTTCCAGAAAAGTCAAAGTCGGCGGTTCCTGGAAGAGCATTTGTCGTGACTGGCCAAAATGCGAGGAACCCAAACGAGGTGATCATGGGTAAGCTAATCATAAATTCTTGTAAAGTTTATACCTTACTAGATACCGGTTCTACCCATTCATTTATCGGTCCTGCTTGTGCTCAACGTTTAAACTTGAATCCGGAGAAATTAGACTTTGACCTATCTGTGGAGACTCCGTTAGGAGAAACTTTCATTACATCCACTGTTTATAAATCTTGTTTGATCCAAGTTGGCACCATCACATTACCTGTTGATCTTATCTCTTTAAAGGTACTTGCATTTGATGTGATTTTAGGGATTGATTGGTTAACTACTCATCATGCCAAAATTGATTTTTTTCGTAAGGTTGTTAGTTTTCATATTCCTAACCAACCTGTTATGCGAATTCAAGTAACTAAACCACTAAAATCAATCACTGTCATATCAAGCCATAAAGCCATTCATTTATTGAAAAACGGATGTCTAACTTTCTTAGCCCATGTTATGGATTTGAATAAAGACACGTCAGATTTGAATAATATTCCTGTTGTTAGTAAATTTCCTGACGTATTTCCTAAAGAACTTCCTGGTTTACCCCCAGAACGTGAAGTTGAATTCTTTATTGACCTTAAACCTGGTACAAAGCCATTTCTAAAATTCCATATCAAATAGCTCCTATTGAACTTCAGGAGTTAAAGGTCTAACTACAGGAGTTTTTGGACATCGATTTCATTCGTCCTAGTACATCTCCTTGGGGTGCTCCTGTTTTATTCGTAAAGAAGAAAGACGGAAGTATGCGACTTTTTATTGACTACCGGGAATTGAACCATGTCACCATCAAGAATAGGTATCCGCTACCTCGCATTGATGACCTGTTTGACCAGTTGCAAGGAGCACAATTCTTCTCAAATATCGATTTTCATTCTGGATATCATCAATTGAAGATTAGAACTGAGGATATTCCAAAGACTGACTTTAGAACTCGGTACGGGCATTATGAATTCCTAGTCATGTCTTTTGGATTGACTAATGCTCATGCGGCTTTCATGGATATGATGAACCGAGTATTCAAAGAATATTTGGATCAGTTCGTTGTTGTCTTTATTGATGACATCTTCATATATTCCAAAAGTCGTGAAGATCATGAGCACTATTTGAAGCTGGTACTCCAAAGGCTTCGTGAAAACAAGCTATATGCCAAGTTGAAGAAATGCGAGTTCTAGCTTGAGGAAGTAGCATTCCTTGGGCACGTAGTGTCAAAACATGGAGTATCTATTGATTGACGATTTATTTAGGCAATACAAAGTTAGAGCAACCAAAAGTCGATTGGATAGAAGTGCGTAGCTTTTCGGGCTTAGCTGGTTATTATCGAAGATTCGCGGAAGGATTTTCTTGAATCGCTACTCCGTTAATTCAGCTGACTCGGAAGGATACAAAATTCATATGGAGCGAGGAATGCGAGAAGAGTTTTTATGAGCTCAAGAGGAGACTCATTTTGGCACCTATTCTGACAATACCGTCTAGTTCGGATGGATTTGTTATCTACAGCGATGCTTCAGGCAAAGGGTTAAGATGTGTTCTCATGCAAGATGGGAAAGTCATAGCCTATGCCTCACGACAACTTGAAGAATATGAGAGGAATTATCCTACTCATGATCTAGAGTTGGCAGTAGTTGTTTTCGCGCTAAAGATCTGGAGGCACTATCTATATGGGGAGAATGTGGAGATATATTCAGACCATAAAAGCCTTAAATATTTCTTAACCCAAAAGGAACTCAACATGCGGCAACGATGTTGGCTCGAGCTGTTGAAAGATTATGACCACACCATTCAATACCATCCTGGAAAAGCGAACGTGGTAGCTGACGCGTTGAGTAGAAGATCATGTGCGGGAACGGATGCGATGTTGTCAACACAAAGGCCTATTTTGTGTGATTTACAAAAGATGAAGATAGAATTCAAGTCTCCGGGAACCCATACGATGATGTCAAGTATACGCATAGAACCAACTTTAATCGATAAAGTTAAAGTTACTCAAGCCACAGACCCGGAGCTGATGCGTATGAAGAAGAAAGTACAAGAAGGTGTTATCCTAGAAGTAAGAATCGATGAAGAAGGAATACTTCGAGTCAACTCCAGACTTTGTGTTCATAACGACTCTGATTTGAAGTACAAGATCATGATGGAGGCACACAATACACCGTTTGCAATCCATCCTGGAAGTACCAAAATGTATCGTGATCTTCGACATACATTTTGGTGGAACAATATGAAGAGAGAGATCGTGAAGTTTATGTCGAGGTGTTTAACTTGTCAACGGGTAAAGGCGGAGCATTAAGTGCCTAAGGGTCCATTCTAACCACTTGAGATTCTAAAATAGAAGTGGGAACACATTACCATGGATTTTGTTACGGGTCTTCCCACGGTTTCTCAAGGCATAGATGCTATTTGGGTTATTGTTGATAGATTAACTAAGTTTGCTCATTTCTTGCCAATACGGGAGACTTATTCCCTTGAACATCTTGCTCGTATGTACATAAATTATGAGATTGCATGGCATGCTAGTATCCATAGTTTCAGATCGTGACCCAAGATTCACTTCACGATTTTGGGTTAGTTTGCAAAAAGCTATGGGCACAGATTTACGATTCAGTTCGGCATACCATCCTCAAATATACGGACAATCAGAGAGGACTATTCAAAATCTTAAAGATCTATTAAGACTCTGTATCCTAGACTTCAAAGGGAGTTGGGATAAGTATTTACCATTGGTGGAATTCTCCTACAACAACAGTTATCAGGCAAGTATAGGTGTGGCTCCATTCGAAGCATTGTATGGACGAAAGTGTCGCTCTCTAGTATGTTGGGATAAGGTGGGTGAAGCAACATTGTTGGGACCAGAGTTGGTACATATTACTATAGAAAAGATCTAAATGATTCGACAACGTATACAAATGGCACAGGATCGACAAAAGAGTTATACAGATCTTCATCGAAAGGACGTGAAATTTAATATTGGGGATCATGTATTGTTGAGTGTGGCTCTATGGAAGGGAGTTACAAGATTTGGGAAAAGAGGAAAGCTCAATCCACGATTTATTAGTCCATTTCAGTTTCTTGACCGAATAAGAAATGTGGCCTATAGACTCGCGTTACCTCCAATTATGTCATGTGTTCATAATATTTTTCACATATATGTGCTTCGTAAATATGTGAAAGACCCGAACCACGTTATTGAGTTAGAACCAGACGAAATAGCAGAAGATTTAACGTACGAGGAGGTACCTCTCAAGATATTGGATAGGAAGGAGCATGTCCTGTGACGCCCCCAAAACAGGTATACATCACCCATCTTGAGTCGCCAAATATATGGTACAAAATTCAAATACAACTTAATAATACAACTGTCGTGTAAAATAAAACAAAACATAAACTGAGAGTTTTAATACGAATATTGTCTTCTAGACAGTATTCAACTCAAAAGGAGTCCTCAATATATTTATTATCACACTATTTCATAGAATAGTGAGGACTACTAATGCTATCATCTGGACCGTCACTCCGTTCCCCGACTAGTCCCAGCTACGTTCTCATTTCCTGAGGAGAACAATGAAAGCAAAAGGGAGAGCTCAACTAGCCCAGTAAGAAATATTATGACTAAGATAATGCAGAATAATTTATCGTTAGCCTTCAACAGTGTTAAACTGATAAAATATAACAAACATCAAGTTGAACTGCAGCAGAACAAGCAATCCATTAGAAGAGTCAAGTAGAGAATAAATCTACTATCTTCTATGATTTAAAAGGTTTTTCATCACTTTTATCGTTGAGACTCAGCTTAATAAATAATCCACATCATCCCTGCACTACAACCAAAGATATTCATTAGTATCACGACCACAAATTATCCATGCACTACGGGCCAAAGATATTCGTGTTTTCATCAATGGTCATGATCATGCCAACAATTGTCCATCAATGCACTACGGGCCAATGAGTACTTTTACCACATCATTTGTAACATTACGCTCATGATTATACCAAATAATCCCTGGTCATAATCATACCAAGTCCATCTATGCACTACAGGCCACAGATGACTTTCAACATAATATAAACATGAGGATGATGACAATGATATAAAAATTCAATAAAACAAGTTCAAGGATAAATTTTTAAATTTATAATTTAATTTATCCATAAATTAATAATGTCCAAATTGTCAACAAAAATAATTTGGACCGAAAATGAATATATTTTTATCATGAATAGTACCCCGGGTGAATAGTACTCAAGTGAATAGTACCCCGTGAATTGTACTTCGGGAATAGTAACCCCGTGAATAGTACTCCAGCATGAAAAAGTTAAAACTTATCAATAATGCTCAGAATAATATTTTCATGAAAAGATACTGGATGAAGCGCAAATATCAAGGATATTCTACTAATTTCATGGAGTATAGAAGCCAAAATTTTAACAAAATGAGTATAGAATTCGAAATCTGAAATGAAATAATATTACTTACATACTACAGAGTATGGAAGAAAATATTATTTCAAACGAATATTGAACAAAAATAACATCCCTTACCTTGAAAAGAAGAGTATTCCAACTGGTATAGCGGAGATATTTTTGAAGAAAACATTCAATATTTTCTACACTCAAGACTTTCTAAAACTCGAAAGAAATACGCTCAAGATTATAGAAGAAGAATTCTCTGATTCTGGTGTGATTTTCAATTCTAACTTAAGCTCCTATTTATAGAAAAATGCTAGAACGTCATAGGAGACTAAAATAATAAAATAATATTATTATTTATACAAAATTTCTACGCATGCTTTGTTGAATTGTTGGGCAGCCATTTTTGAAAATTTTTGTTAGCCCACATCTGAAAAACAAAAGTGGGTCCACCCAATTTTAATAAAAATTATTTTATTTTTTAAAACTTCAGTAATTCATATAAAATAGCCCTTTTATCAGAAAAATACGAATTTTATGTCCATTCCACACGAAATCAAATTCTCTACAACTTTGTAGCTTTAAGTTTTTCCAAATTCCAGACAGAAAATATCCGAAATTCATAAACGGACAATTTTCAATACCTCTTAAAATTCATAACAAATCATACGTTAATTTTTAACGGTTCAAAATTTGTGGACATATACTCAACTTATATATGTATAACATATCCAAAAATCACAACGATCCAACGGTCGGATCAAAATTATAACTCACGCAATAGAGCTTTAAGAACACCGATTTGATTTTTGAATACCTCCAATCCGATAAAATACTGATAAAACAACTCAACATTAATTTCTTTATTTATAACCACATAAAATAAATATTTTCCTATCCATCATTTATGTCCACATAAAATAAATATTTTCTTATCATATAAATCAATAATTAATTATTCACAAATAATATTACGTAATCACAATAATGACAACCGGTAGTTCCTCGAGAAAGAGGGGCTTTCAATAAGGATTTCTCCTTCTCATGCGCGCAATTAGGTGACCAAACCTCTCCTTGATGAGAACTTTCTAGACATCGCCAATAATGCTATCTAATAATATTATTCAAATAATATGAATTATTGATTTGATAATGGGAAATACTGTGCAGTGACAATTATTGAAACAACAATAATATAAAATATCAACGTAGCAATTATTGAATCAATAAAATAAAATATTGAATAGTAATTACTGTAACAATTATTGAGTAGTGCCTTTTTACGTAAGAATCAATAATTCAAAAAATCATGCAATACCTGGTGTCTATTCTTGTGTAACAATAGCGTATTACTATATTTTAACCACCGGGTATTCTAACAGTTAACGGTAAAACTTCCGTCGTTATTTCATAAAAAGATAATCTTGTCGTTTTCTAACTCCGACAATAATTCTGTTGTGAGGTCCACCAATGATTGTTTCATCGTATGAATATTCCCCGACAAAAAGAATATTCCCCGACCAAACGAATATTTTATAACAACTTGCTTTACTTTGCAAAATTTTCACATATCACCCTTAACTTTAATTCTTTTATCAATTTAACCATTTACTAAATGAAATAATAATTATAAGAAAATTGAATACTTTCATTTCATAAAATTCGGGGTCTTACAATCTCCCATCCTTATGAAATTTCGCCCTCGAAATTAGGGTACGTACTTAGTATGTCGAAGAGGTGAGGATACCTTGATTTCATTTCAGATTCTAACTTCCAGGTCATTTCCTCAACATCGTGATTTCTCCACAAAACTTTGACTTGAGGTATAACCTTGGAGCATAAAATATGCTCCTTCTTATCCAAGATTTTAATAGGAACCTCTTCATACGTTAAATCTTTCGCTATCTCGTCTGGTTCTAACTCAATAATGTGGTTCGGGTCTTTCACATATTTACGTAACATAAATATGTGAAAAATGTTATGAACACGAGACATACTTGGCGGTAAAGCGAGTTTATAGGCCACAGTTCCTACTTGATTGAAGATTTCAAATAGACCAATAAAATCAAGGGTTGAGATTTCCTCTCTTCGTCGATTCTTGCTTCTAGAATAACGCCCTCTTGAACCTTCTTCTTCATATTCATAGACTCTGAGTGTGTAGCTTGAGCGGCTTTAACTTTATCGATTAAAGTCGGTTCTACTCGTATATTCACTATCTTCACTTAGGTTTTTGGAGTCTTTAACTCTATCTCAATCTTTTGTAAGTTACACGAAATGGGTCTTTGTGTTAACAACGTTACACTCGTAATCGCATACGATCTTCTACTCAACTTGTCAGCTACCACGTTCTCTCTTCCACGATGATATTGAATGGTATGGTCGTAATCTTCAACAGCTCAAGCCAACGTCTTTGACGCATTATAAATTCGTTTTGGTTGAAGAAATATTTAAGGGTTTTAGAAATGGGTTTTATACTGGGGTCAATACAAAATTCAATATCACACTCTGGGGGTAGGCCAGGAAGTTTATTCAAGAAATATGTCAGGAAATTCACTAATAACAGAAATATTATTCAAATCTGACGTATTTTGTTCAAGTCCATGACATGGGCTAAGAAAGCTTGACATCAGTTTTTCAATAAACGAATGACTTTATGGCTTAATATGAAAGTGTTTGACTTTAGTGGTTTGGTTGCTTGAATTTTCATAATAGGTTGGTTAGGAATATAAAAACTAACAACCTTACGAAAATAATCAATTTTAGCATGATGAGTGGTTAACCAATCAGTCCCTAAAATCACATCAAATGCAAGTATCTTTAAAGAGATAAGATTGACAGGTAACGTGAAAGTGTCGATTTGAATCAAACAAGATTTATAAATAGTGGAGGTAACGAAGGTTTCTCATAATGGAGTTTCAATAGATAAGTCAAAGTCTAATTTCTTAGGGGTCAAGTTCAAATGTTGAGCGCAAGCAAGAGAGATAAAAGAATGGGTAGAACCGGTATCTAATAAGGTATAGACTTTGCAAGAATTTATAATTAACTAACCCGTGCTAACTTCGTTCAGGTTACTCGTTTTTTGAGAAGTCACAAAAAACGTTCTTTCTGAAACCACCGACTTTGTTTTGTCCGTATCCGCCTTTGGTGCCACCGTCCCAGCTGGACTTGATTTCGGTGCATGACAAAATCGGACTAGGTGACCTTCTCTTCCACAATTGTAACATTCTTTGGACTGCTGCGTACAGTTTGGACAGATGTGTCCCTCCTGTTCGTATTTGAAGCATATGATAGGTGGTCGTTCTCCTTCTTTAACAACGGGTGCTGGTGCTGACGTCTTTCCATCATTGTTGAATCTCCTCTTCCTGAAATGTCCACTCTTATTTTCTTGGCCATGATTACTACCAAAGTGGTTACCATTTCTGGCATGTTGATTCCCTTCACGTTTGTTGTCACCGCTTTGATGACTGCTACCACTGGTATTATCGACTTGTCGGCTGCTCTCTATTGGTTGGGTTGACTCATTATCGCGCTCCAATAACTGAGCCCTATTTACAACATCTAAATACGAGCAAAGTTTGTGAGAGATAAGGTATTGACGTATCTCGGGTTTTAAACCTCTTAGAAACATCCGCGTCATTCTCTCCTCGTTATCAACTAAGTGGGACGCAAATCGGGACAACTCAACAAACTTGGCTTCGTACTGTGACATGGTCATGTTGTTTTGCTCCAGTTTAATGGACTCTACCTCTTTCATGTGACAAATACTTTCAGGAAAGTACTTGTCGTTTAACAGTTCTTGGAACTTCTCCCAAGACATCTTCAGTGCGTCAGGTTGGGTATGTTTTACAGATTCCCACCAATGATCTGCTTCTTCACGCAACATAAAGGTGGCGAATGGAACCTTTTTCTCCTCTGAGCATTCCAAGACATCAAATATCTTGGTGATCTACTTTATCTACGTCTCTACCTTAAGTGGTTCTGGCTTTCCCAAAAACTCTGGTGGTCCTAGCTCCTTGAACTACTTAACGGTGACCAACCGTGGGTTGCCATTGTTTCCACCTGCATTATGAATAGGAGTCTCTCTCGTTTGGTGTTGCATGAACTGCACAAAGCCTCTGAACATCCCATCGTTCATCATTTGATCAGTGTTGTTGTTTGCATGAGGATTGTTACCTTCCTGATACACATTATCCTGATTGTTGATCTGTGGAGACTCAACGGTCTCATGTGCTCCATTGCTATTCTCAACATTCTCAAATGTCATTTTCAAATACTGCCACAAAACAAGGGTTAATTGACATGTCACATATTATCCCTATACTCTGACCGATCAATTAAATACCAAATAAACTTAGGTAGGTTATACTAGCGAAGGAATTCTCCGTCTCTCCCCTCCTAGTTCTTGTCTCACATTTCAACCAGGGATCATATCCCTAAGCTTTGATGTTGTTGTGGCGCCCCCAAAGCAGTATACATCACCCATCTTGAGTCGCCAAATACATGGTACAAAATTCAAATACAACTTAATAATACAACTGTCGTGTAAAATACGAAAAAACATAAACTGAGAGTTTTAATAAGAATATTGTCTTCTAGACAGTATTCAACTCAAAAAGAGTCCTCAATATATTTATTATCACACTATTTCATAGAATAGTGAGGACTACTAATGCTATCATATGGACCGTCACTCCGTTCCCCGACTAGTCCCGGCTACATTCTCATTTCTTGAAGAGAACAATGAAAGCAAAAGGGTGAGCTCAACTAGCCCAGTAAGAAAAATTATGACTAAGATAATGCAGAATAATTTATAATTAGCCTTCAACAGTGTTAAACTGATAAAATATAACAAACATCAAGTTTAACTGCAGCGGAACAAGCAATCCATTAGAAGAGTCAAGTAGAGAATAAATTTACTATCTTCTATGATTTAAAAGGTTTTTCATCACTTTTATCGCTGGGACTCAGCTTAATAAATAATCCACATCATCCCTATACTACGGCCAAGGATATTCATTAGTATTACGACCACAAATTATCCATGCACTACGGGCCAAGGATATTCGTGTTTTCATCAATGGTCATGATCATGCCAACAACTATCCATCAATGCACTACGCGCCAATGAGGAATTTTACTACATCATTTGTAACATTACGGTCATGATTATACCGAATAATCCCTGGTCATAATCATACTAAGTCCATCTATGCACTACAGGCCAAAGATGACTTTCAACAAAATATAAAGATCAGGATGATGACAATGATATAAAAATTCAATAAAACAAGTTCAAGGAAATTTTTTTAAAGATTTATAATTTAATTTATCCAGAAATCAATAACGTCCAAATTATCAACACGATACTGCCTTGTGGAGTAAAATTTAAGAATAATATTGTACCAAAAATAATTTGGACCGAAAAAGAATATATTTTTATCATGAATAGTACCCCGGGTGAATAGTACTTCGGGAATAGTAACCCCATGAATAGTACTCCGGTATGAAAAAGTTAAAACTTATCAAGAATGCTCAGAATAATATTTCAATGAAAAGATACTGGATGAAACGCAAATATCAAGGATATTCTACTAATTTCATGGAGTATAGAAGCCAAAATTTTAACAAAATGAGTATAGAATTCGAAATCTGAAACGGAATAATATTACTTATATACTACAGAGTATGGAAGAAAATATTATTTCAAGAGAATATTGAACAAAAATAACATCCCTTACCTTGAAAAGAAGAGTATTCCAACTGGTATAGCGGGGATATTCTTCAAGAAAACTTTCACTATTTTCTACGCTCAAAGCTTTCTAAAACCCGAAAGAAATATGCTCAAGATTATAGAAGAAGAATTCTCTGATTCTGGTGTGATTTTCAATTCTAACTTAAGCGCCTATTTATAGAAAAATGCTAGAACGCCATAGGAGACTAAAATAATAAAATAATATTATTATTTATACAAAATTTCTACGCATGCTTTGTTGAATTGTTGGGCAGCCATTTCTGAACATTTTTGGCAGCCCGCATGTTAAAAACAAAAGTGGGTCCCACCCAATTTTAATAAAAATCATTTTATTTTCCAAAACTTCAGTAATTAATATAAAATAGCCCTTTTATCAGAAAAATAAGAATTTTATATCCATTCCACATGAAATCGAATTCTCTACAACTTTGTAGCTTTATGTTTTTTCAAATTTCAGACAGAAAATATCAGAAATCCACAAACGGATAATTTTCAACACCTCTTAAAATTCATAACAAATCTATGTTAATTTTTAACGGTTCAAAATTTGTGGATATATACTCAACTTATATATGTATAACATATCCAAAAATCACAACGATCCAACGGTCGGATCAAAATTATAACTCACGCAATAGAGCTTTAAGAACACGGATTTGATTTTTGAATACCTCCAATCCTACAAAATACTGATAAAACACCTCAACATTAATTCCTTCATTTATAACCACATAAAATAAATATTTTGTTATCCATCATTTATGTCCACATAAAATAAATATTTCCTTATCATATAAATCAATAATTAATTATTCACAAATAATATTACAGAATCACAATAATGACAACCAGGCCGTTCCCAGGAAAGAGTGGGCTTTCCAATAAGGATTTGAACAGTAATTACTGTAACAATTATTGAGTAGTGCCTTCTTACGTAAGAATCAATAATTTAAAAATATTGTGCAATACCGTGTGCTACTGTGTAACAACGCGTGTTACTATATTTTAACCACCGGGTATTCTAACAGTTAACGGTAAAACTTCCGTCGTTATTTCATAAAAAGATAATTTTGTCATTTTCTAACTCTGATAATAATTCTGTTGTGTGGTCCACCAATGATTGTTTCATCGTACGAATATTTCCCGACAAAAAAATATTCTCCGACTAAGCGAATATTTTATAACAACTTGCTTTACTTTGCAAAATTTTCACATACCACCCTTAACTTTAATCCTTTTATCAATTTAACCATTTAATAAATGAAATAATAATTATAAGAAAATTGAATACTTTCATTTCATAAAATTTGGGGTCTTACATGTCCTACGCACAAAGGTTATACAACAAGTCAAAGTTTTGTGGAGAAACCATGCTATTGAGGAAATGACATGGGAGTTGGAAATAGAAATGAAAGCGAGGTATCCTCACCTTTTCGAAACACCAGGTACGTACGTCAATTTCAAGGACGAAATTTCATAAGGAGGGGAGGTTGTAAGACCCCAACTTATTATAAATAAAATTGAATTTCCTCTATTTATTATTTTGAAATAGTAAGGGTTGATTTGATTAATCTGGTTAGTTATGGGTAAAATGCGCAAATATCTTAAATAAGCAAGTGGTTATAAAATATTCATTATTGTCGGAGAATATTCGTTTGGTCGTGGAATATTCTTCTTGTCGCTTGGGAATATTAAATGCGGCAGTGCAAACTTTTGTGTGGGCCCCATAACGGAAAGCAATTGGATAAAGAAAACGACAAGTATAAGTTTTTTATAAATAATGGCGTAGTTGTTACCGTTAACACTGTTGGAATACCCGGTGGTTAAAACACTGAATAATACGCGTTGTGCACAAGAATAATACCAATGATTGCACCAATTATTGATTCTTACGTAAGAAGGCACTTTCACTCAATAATTGTTACGAAGAATTATTGCTCAATATTTTATTGATTCAATAATTGCTACGTTGATATTTTATATTATTGTTGTTTTAATAATTGTCACTACACAGTATTTCCCATTATCAGATCAATAATTCATATTATTTGAATAATATTATTAGATAGCATTATTAGCAATGTCTAAGGAAGTTCTGTCTAAAGAGAGGTTTGGTCACCTAATTGTGCGCCAGTAAGGAAAAATCCTTATTGGAAAGCCCCCTCTTTCCTGGGAACGACCTGGTTGTCATTATTGTGATTCTATAATATTATTTGTGAATAATTAATTATTGATTTATATGATAAGGAAAATATTTATTTATGTTGATAGAAATGGAGGAATTTTTAGAAAAATGACAATTGTTAAAAATTGATATTTTATCTTTTCTGATAAAATATTTTATTTAAATATATTATTATATTATAATAATATAATAATGGTGATATTTTTACATTGAATGTTTGGTATATGAATAAATGAGGAGGAATAGTATTTTTGTTACAATAAATGTTAAAAACATGTTAAGCATGTCGGTGGGCCCCATTTTGTGACTAAAATTGGATTATAGCCCGTAAAATCGTCCGTATGTGGATTTCGGTCAATTTCTACTTGGAATTTGGAAAAACATAAACTTACAAAGTTGTAGAGAATTGAATTTCCTATGGAATGGACATAAGATTCAATTTTTTCTGATAAAAGGGCTATTTATTATGAATTCTTGAAGTTCCCGAATAATTGATTTATGAAGTTTTAATTATTTTTTTAATGAAAAATGTTTTTGTTATGATTGGTGGGCCCCACTTGTTGTTAAGCATGCTGAATTCAGAATTTCAAAGTGGGCATAGGAATTTTAAAAATAATAATAATATTTTATTAAATTTTTTGCTTTGGTGTTCTATGCATTTTCCTATAAATAAGGTGCTTAGGTTAGAATTGAAAATCACACCAGAAATTAAAGTTTTCTCTCTCTATATTATCGAGCATATTCTTGTGAGTATTTTGATACTTTTAGTGTTGCTATCTATTGTAAGTTCCTTCAAAGACTATATCCAAAGATTCCAATGTGGCACTGTCTTTTTGAGGTAAGGGATGTTATTTGTTTTTAAATGATATTATTTCTTTCAATATCATTACGCCGGAATATTGGTAAGATTTTTCTTGTGAAAGTCTTATCTTTTGTGTCGAGGTTACTATTCACGTATACGACACTATTCACCGAAAAATGAAATTTTCTCTTTTTTATCCCAGATGTCTATTTTTGTTACTATCTTTAATTGTATCCATGTTTTGATATTCATTCTTGAATTTTACTCACCATAGTATATTATGGGGTGTTTTTGAACATGGATAAACCGAAGTACGAATTCTTAATATTTGTTCTTTTGTCTCTTTGGATTCATTTTTTTTAAATATTTTCATCATCCTCGGTCCTAAATGATGATATAATCGAATATCTTTGGCTTCAGTGCAAAGATGAATGATTTTTCGATGAATATCTTTGGCCCGTAGTGCAAAGATGAACAGGTGTTGAGATGAACATGATCAACTGATGAATATCTTTAGCCTATAGTGCAAAGATGAATATTTGATTCAAGATGAATATTAATTGATGTTACAGGAATAAAATATTGATGATGGATTTTTTAATTCATATATGATAGTAGATTTCATTCTCTACTTAACTTTTCTAATGAATTGTTATTTTCGCTGTGAATATTGATCTGAAACTTGTTGTCTATTATATTTTATCAGATTTTTCCCTGTTGAGGACTAATGATAATTTGTTCTATATTATCTTAGTCATAATATTCTTTACTGGGCTAGTTGAGCTCACCCTTTTCCTTTTTGTTCTATTTTTCTTCTCAGGAGGCGAGAATGTAGCGAGTACTAGTCGGGGTATGGAATAATGGTTCTAGAAAGTTGTTTTAGTAGTCTTCACTATTTTTGTAAAATAATGTATCAATAATTGTAATGAGGACTTATTTGAGTGTAGATATTGTCTGGAAGACAATATTTGTATTTAAACTCACAATTTATGTGTTATCGTATTTTGCACGACAATTATATTAATAAAGTTGTAGTTGTTTCTGTACCATGTATTTGGCGACTCAGAATGGGTGATGTATACCAATTTTGGGGGCATCATACAGACGCCCCCAAATCCAGGTACTTTCAACCCACATATATGGTGCTACACGATACTCATAACTATACATTCATTCCATCGAAACAATATCAAAATGATTATATTTACTACATGCTTATTATAATAGTAATGAATCATTTCCCAGGTTCTATAACCGAATACATTCTTTGTTTATAATAGTATAATTCATACAAATATACCAGTCTATTATAGGATAATCTACTTATCCATCTTAGCCTTGCCTTTATCATTACTAGAACCCTCGGTTCACTCGGCCTTAGCTGCAATCATATAATTCAAGCAAGAAGTGGCCATAACTAGCTCAACAAGTCTAGCAATATATAATACAAGTACCACGTCGAGAATTATATGATTATTTTTCAATAACTGAACAAATAGCTATGAAGTACTATGAAACATTTAATAGCAATTTCCATTATCATAAAGCCATTCCAAGGTACATACGAGTAACTTAGGATTTTTGAGTATGTCAAAAGACCATGAACATTCTTTTTTAGTTTTCATTCATGAAAAAAGACAACCCGACACTAAGTCCGTAAGTCAGATATATATTACGAGCACTTCTAGGTGATCAGCCTATAGTACTCTATGTTGATCAACATTCATCCGTTAAACGTATCTATGTTTAAGTTTTGGCAACCTCACGTGCCCATCGAATAATTGATGTAAAATACATTTGTTTATTCATACTCAAGCTTACCTTTGAATCCGTACCAAATAATTGGCATAGGATAGCGTTAACAATACTATATCGAAAGACTTGTAAACAAATCAATCAAACTCTTAAGATTAGTCTAGCCGAGAGTTAAAACTGGCATCGACTCTTTCATAAAATAATTCATGCATTTTATAACATGAATCACAGAAAAATTGGCTAACTCGAAGGTTAGACAAGCATTAAGAAAACTTGCCTTCAAGCGTCTTCAATTTAAAATTCAACAGTTCTTGATCTTTACAGTTTCTACATGATATATTCACATAGCACACTGAAATTAGCTACCAAATAATCTAATTGCATTATTTTACCAACTTCTTTCTCTTCTATAACTTAATCGAATGTATTTCATTAATAAAACTCTATTCAAGTTATTATTCTTCCTTACGGCTTACTAGCATTCTCATGTCCCTAAACCAATACTTAACATTCATTAGTTAAGTACCATAGTAATTGAATACGATTTACCTTCTTACCCTTTACGTTATTCATTTAATTATTATTAAACAACGTTCATTTCCTAAAGTCATCATTATACATGTGTTTAAGAATGGTCTGATCATGTATATTAAGTATATACATGCCCCATAGTTGTTAGGTAAATAATTGGGTTCAAAAATAACTAAGTCGACATTTTCTCTCTCTCTTGTATTTGCATTTCATCCTCGAATATAACATTCAGCTGCATACGCCTAATTATGATACCTAAACCCTCGTCCTCGGTCTTTGTGCGAGACTCCTCAGATACAAGTGGCGGCTTTGCACGAATTAGCGAGAGCTACTCCTCCAACCGTACGTGTATGCTTGAGTTTCAAAAGCTTGGGGGCGTTGTAGTGCTGACCCTGAGCCCTTAAAAAAATTCTAAATTTTCTAGTTCAATTCATTATGTACTCGTAACTTGGTCGTTATAAGTCGAAATTGGCTCATTCGAAAGCCGTTATCTTACACATCCCATGTACCTCGATTTCATCCGGATAAAAGTAGTTTTTAAATCCGTTAACAATGAATTCACTATTTAACTTTCTATTACGCGTTCATTTAACATTCGTGAACATTCATAACTCGTTTCTTCGTTTTAAGTCAGAATTTGACCATTCTTGAGTCCACGACTCTTAAATACGTTGTTCTACGATATGCCATCGAAAACCAAAGTTTCTGAGTTAAACGACGAATTTTGACTACTAATCCAGAAATTCTACGATTTCAACGTTTAACGCCTAGTCTCGTAAATTTTGCCATAACTTTGTTACTCGAGTTTTATACGCCAAATCAAATGGAACCAATCCATTGATTTATTATCTATAACCTAACCAAGCAATATGCACATAACCTATACTTGATGGTTTTCAATTTGTCCATCAACAACCAAATCACCGCTTAAGGTTTTCTTCGCTTAAACTTACTTAAACACTTATGAATATTAATTGTACATGGCTTATCAATGTTTTAATCCACTAATAGCCATCCTTATTACTCTGGAAGAGACATGCTCCACCAATTCATACTTCTCTATGAAAAATAAATAGAAAAGGATCGAAGACTAAGGTGTATATATTATTACCTTAACGTTCTTCGCGTTCTTGAATAAAACTTGAATACTTTGCCTTGGATTCTTGTTGATTACTTGTTAATACTCTTTTCTCTCTCTCCCTCTCTCAATATATATTGGTTAATGTTTATAAAACAAATAATGAACCAACTTAGCTTTCTTATATAGAAAACCAAATGGAGGGAAAAATGGTCAAGTGGTCCACCTCCTTACTCTTCATTACTTAGCCACCAAGTAAAACCACTTTACTTGGCCACCAATTGGCCTGCCCACGTGGCCCTTTAGGTCCCACATGGGTTGCCCCATGGGTTTTACCCATGTGGTGATCCATCGGTTCGATCCGCTGTTTGGTTTTTTGGTTTGGGCTTAGAATTAATTCGTATTGGGCCTATCTTGGGCTTGATTTACATAACTTTTTGCTTGACATAATCCAAGTCCAATTGGAATCGACAAAGTCCAATTACTAAAAGTCCATTAAGAACTAATTGTATTCTACTCATATAATTCTCGTATTCTCTTCGTATACTATTCGTACGATATTCATATTATACGTCGTAATAATCTTCATACTATACTCGTATAATAACTAGTATCATACTCGCATTTCTCATGTATAATAATCATATTCATTATACATAGCCATTTCATTTTCAAAACTCACTTTTCCTAACTCTTAAGTTTTAGGTTCACAGGCAAAAACTTTATTTGCCATAACTAAAATATTATTGGATATTCCATCTCATCTTAGAATTCTATCATTACGCTTTTCTCAGAAATTCAAAATAAATTCCCGAGCAGAAACGGATGAATAGTGCTTTTACGAAAATTTGTCAAAAAACTTTTATTTTCGTCTTGAAAATTCAAAACAATTAATCCTAGCACATAGCCAGAATCATAACCACATCCGTACATTCTAGGTCATAGAACGACCTTCAAACAACTTACTCATATAAATAGACAATTAACTTTATTTAATTCAAATAATCAAATAAAAATTAAATTCACATAAATCCAATTTTCTCGGACGTTACAACCACCTCACGCAACCGTGCCATGGAGTCCATCAGAAATTGAGGTTAGCTCAATCACGGCAGAAGAGTTATGTTGATAAGCATAGGAGGACTTAAAAGTTTGAACATGTGTTTTTAAAAGTTTCTCCTTGGAAGGGCATTCTACAATTTGGGTTGATTAAAGAGAAACTTATTCCGCGTTATATTGGTCCATTTGAGAGTTTGGAAAGAGTTAGTGAGGTTACATATCGGTTAGCTTTACCTCCACAGCTAGCTCATGTGCACAATGTGTTCCATGTGTCAGTGTTGAGGAGTTATCATTATCAACCATTGCATGTGGTGCAATATCCGTTCGATTAGATTCAAGAGGATCATACTTGTCAGGAGCAAGCCGAGATGATTTTGGATCGTCAAGAGAGGATTATAAGGAGGAAGACAATTTCGTTTATTAAGTTTTTGTGGAGGAACCATAAGATTATCATCTACATATAGGCGAAGGGATTAAGGTGTTGCAAGCAATTCACCCAACAACTTCGTTAGAAACGATCCGGGCGATGACCACCTCATGCAAGCGTGTCGTGGAGTCCATCAAAAATTAAGGCTGGCTCAATCACGGTAGAAGAGTTATGCTGATAAGTATAGGAAGACTTTATAGTTTGAATATGGTGAACATGTGTTTTTAAAAGTTTCTCCTTAGAAGGGAATTCGATGATTTAGGTTGATCTAAGGTAAACTTAGTCCGCGTATTGGCCCATTTGAGATTTTGGAGAGAGTTAGTGAGGTTGTATATCAGTTAGCTTTGCCTCCGCAGCTAGCTCATGTGCAAAATGTGTTCCATGTGTTGGTGTTGAAGAGTTATCATTATCAACCTTTGCATGTGTTGTAATATCCGTTCGATAAGATTCAGGAGGATCATACTTGTGAGGAGCAAGTCGAGACGATTTTAGATCGTCAAGAAAGGATTATGAGTTGGAAGATAATTCTGTTTGTTAAGGTTTTGTGGAGGAACCATAAGATTAGCATATACATATAGGTGAATGGTTAAGGTGTTGCAAGCAATTCACCCAACAACTTCATTAGAAACGATCCGGGCGACTACCACCTCATGCAAGTGTTTTATGGAGTCCATCAGAAATTGAGGTTGGCTCGATCACGGCAGGAGAGTTATGCTGATAAGCATAGGAGGACTTTGGAGTTTGAACATGTGTTTTTAAAAGTTTCTCCTTAAAAGGGCATTCGACGATTTGGGTTGATCAAAGGGAAACTTAGTCCGTATTATATTGGCCCATTTAAGATTTTAGAGATAGTTGGTGAGGTTGCATATCGGTTAGCTTTGCCTCCACAGCGAGCTCACCTGCACAATATGTTCCATGTGTCAGTGTTGAGGAGTTATCATTATCAACCTTGCATGTGGTGCAATATCCGTTTGGTAAGATTCGGGAGGATCATACTTGTGAGGAGCAAGCCAAGACGATTTTGGATCATCAAGAGAGGATTATTGTGACGCCCCCAAAATAGGTCCACACAACCCATTCTGGGTCACCAGAAATACGGTACAAAAATCAAATACAAACTTCATTTATACAACTATTAAACTGTCGTGCAAAATACGACAACACATAAGTTGTGAGTTTTAATAGAAATAACAGTACTCACACTCCAAACCAATGATACTCTACATAAAGGTACAGTCGATAACTGTTTTAGAAATTAAAATCTTTGGAAAATGCTTAAGAAATCCTTCATACATGGGAGGGCATGCATTTAAGTTATAATAGATATCATAGGACTTGAGCATTAACCTTAGTTGACCCAATAGACCCCAAAGAAGAACAAGAAGATTACTATCATGTTTATTCCAATGGTGTGTATTTTTGACGCTTTAAAAGTCGGGTTCTCATCACCTTATTGTTGTTCACCAAAATCAATTATTAAGTGACGTATAAAATACGACACACACATCTTAAGTCCTCAATACAATTATATATTGCCATGCTATTTTATAATGTATTGGGAAAATTCCACAGTCTCGGACCATCACACTATTCCCCTGTTATCCCCGCTCGACCCAGCTACACTCTTACTACCTAAAAGGAATTGTGAAGCAAAAGGGTGAGCTCAACTAGCCCAGTAAAGAATATTATAACTAAGATAATATAGAAAAAATTATCCATAGTCCTCAATAGGGAAAAATTTGATAGAATACAATTAACAACAAGTTTTAGATCAACAACTGCAGCGAAAATAGCAATCCATTAGAAGAGTCAAGTAGAACATAATGTGTGAGATCCCAAATTTTATGAAATAAAAGTATTCAATTTTTCTATTTTGGTAAATAGTTAAATTGATAAAAGTTTAAAGTTAAGGGTCATATTTGAAAATTTTTCAAAGTAAGCAAGTTGTCATAAAATAGCCTAGTAGTAAAAGTGCGATGAATGGCGTGGTTGCATAGTAGCACACTGTATTGGTTATTGATGCTTACGTGAGAAGTCACTCAGTTATACTCAATTATTGCTACAATAATTGATGCATCATATCTCTCATATTATTGATTCAATTATTGTCACAGTTTCATCTGCATAATATGATATATTATTAAATCAATAATTGAGATGACAAAGTTATTCATATTATTAAATTGCAATATTTACAATGTCTAGAAGTTCTGTCAAGGTGAGATTTGGTCATCTAATTGTGCGCCAATAAGGAGAAATCCTTATCGAAAAAACCCCTCTTTCCTGGGAACGACCTGGTTGTTAATTATTGTGAGTTATAATATTAATGATGAATAAGTTCATGTTGATTAAAGATGAAATTGATAGTTCCATTGTGTTGGAATTATTAGTGTTAGTGAAAATCGACATTTATTTCGATAATAATTGATGTTTGGAAGTTATCGGGTAATTAATTGGATAAATAAGGAATTAATTGCTATTAATTCACATGATTATAACTATTTATTCACATGTGTGTACTATTGATTCACATTCATGTACTATTAGGGGAGTTGGTGCAAGATTGTTAATACTTGCATGACTAAGTTAAAGATGGAGGTACTATACTGTTATTCGTATTTTCACATGATTATAACTATTGAATCACATGATTGAACTATTGATTCACATTATTTACTATTAGGGGAGGTGGTATAAGTTTGATAATACTTGCAGGACTAAATTAAAAATGAAAGAAAAGTTGGAGGTATTGTATTGTAATTTTTCGAGCCCCAAAACGTGCAATTATCGAAACTATATTTTTCTATAAATAGAAGCTCATTCTTCCTTCATTTCTCACTAATTCACTAAAGCTTTAGAGCAATTATTATAGAGAGAAATTATAGAGAGAAAGAAGAAGAGAAGTCTGCTACCTCACTATTCTAGTATCCAGTTTTCTTCTAAGGTAAGGGGTATTATTTCTTTCGTATTCATGAAGAGAGATTCTGTTATTCCATTCTTTATTATTATGTTCGAATAACCTGTCTATGCAAAGTATTGCATACATGGTGAAATTCTTCTGTTATTCCATTCTTTATTATTATGTTGGAATAACCTGCTATGTGAAGTACCGCATACATGGTGAAATTCTTCTGTTATTCAATTCTTTATTATTCTGTTGGAATATCCTGTCTGTGCGGATTACGCTAGACCTGGTTCTATTCTTTATTATTCTGTTGTAATAACTTGTTTGTGCGGTCTATCACATGCATGGTGAATTCTTCTGTTACTCTATTCTTTATTATTATGCTTTGGAATATCCCGTCTCATGCAGATTATTTGACACGGGTCCATTCTTTATTATTCTCATTGGAATAACCCGTGCATGCGGTCTATCGCATGCTTGGTGAATTCTATTGTTATTCCATTCTTTGTTATTCGTTGAAATATCCTCATTCATGCGTAATTACGTATGAATTCGGTTTCATTCTTTATATTATTCTCATTGGAATATCCTTTTCGTGTAAATTACGCATTTGACTCGGGTTCCATTCTTTATTATTACGTTGGAATAACCTTTTCTGCAAGGCGGTCTATCGCATGCCTGATGAATTCTATTGTTATTCTATTCTTTGTTATTCTGTTGGAATATCTTGTCTGTGCGGATTACGCATGACCTCGTTCAATTCTTTATTATTCGTTGGAATATCCATCATGCATGTGATTACGCACGAATTCGGTTCCATTCTTTATTATTCGCTGGGAATAACTTTCATGCATGCGCTTCACCGCATGCATGGTGAATTCTTCTGTTATTCCATTATTAATTATTCTGTTGGAATAACCTATCTATGTGGACTACCGCATACATGGTGAATGATCCTTCGTATTCATTCCTTATTAAATTGTGGAAATGATTTGTCTATGTGGATTACCGCATGGCGGGTGCAAATCCATTTACAGTTTCGTAATTTTTCTAACCCTTAAAAATTCTGGAAAAATTTGAAATGATAATTTGATGAGTTTTCTATATTGTGTCCAAAGATGGCGATTTTTGGATGTATAAATTAAGAGTTATGGATTTTATGGGAAAAGACTATTTTAAAAGTAAACCCTTATAACTCCTTGTGGTTAACTCCAAAATTGGTGAAATGTTTATTGGGAGTACATGTATATAACAGGAGTATACCTTGTAAATTTTGGAATTTTTGGACAAAAGTACAATTTATGATAGATGTCTAAATATTCGGCAGTTTTGGCCATATGAAAAATCGTAAATGAATTTTAAAAATTCCGAGAAAAATATATGTTCAATATGGGGACTATATTCTATTAAATCCCAGAAAAGAAATATTTTTGGGACTGATTTGGTATTTTTCATGAAAATGAACTAGTTATGAGTAAATGAATTAAATATGTTATGTGAAGTAACAAAATTGAAAAATAGGATTTTATGGCTTGGGAATCCTATATAGTAGGTATATGCTGATTTTTGATGAGGATTTGATCATTGGTGATGAAATCTTATGAGTATGGCATTTTGAATGATTAAATGCATTATTTGGTAAAGTGTAAACAATTGAAATAAATTGTTTATAAGTTTAAGAAGTGATTAAAATATTGTTATAATATTAATAATATTAGATTATGAGTTTATTAAGTGATTGATAATATTTGGATAAATTTAAAGTCTTTAATATTTATCCTTGTTTTCGTTTGATTAATGCTTATATCATTGTCATCATCCTCATGCTTATATTATGATGAAAGCCATCTTTGGCTTACGTGCAAAGATGGACTGTTGATTATTGGTTTTACAGTTGTATATCTTTGGCTTACGTGCAAAGATGGACTGTTGAGTATTGGTTTTACAGTTGTATATCTTTGGCTTACGTGCAAAGATGAACTATTGATTGATGAGTATCTTTGGCTTATGTGCATAGATGAACTATTTATTGGTATGATTATGACCAGGGATCATTCGGTATAATCATGACCCATAATGTTATAGATGATGTGGTCAAAGTCCTCTCATCGTCTGTAGTGCATTAATGGACAGTTATTGGTATGATTATAACGAGGATTATTTAAGTATAATCATGACCATTGATGATTACATGAATATCCTTGGCCGTAGTGTAGGGATGATTCGATGATGTGGATTATTTATTAAGCTGAGTCTCAGCGATAACATATTGATAATACACTTTTAATTCGTAGAAGATAGTAGATATCATACTCTACTTGACTCTTCTATAATACAGTTGTATGTCTTTGGCCTATAGTTCAAAGATGAATTGTTAATGAATATATTTGGTCGTAGTGCAAAGATGAATTTATTAGTATGATTATGAAAGGTGAATTGTGATTTGGTATAACCATGATTTTTGATGTTTGGTGAAGATAGGTGATGAAAATTATCTTCATTCCGGTGCGAAGAGGAATTTAGAATCACAATTATGATTATGAGTTATTCATATGATTGTGGGATGAGAATTGTTGATTGATGTTACAGGATAAAACATTATTGGTGGACTTTTAACACGGAGAAGATAATAGATCGATGGTCTATTTGACTCTTCTAATGGATCGCTCGTTCACCGCAACTATGATTGAAAAGTTTTATCATCTACCATATGTTCTAAATCTCGAAGTTATTACATGATGAAGGCTATTGATGATGTAAATTATCTTTAGTCATGATATTCTTTTTGGGTTAGTTGTGCTCACCCTTTTTTGCTTCACAATTCCTTTCAGGTAATAAGAGTGTATTGGGTCGAGCGGGGGTAACAGGAGAATAGAACGGTGGTCTATAGCTATTGAGGTTCTCCTTAAATAGTATGGAAATAATTTTATTGAGAACTTTAGATAAGTGTGTCGTATTGTATACGTCATTTGATATTTAATTTTGGTGAACCGAATAGGGTGAGGTGAACCCAACTTTGGAAGGGTGTTTTGCCACTATCATACAAGATGTCTAATGACATACAATCTCGTGTTATCATAAGACAGGGTTGTGCACATCCACTTGCTGAGTATATCTACGAGCACTACCTATATAATCTTAGAGTTTATTTGAAATATAATTCTCACTTGGAGAGAGACAACATAGATAATTATATGTCAAGAGAAGACTCACCATTGGAAAAAAGATGATAGCAATCTTCTTGTTTTTCTTTGGGGACTATTGAGTCAACCAAGGATAATTCTGTGGACATATGATATCTATCATAACCTAGACGCATGGCCTCCCATGTACGAAGGTTTCCTTGAACACTTCCCAAAGATTTTAATTTCTAAAACAAAGTTATCGATCGCATTTTTTATGTAAGGTATCATTGTAAGGTTGTGGTCAAGGCACCATGAGAGTTACATACATTTGTATTAAAACTCACGGTTTAACTGTGGTCGTATTTTGGACGACAGTTCAACAGTTGTATAAATGAAGTTTGTATTTGATTTTTATAGTATGATATCTGGCGACTCAGAATGGGTCGTGTGGATCTATTTTGGGGGCGTCACATAATGTCTACTATCTCCTTCAAATTAAAAGTCCATCATTAATATTTCATCCATGTAATACCCATCAACAGTTCTTTGTTGTACCTAAGAAAAAGAGAACGTTCATCACCTGAACCACCAAAGATTATAGTTAAATTCACAATTCATGTTTATAATCATGTAAAACAACAGTTTTTCCTTGCCACAAAGGCTTAATAGAACGTTCACTCAATATCTTTACCCCAAAGGCTAAATATATTCAAATATAATAACAATGATCATACCAATCAATTGTCTATCTTTGCACTACGGGCGAAAGATATTCAACTATAAAACCAATGGTCATTGTAAGACCTCAACTTTTTATAAATAAAATTGAATTTCCTCTATTCATTATCTTGAAATAATGTGTTAATTTGATATAATGTTTTGGTTATGGGTGAAATGTGCAAATTTTGCAAAATAAGCAAGTAGTTATAAAATATTCATTATTGTCAAGGAATATTCGTTTGGACGTGGAATATTCTTGTTGTCATTTCCTTTTTTTTCTTTTTTTATTACGTCCACGTCAAATAATAGGTGAAAGTTTTTAACAGCCATGAGTCAGATTTGACAGAATGGTCCAATTTAACAATTTGAATTAGTTCAGTTAGTTAATTTGAAAAATTAAATGTTCAATCGTGTATTCAATAAAATGTGCCAACTTCGGTGGCCAAATCATTAGTTTTGTCATTAATTTTCTCATTTACATTAATTTTACAATACAAACCCAAATTAAATTATAATTGATCCTTTAATTTTTTTTGACGAATTAGTATCCTTAATATATATATACTTGCTTCACATGGCCTTTATGTTATACTAACCTTTATGCTTTGCAACAATGAGACATATATGGACCGTTGGTTGAAGTTATAATAGTAAATCAATATGGACCGCTGGTTGAAAGTTATAATAGTAAATCAGTATGGACCGTTGCTTTAAGTTTTAATAGTAAATCAATATGGATCGTCCGTGTTAATAGTAAGTCAATCTTAAACGTTCATGAATTAGTTACTATTTAGTCCATTCTCCTATAAATAAAAGCTCATTCTTCATTATTTCTTCCGAATTCACTGAAACTCTAGAGAGAGATACTCTAGGGTATTATATGTGACACCCCCAAAATTAGGTATACGTCACCCATCTTGGGTCGCCACTTACATGGTACATAAATTCAAATACAACTTACTAATATAATCTGCTGTAGGTACAATACGACATATAAACCGTGAGTTTGAATACAAATATTGTCTACTAGATATTATACAAACTCAAAAGGAGTCCTCATTACAACTATTATCACACTATTTCACGTAATAGTGAGGACTACTAATGCTATCCTCCGGACCATTACTCCGCTCCTCGACTCGTTCCAATTTATGTTCTCATTTCTCAAGAGAAACGGTGAAAGAAAGGGTGAGCTCAACTAGCCCAAGAAGAAATATTATGACTAAGATAATGCGTAATAAATTATCATTAGTTTTCAATGTTGTTAAACCGATAAAATACAATAGACAACCAGCTTAAGCTGCAGCTGAATATGCAATCCATTAAAAGAGTCAAGTAGAAAATAAAGTCTACTATCTTTTAGGTTTTAAAAAGGTTTTATAAATTTATATCACTAAGACTTAGTTTAATGAATAAACCACAATATCTAATCATCCTCGTACTACACGGCCAAGGATTTTCATCAAATTATCAATGGTCATGACTATACCGAATCACCCCCCGGTTATAATCATACCAAAACTATCCATCATCGCATTATGCCCATCGAGGACTTTTATCACATCATTTATAACAAGCCATGATTATACCGAATGACCCCGGTCATAATCATACTAAGTTCATCTATGCACGTAAGCCAAAGATAACATATTATAACATGAGGATGATGACAATGACATAATAATTCAATAAAACAAGTTCAAGAATTATTTTATCCAGAATTATTTTTTGTAGAGTAAAATTAATATTCCAAATTGTCAACAAGATAATTTCATGGAGTATAGAAGTCAAAGTAGAGTAAAATTCAAGAATGATAATAATCGGAAGAATATTTCCATGAAAAATAATAAACACGGATGTAAAAAACGCAAATATCAAGGATATTCTACTAATTTCATGGAGTATATAGCATATAAGTCAAAGTTTTAACCATTCCGGGTATAATAAAGAATGGAATAACAAAAGAAATCACCATGCATGTAGGTTCTTCAGAGTTTCAATGAATTCGTAAGAAAATAATGAAGGAATGAGTTATTCCAACATAGTAATTAATAATAATAATAACGGAATTTAAAGCAAAATCTTTTAAATGAAATTCACACATTTTATGATGATCACTATGCAACACTATGCATAATAAAATATAATATATTCTATTTATGTAATAATAATAAAGTATTCGCTTTTAATAATAGAACTATGGAACGAATAAAACAAAACGTCATTGTCATATTATTAATCGACAATAATGGAATCAAAACACAATGTATGTAGATAATTTGATATGTTTATTAACATAATTTTTTAGGGAAATAGTACCTAATATTCCTCGCTAAATCGAATATTCCCCAACCAATCGAATATAATATATATAACCACTGAGCTAGATTGATGATACCCACAACTATAATATTATCTCAAAAAAATGATATATAAAATTATAAAAAAATGAGTATGCAATCTTGGACACATTAAAAATTTTAATGTAGACATTTAACTTAGGTTCACCGAAATACTAATAAAGTAGAGTATTTGATATTTTTACATAAAAGTAGATTTTATAGGATCTAGAATGAAAATATTATTTTCTGTGGAATTTATATATTTCTTTTTATTAATGACTCTTGGGAAAATAAAATAAAGTTTTGAAAAGTAGGTGGATTGCCTTTTTAGGAAAGTTATATTTGGCACAAAATTGATATTTTGTAAAAAATGACTAAATATTACTAGAAAGTTATATTTGGCACAAAGAAATAATAATTATTTTGACAAAAATTAACAATTTTTGGAAATATATAACAACTCTTGGATGATATTATTTTTTGGATTTGTGTAATAATTAGACAAAATTAACAATTTTTGGAAATATATAACAACTCTTCGATGATAAAGGATTGACATAACATAGTACTCCCCTCTTGTCCAAAATGTGCCTCATCTAAAACTTTGAGCTTTTTATTTGTACAACCTTAATAATTAGTGTAAAGCACATATAAACTTAAAAACGATTTATGAGGAAAATTCTATAAATGATATTTTTAAATGATAATTTAGTTGATTTCGAGTTAATTCAGCAATTCAAATTTAGTGATTTGGCTTAAAAGTTTTTTTTTATCTTTATTCAATTCTTAGTGACAAAAGATACATTGTTATCTTTAATAATAAATATGTACTAAAATTTTGTGAAAAAGTTAACTTTTGAGTTATTGAGTTGATTTTTGAAAATATCAAAATTTATAACAAAGAAAAATGAAAATCAAGAAAAAAAAATTGAACTACCTAGTCACCAAATTTAGATTGCCGAGTTGATTTAGGACCAACCAAAATGGCTCCCTTATTATATATTGGTATTGGTATAGATAGATGTTAAACCTTGCCTAGATATATCTAGATATATAAAAATAGTAGTAATATTTTCCAACAAAATCCAAAAAACCTACAAATAAATTTTTGAAAAGTTGAGGCACTTGCAAAGTACTATTTGGCCCCAAAAGAAAACCCATCTTGTTTGTCAATTTTTGGCTTAAATATAATTTATTACCCTAAACTATAGGTCATATTCCACTTTAATGATTCACCTTTCAATTTTGTCAATTAGATGATTGAACTATTAATTTTTTTCAATTACAACAAATTGAGCATGCCACGTCAAAAATTGCTGACGTGACTATCTAGGTGGGCCATTAGTCAGCTGAGTTATAATGAAAATATAATTTTTATTTATTGATTAAATAATTTTAATATAATGGAGGGTAATATAGTCAGATCCAATACATGCAGACTAATTAAACAAATCTAACTTTCAAAAACAATAACAATCGATCAAAAGCAACTCCGTCGATCCAAAAAAGCCTAGCTCTGATAATCCAGAAATTGGTCTTGAACTAAAATTAAAAATCCACACTTCACCTCACATGGGCTCTCAAATCCTAACACCCTAATCAACAGTTCTACTTCCACCCATCCATCCCTCTTTCTCCCAAAATTTTTCAAGACCCAATTCATATTCTTTATCAAAAATAATTTGTAATACTAATTTACCTTCTAGGTTTGGTGGGTTACTTGATCAAGCCAAGAGAAATTTCAGAGGTGGGATAGTAGCCATGGATGGACATGTTTCAGAGGAGTGGCGTGCAATTATCTGTCTTGTAAAAAGTGTGCAAGCTTTCTATAGGTAACATAGTAACTGATTACCTCTCTTTTCTTCTCAAAATATCTCTTTGGTGGTGATGGTGGCTACATGATGGTGGTGAAAATGGTGATGGTGGTGTATGATGATGGATGGTAATAAAATTAAATGGTGGTATTTTATGATCAATAATATGGTGGTAGATCCGATAGAGACTTTGTGGAAAATGGATATGGTGGCGGCGATGGCGATGGAAGCAATGTAGGCATCATTTTTGAAAATGGATATGGATTTTGATGTTATTATAGCTTTTGATGGTTGTTTTTTGCTTTTTGATGTTTTTGATTATATATTATTAATGTTTTTGATTATATATTATTAATGTTTGATAGAAAGTTATTTGGCAATTTTAGCCTTTAATATATCATAAATGTTTAATTTAATATTAAAAAAAAATTTTTTTTTTTGTTACACATCAACTTAATTATGGCCCACCAAGATAGTCACGTCAGCAATTTCTGACGTGTCAGACTCAATTTATTGTAATTGAAAAAAATTAATAGTTCAATCATCTAATTGACAAAATTGAAAGGTGAATCACCAAAGTGGAATATGACATATAGTTTAGAGTAGTAAATTATATTTAAGCCTCAATTTTTCTAGAATGGGCGTTTGGTGCCAAAAATAATTAATACAGTTTTTTGAATTTTTCAATGACAAAATAATCCTATTTTAATATAATATGTTATGACTATTGCATATTTTGATTTGATTTGATGATATGATAATGTATATGTGTAATTAATAATTTTTATAAAATCCTTAATAGTATAATTAATGTAAAAAGACTTAAAGTAGAAGATCAAACTTGTTATTAGAAAAGTGATACTCTAACGTAAATCAAAACCTGTTAGAATGCATGTGATTCCCTCCAAAGGAGGGAACCTTCCTTTCCCCAACCCGTGATCCCCCTTTTCTTCTCCTCCTCTCCTCGTGACTCCTCTGCTCTTCCTATATAAAGGATTCATACTGATGGAAATATCAATAAGAATTCTCTGAAGAATTCCTCTCTATTTTCTCTTGTTTATTCTCTATAAATTTATGCAGCAATTATAAGAGTATAAATTACAATTCGCTAAAGTTTTATAATACGTTATCAGCACGAGGCTCTAACCAACTAAGACGGTAAAATTAAATTCTTGCAATTTATTATTATATTACCGGTTTGGCTATGCCACCAATAATATAATTTTATTCTTATAATTGCCATTAAATTCTGTTATTTACAATGGTACCATCTATCCTTGTTGATCTTACAAGACTTGGTGGGAACCTTTTTACCACTTATTAAATTATGGGAATAACTCAGATATGTGAAATACAAGATACACCGTGAATAATCCTTTGTATTCATTTCTTATTAAATTGTTGGAATAACCTGTATACGCGGACTACCCTATACATGGTGAAATTCTTCTATTATTCCATTCTTTATTATTCTGTTGGAATATCATGTCTGTGCGGATTATGCATGACCCGGTTCCATTCTTCATTATTTTGTTGGAATATCCTGTCTGTGCGTATTACGCATGACTTGGTTCCATTATTTATTATTCTGTTGGAATATCCTGTCTGTGCGTATTACGCATGACCTGGTTCCATTATTTATTATTCTATTGGAATAACCTATCTGTGCGGTCTATTGCATGCATGGTGAATGATCCTTTGTATTCATTCTTTATTAAATTGTGGAAATGATCTGTCTACGTGGATTACCGCATGGCGGGTGAAGATCCATCTGCAGTTTTGTATATATATATATATATATATTTTTTGTAATTGTATATATACATTAACGATTGCATATTCTTTTTACTAAGATAATATGCTAATAACATATATATAAGAATATTTATATTATTTATATTTGCACTTTATCACCACTTGAAGTCGTGATTTAGTTTATTTTTATATATATCTTACATGTAATTATTTATTGTTTTAATAAATAATAATTTTGTTTTAACCCAGAATAGATGGCAAACTTGGTAAAAATATATTTTTCTATTTTGAAAATCTCTTGAGACAACTATTTGGCTTGGGCACTTGATGCAGAATTGCACCTAAGTGCAAATGAGTTAGAAAAAGACCATTGATTCGTGAAATACAAAAGAAATCTACCAAAATGCAAAAGCCATAATTTTTCTTTGTCACCATATTGATGAAGGATTAAAGACTGAGTATTTAACAGTCAAAGATCCTTTGTCTTTATGGACATAATTGAAGGAAAGATTTGACCACCAAAAATTGGTTGTTCTCCCTAATGCCAAATTTGAGTGGCTTAATTTAAGGCTACAAGATTACAAATCAATTACGAAATATAGTTCCAATGTTTATAGAATAACCTCTACTTTGGCTTTGTGTGGAGATCCAATTTCTGAAACCCAAATGTTAGAGAAAACACTCTCAACTTTTCATCCCACCAACATGATTTCGTCACCACAATATGTATGCAGAGTAAGTTCACAAAATTCAAAGTGACTTGTTGTCTATCCTCCTTGTTGCAGAAAAGAATAATGAATTGTTGTTGAAAAACCATCAAGTACGGCCAACGGGTGCTACCCCATTGCTAGATATTAACAGCACGTCATTCCACCAGAATAAACGTGACAAGAGATGGTCATATAATAAGAAGCCTTGGGGATGAAAGAATAAACGAGGCCATCATAACAACAAATTCCAGAACCGCGACAATTCAAGCCACCAAAAGTGGCAAGTGTCTGGGTCGGGTAAAAATAAAGAAAATGCAACACAGATAAAGAACAAACCAAATGTTTATTTTAGGTGTGGGATGAATGGGCATTGGTCGCGTACCTGTCGTACACCGAGGCATTTGGTTAATTTATTCCAGGAGTCTCAAAAGAACAAAGTAATGGAGGCAGAAACAAACTTTGTTAATCATCAATTGAATATTGTTGATGTTCCACCAATGACCAACATTGAAGAAAAGGTTGTTGATATTACTGAACCTTTTGAAAGTATCTTTTGGGATATCGTTTAATTTCTTGTTTTAATTAAACAACCTGCATGTATAATATTATTAGTTTTCATTCTATATGTGGTATGTGTTTCTCATGAATAAAATTATATTTGAAATGTAACTTTTCTTATTTATGTTTTTATATGTGTCAGATCATTTTTAATGGATATGGAGGATATATGTTTAGCAGACAGTGCAACAACTCATACAATCCTTCGAAATGAGAAATATTTTTCACAACTGATCAAAGCTAAGGGAAATGTAGGAACTATCTCTGGCACATCAAATTTAATCGAGGGATTTAAAAAAGCTAGTTTCTTGCTACCAAATGAGACACAAGTTTTTATCAAAGATGCTATATATTCTAGTAAATCAAGAAGAAATTTGCTTAGTTTTAAAGATATTCGACTGAATGGTTTTCACATTGAAACAACTAATAAAAATGATAATGAATATCTTCTCATCACTTCTACTTTTTTTTGGAAAAAAGAATATCCTAGAAAAACTTCATTCAAATTCTTCTGGATTATATACTATGAAAATTAGAGCAATTGTGCGACGCCCCCAAAATAGGTATACATCACCCATCTTGAGTCGTTAAAAAATACACTACTGACAACTTCATTTATACAACTGTCGTGCAAAATACGACAACATATATACTATGAGTTTCAATACAAATATATATACCAACTCTGACTCATGTCACAATTGCACCTTACATAAAGGTACAGTCAATAACTGTTTTAGAAATTAAAATCTTTGGGAAGTGCTTAAGGAAACCTTCGTACATGGGAGGCCATGAATCTAAGTTATGATAAATATCATATGTCCAGAGAATTATGATCCAATAGACCCCAAAGAAAAATGAGAAAATTACTATCATATTCCTTTTAATGGTGAGTCTTCTCTTGATATATAACTATCTCCACTGTCTGCAATTGAGAACTATATTTTAACCAAACTCCAAGATTATATAGGTAGTGCTCGTAGATATACTCAGCAAGTGGATGTGCACAACCCTGTCTTATGATAACACGAGGTTGTATGTCATTAGACATCTTGTATGATAGTGGCAAACCACCCTTCCAAAGTTGGGTTCACCTCACCCTATTCGGTTCACCAAAATTAAATATCAAATGGCGTATACAATACGATACACTTATCTAAAGTTCTCAATAAAATTATTTCCATACTATTTAGGAAGAACCTCAACAGCAATAGACCACCGTTTTATTCTCCTGTTATCCCCGCTCGACCCAGCTACACTCTTATTACCTGAAAGGAATTGTGAAGCAAAAGGGTGAGCACAAATAGCCCAGTAAAGAATATCGTGACTAAAGATAATTAAATTATCAATAGCCTTCGTCAATAATAAATCAGAGATTTAGAACATATGGTAGATGATAAAACTTTTCAACCATAGTTGCAGTGGAACGAGCAATCCATTAAAATAGTCAAATAGACCATAAAGTCTATTATCTTCTCCATGTTAAAAGTCCACCAACAATGTTTTATCCCTGTAACATCAATCAACAGTTCCTTTCCACAATCATATGAATAACTCATAATCATAATTGTGATTCTAAATCCCTCTTCGCACCCAGGACGAAGATAATTTTCATCACCTATCTTTACCAGAAACATCAAAGATCGTGGTTATACCAAATCACAGTTCCTATTTATAATCATAGTTAATAAATTCATTCAGACTACGGGCCAAAGATATTCATTATCATTTCATCTTTTTGCACTATGTGTGTAGAAGACATACAATTGTATTTTAGAAGAGTCAAGAGAGAGAGCATGATATCTACTATCTTCTACTTAATTTAAAAGTTTATTATCAATATTTTATCGCCGAGACTCGAACTTTTTAATAAATAATCAACATCATCGAATCACCCCCGCACTACGGCCAAGGATATTCGTTAATATCACATCCATGAATTATCCATGCACTCACGCGCCAAGGATATTCTTTATTATCACATCCATGAATTAATATTTCATTCTTTGAGACTCAAATTTCAATAATTAATCCACATCATCGAATCATCCCTGCACTACAGGCCAAGGATATTCGTTAATATCACGACCACGAATTATCTATGCACTACGGGCCAAAGATAATTGTGTTTTCATCAACGGTCATGATCATGCCATAAAATAATTCATCTTTGCAACCTTGGTCGAAGAGAATCCATGGCCATAATCATACCAAAAACTGTCCATCAATGCACCACGGCCAATGAGGACTTTTACCACATCATTTATAACATTGCGGTCATGATTATACCGAATAATCCCTGGTCATAATCATACCAAGTCCATCTATGCACTACAGGCCACAGATGACTTTCATCATAATATAAGCATGAGGATAATGACAATGATATAAAGAATCAATCAAATGAGATAAATGATAAATATTAAACATTTATAATACAATTTATCCAAATAATTCAATAATAACCAAATGTTATCAATCACTTAATAATCTCATAATCTAATATCATTAATATTATAACAATATTTTAATCGGTTCTTAAACTTATAAATAATTTATTTTAATTGTTTACACTTTACTAATTAATGCATTTAATCATCCTAAAATGCCAAACTCATAAGATTTCATCATCAATAACCAAAACTCTTATCAAAAATCAAGATATACCTTATATAGGATTCCCAAGCCATAAAATCCTATTTTCCAATTTTGTTACTTCACATAACATATTTAATTTATTTACTCATAACTAGTCCATTTTTTGAAAAATACCAAATCAATCCCAAAAATATTTCTTTTCCGGGATTTAGTAGTAATATAGTCTCATATTAAATATATATTTTCTCGTAATTTTAAAAATTCATTTATTATTTTTCATATGGCCAAACTCATCGCGAAAATTTAGACATTTTTATAAACTATACTTTTGTCTAAAAATTTAAAATTTACACAGATACTATACATTACATACATGTACTCCCAATAAAAATTTCACCAATTTTGGAGTTAACCACAAGGAGTTATAAGAGTTTACTTTTAAAATAGTCTTTTCTCATAAAATCCATAAGTCTTAATCTATACATCCAAAAATTGCCATTTTTGGACACAATCTAGAAAACTCATCAAATTATCATTTTAATTTTTTCTAGAATTTTTTAGGGTCAAAAAAATTACAAAACTACCCCTGACAGAAACCCCTTTTGAATGAAAATACTATTCATATAAAAACGAAGGATCATTCACCATGCATGCAGAATCCACATAGACAAGTTATTCCAATGTAATAATAAAGAATGGAATAATGTAAGAATTCACCATGCATGCGATAGATCGCGACGCATGTGTTATTCCCAACACAATAATAAAGAATGGAATAACAACGAATTCACCATGCATGTGATAATCAGCACAAACAAAGTTATTCCGGCGAGTATAATAAAGAATGGAAACCGTGTCACGTAAAAAAGTACAGATAGGATATTCTAATGTAATAATAAAGAATGGAATCAGTCACGCGTAAACGCATGCATGTGATATTCTCGACGTAATAATAAAGAATGGAACCAGTCATGCCAGAAACTAACGCATGTGATATTCCAAATGTAATAATAAAGAATAGAACAACAGAAGAATTTCATCATGTATACGGTAGTCCGTATATACAAGTTATTTCAATAGAATAATAAGGAATGGAATAACAATAGTTCTCTTCATGAATACAAAAGAAATAATACTATTTACGAGTACAACAAATAATATCCCTTACCTTAGAAAGAAGAGTATTCCGACTGGTAGGGCGAGGATATTCTTGAAGAAAACTTGCACTATTTCTACGCTCAAAACTTTCTTAAACCCTAAAGAAATACGCTCAAGATTATAGAAGAAGAATTCTCTGAACTTTTAGTGTGTTTTCAATTCTAACTAAGCATCCTATTTATAGAAAAATAGAAAGGATACTATGCAATAAAATATAATATATTCTATTTATAATATATATATATATATATTTTAATAAAATCTAATAAAATAAATAACTTTATAAAAGTATTTTATTTTATATAAAAAGATTTTACTATGTAAATACTATGCAGTACTATGCATAATAAAATATAATATATTCTATTTATAATCTAATAAAACAAATAACTTTATAAAAGTAATTTTATATAAAAAGATTTTACTATGCAAACACTACGCAGAGCACTATGCAAAACACTTTAATATATAAATATTCTATTTATAATCTAATAAAACAAATAACTTTATAAAATATGTAACACTACTATGCACTATGAAACACTATGCATAATAAAATATATTATATTCTATTTTATAATCAAATAAAACAAAATTTTTATAAAAAGTATTTACTATTTTATATAAAAGTTTTGCAAAACACTATGCATAATTATATTATATTTATTTATAATAATAAAACAAACTTATCACCATTTTATTATAATATCACATTATTATAATCACAATATTAATCACAGATTGTTCCCGTGAAGAGGAGCTTTCAATAAGGATTTCTCCCTATTATCAAGCAGCAATTAGGTGACCAAACCTCTCCTCGATGTAACTTCTAGACATCGTTAATATTTTAAATAATAATATTAATAACTTCGCTGTCTCAATTATTGATTTAATAATATAAAAAATATCGACAATAATTGAATCAAATAACGTGAGATACTATGCAAAGAATTATCAGAAAGTAATAATTGAACAAAACCGAGTGACTTCTCACGTAAGCATAATAATCAATACCGTGTGCTACTATGTAACCACGCCAGACATCGTACTTTTATTACCGAAAGTAGTTCAACGCTTTTAACGATTTAACAGCTTTTAATAAAGAAACTTTCGTCGTTATTTTCATAAAAATATTTTTGTCGTTTTCTCAATCCGACAATAATTTCGTTGTGGGGTCCACCAATGATTATGCCGTTGTAGGAATATTCCCTGATAAAAAGAATATTCCCCGACTAATCGAATATTCCCTGACACAACGAATATTTTATATCAACTTGCTTACTTTGCAAAATTTTCACATATCACCCTTAACTTTAAACTTTTATCAATTTAACTATTTACCAAAATAGAAAAATTGAATACTTTTATTTCATAAAATTCGAGGTCTCACAAATTGAGTCTCATACTTTTATGATTCCAAAAATCATAGATCTCAAATCCTTTATCCTTTGGCATGAAAGACTCGATCATCCAGGTACTTCTATGATGCGTCGTATTATTGAAAATTTTACTGGTCATCCTCTCAAAGATAAAAAGTTTTTTCCTAGTAGTGAATTTCCTTGTGCTGCGTGTTCTCGAGGAAAATTAATTGTTGACCATCACCAGTAAAAGTTTATAAAGAAGTCCCAAAATTCCTAGAGAGAATTCAAGGAGACATTTGTGGACCTATTCAACCATTGTCTGGCCCATTTCGATATTTCATGGTTTTAATAGATGTTTCACTTAAATGGTCTCATGTTTGTCTTCTCTCTTCTTGAAATTTTGCCTTCTCAAAACTTCTTGCTCAAATAATCAAGTTACGGGCTCAGTTCTTGGATCATCCAATCAAGTCATTTCGACTTGATAACGCAACTGAATTTTCATCAATAACTTTTAATGATTTTTGTATGACTATTGGAATCTCTATTGAGCATTCTGTTCCTCATATTTATACACAAAATGGTTTAGCTGAATCTTTAATAAAAAGACTTCAACTAATTGCACGACCATTAATTTTAAGGGCTAACCTACCTACCTCAGTTTGGGGTCATGCAATTCTTCATGCTGCAACCATCATTCGAGTAAGACCAACGGCTCTTCATAAATTTTCTCCTCTACAGTTAGTTCTTGGACAGACACCCAACATATCACACTTTCGAGTTTTTGGAAGTGCGGTATATGTTCCAATTGCACCTCCACAAAGAACTAAGATGGGAGCCCAACGAAGAATATGTATTTATGTTGGTTTTGATTCTCCTTCTATTATCAGATATCTTGAACCTTTAACTAGAGATGTTTTTACTGCACGTTATAAAGATTGTCATTTTGATGAATCTGTATTTCCAACATTAGGAGGAGGGAAAGTTTTAAATAAAAAAAACCCTCTGAAATATCATAGAATGCATCAGATTTAAATTCACTTGATCCTCGTACAGGACAATGTGAAATTGAAGTTTAAAGAATTATTCATTTACAAAATATTCCAAATCAAATGCCAGATGCATTTAATGATGCTAGAAAAGTGATAAAGTCACATACACCTGTAGTGAATACTCCAGCAAGGATAGAAATACCTATTGAAAAATCATTTCCTGGAGAATTGACGATTAAGGTAATAGAAGAATCTAAACCACGCCAGAAGCGTGGAAGACCGGTTGGTGCAAAAGACACTGTACCACAAAAATCAAAAGCAAATAAGGAATCCTGTATGAATACCCGCCCGTAAGTAGCACTTATTCCAAGAATGGAAATAGCCCCAGAAGAGGTACAAACCGCTCCAGAAGCAGCACATTTTCCAAGAGTGAGAATAGCCCCAAGAGAGGTTCAAAATCTCAGTGAAGGGATAAGAGATGAACACCAAGAGATCTCAATAAATTATGTACATGATGAAAAAATATGGGATCGAAGCAAAGTCATGATTGATGACATATTTTCTTTCTCTATAGCATCAGATATTACTTTGATTCCTGACACGGATCTTGAACCACAAAACGTGGAAGAATGTCAGAAAAGAAAAGATTGGCCAAAATGGAAAGATGTTATTCAAACTGAGCTACAATCTCTATTGAAAAGAGAAGTATTTGGACCAGTAGTCCAAAAACCACTGGGTGTAATCCCGATTGGAAATAAATGGGTATTTGTACGAAAGTGAAATGAGAAAAATAAAATTGTGAGATACAAAGCCCGACTTGTAGCTCAAGGGTTTTCACAAAAACCTGGTATTGATTATCAGGATACATACTCTCCAGTAATGGATGGAGTCACATTTCGCTTTCTGATAGGTATGGCAACCATGGAAGGTTTGGAAACACGTCTGATGGATGTTGTAACAGCATACATATATGGCTCACTTGACAGTGAGATTTACATGTGAATCCCTGAAGGATTGAAAATGGCTTAATCACAAAGGCCCCGTCACATATATTCAATCAAGTTACAACGCTCATTATATGGGTTGAAACAATCTGGTCGTATGTGGTATAATCGACTTAGTGATTATTTAATAAAAGATGGATATATAAATGATCAAGTATGTCCATGTGTTTTTATTAAGAAATCACAAAGTGGATTTTCCATCATTGCTGTATATGTGGATGATTTGAATCTTGTAGGTACTCCTGAAGAACTCACAAGAACTGCTACTTATTTAAAAGATGAATTTGAAATGAAAGATCTTGGAAAGACTAAATTCTGTTTGGGAATACAAGTGGAGCATTTAGCATCTAGAATTTTTGTTCATCAATCCACATATGCTGAAAAGATTCTCAGTCATTTTCATATGGATAAAACTCATCCTTTGACTACCCCGATGGTTGTTCGATCTTTAGAAGTTGATAAAGATCTATTTTACTTTCTGTAAAGTGGGGAAGAAGTTCTTGGACCTAAAGTTCCATACCTAAGTGCAATAGGTGCTCTTATATATCTTGCAACCGCATACATACGACCGATATTACTTTTTTCTTTGTCAACTTGTTAGCAAGATACAGTTCTTTTCCGACTAAGAGACATTGGGATGGGATCAAACACATTTTGAGATACCTCCGTGGAAGTATTGATCTTGGGTTATTATATCCAAGAGATTCAACGTCGCGATTGGTTGGATATGCCGATGCAGGATATTTATCAGATCCACACAATGGAAGATCACAAATAGGTTATGTATTTACATATTGTGACACAGCTATATCCTGGAAATCCACAAAGCAAACCATGACAGCTACATCTTTAAATCACTCAGAGATTCTCGCTATACATGAAGCAAGCAGAGAGTGTGTTTGGTTGAGATCAATTATTCAGCATATTCAAAAATCATGTGGATTACCATCAATCAAAGACATTCCTACAATTTCAGATGAGGATAACGCCGCATTTATTGCTCAACTAAGAGGAGGGTACATCAAGGAGATAGAACAAAACACATTTCACCTAAATTCTTCTTCACACACGAGCTACAAAAGAAGGGTGATATAGATGTGCATCAAATTTGATTATGTGATAATCTAGTCGACTTATTCACAAAGTTGCTACCAAATGCAACGCTTGCAAAACTTTAGAAAAAAGATCGAATGTGTCAATCGAAAGACTTATGACAACATTTCATCAAGAAGTAATGAATTCCTTTTGAGGGAAGACTGCACTTTTTTCCTTAGTCACTTGCTTTTTATCCCAATGGGTTTTTTCCGACAAGGTTTTAACGAGGCAGTCAATTAAGATATTTATGTAAAAGATATGTACTCTTTTTCCCTTCGTTAAGTTTTTCCCACTAGGTTTTCTTAACAAGGTTTTTAATGAGACATAATCTTCTATCGTAGGGAATCAGGGGAAGTGTTAGAATGCATGTGATTCCCTCTAAAGGAGGGAACCTTCCTTTCCCCAACCCGTGATCCCCCTTTTCTTGTCCCCCTCTCCTCGTGACTCCTCTTCTCTTCCTATATAAAGGATTCATTCTGATGGAAAAATCAATAAGAATTCTCTGAAGAATTTCTCTCTCTCTTTTCTCTTGTTTATTCTCTCTAAATTTATGCAGCAATTATAAGAGTATATTTATACACTTCGCTAAAGTTTTATAACAAAACCCATATATGATAAGCAAGACTCCATTATTGCGGACCATACAACCAACCACACTTGGTCGGAACAAGAGTAGCAGTGTTGAACTTTTTTTGTTTTGTTTTTTGGGCATGAGGAAAAGACAATGATGACCTTCTTACTTCCCTTCTTTTTTAACCTACGTCCTTTTTCTTACAATCTAATGTTAATTTTTGCTTAGTTTAGAGTCCTTTTTGTCGCTATCCAATGTCAATTATATTACTTGTTTTAGAAAACCACAGTATGATGGATTTGAATGTGAATGTTGTTCACTAATTTAGTAAAGCCCATGTGCAATTACGGATGGGAGTATGACTCCTAAATTTAAAAACTATACTTATCACACCATCCCACATCGTATGATAATATAATAACATTAAATAATTAGGGCATAGAATGGCACAATCATATATGATATATTTTTAAATTTAGAGTCAAATATTTATTTATTTTCTTTCAAGAATATTGTTTCATATATAATTATAAAATTGATAGACTTTAACATACATAATATCACATATATAGCATCAACAGCTGCACATGTTGTATCAGTAGCTTACCAAGATGGCTTATCTGCAGCACACCATGATTGGTCAAAGAACCATAAAGAAGAAGTTCCAGTTATGCAAGCTAAAATTAGCAATGCCTTAGCTATGACAGCTGGACCACGTATTACATGATGGAGTGTCAACACATGAGATCATTTCAGATGTAACAACCTTTTAACCATAGTTAAAAGCCAGTTGTAACTCTAGTTAGTTCGGTACCTTGTTAATAGATAGTATAAGTAGTAGAGTTGGTTCACAACTAAACAAGAGAAAAACATGCAGATTAATAAGAAGAGTTTTTATCTTGTTCCATGATCTTCTTTTCCAATTCAATAAGCTTATCTTGGTATCAAAGCTTAAGTTTCTGGTTTCTGGTTTCGCTTTCGCAGATAAGTTTTTTTTTCTTTGATTCGTTGCATTTTCTATTTATTTGATCTTTATTTGATCAAATAATCATTTCGATCTCAATCATTTGGATCTTCTACAATTTATAATTATAATTTCATTTAATTACAATTTTTTTATTGCTATCATGTCGTCTAGCAATACACAACCGAATTATGCTAATGTTGTGCTTAATAATCAAGTTTCTACATCTGTTGCTAATCAAGTTTCAAGCAATAACAATAATGTTAAAAATGCTTCCGCATGGAAGAGCTTATGCCGGAGGGAAGGGGCCGGCTCCTCCTGATCCCCATGGATTCTGGAGCCCAATATGTCCTTGACCGACCCTCTCACTTGGGTGGTCTGGTGTGTTTTCGCCTTCTCCATGATAGAGGCACTGTTTTCCCTACTCGCCGTGGCCTCTTACCGGAAAAGTTAGTTGTGATTGAAAAAGCACTAAAGGCCCTCCTTCTAGCGCTAATCCGATGACTCCCTGGTGCCACTTCCCAACGCCACTGAACCATCATCCTCTGGTGACCGATGACTTGCTTGACCAGGAAACCATCCCAATCGCCGAGCTTTCAGTGGGTTCCACATCGGAGCCCACTCCTCCGACCACCAATAAAAATGTTCTCAAGATGAGCCGAGCTGAGAAGATGTCTTTATTAAAGAAGACCAAGAAGCCCTCGAGCCTCTCCCCCAAGTCCCCGCCGAGGCCACTTCTTCGGCTATGCCGAAACCACTTCCTGCACCTCCTGCGCGGGTTGCAGTGATCAAGGACTCAGAGGTGACCGATGAGGTTCCTCTCGAGCCTCGATCCAAAAAACCTCGACTAATTGAAGATCCCGAACAGCCGGTTGTCGAGGTCGATCCCTTTGTCACCTCCACCCATTTGTCCAAGTCGAGTTCTCTCACGGGTCACCGACTACTTTCTAGCCGAAGAGTCCTTCGAAAATATTTCCATTCAACCTGTTTGATCATTTCAAGCTTTCGGGTGATGATGAACGGTTCAAGGGATTCTCTTCCGAGGAGTATCTGGTGGCTTACGTCTGGGCTCAGTGTTAGGTAATTCTGAGGTTGTTTATCTTGTTCTTGTAAACTTATAATTTAATTTTCGTAGCTGATGTATATGTGTATGGCAGGCCAATGCCATTCTTGCCCGAGCCTTCCTTCCTCTCGCCCGAACCACTAAGAAGGAAGTCCAGCTGAGGTCGGACGTACAACTTGTCGAGGCTGAGGTTCGGGGTCTGAAGGCAGACTTGAAGAAGGAAAGGGATCTCCATACCGAGACCCGGAATGAGTTGACTAGGGCTGGATGTCAAGCCGACGAGCTCAAGGAACAATACTAGCTGCTTCAGCAGGAGTTCATCGGCCTTGAAGGTCATGCCAAGAAGCTTCTAGAGGAGAGAGACCACTTGTCCGGGGAGAAGCAATGATGAGCAGTTGCAGTGCAGCACTCCATCAACTTCGAGGCGAAGTTCGATTTTGAGTTCATGAGAAGATGTCAGATGTCGATCCGAGAGAACAACGCCTTGAAGGATGAATATACCGGGGCCAAGCAGCGCACCATCGAGGAATATGAAGAGTCTCCTGCCTTGACTGAAAAAATCATGGCCCAGTTCGCTGAAGGCTATGAAACTTATCGGGAAAAGGCCCGGGCAAAATTGACTGCTGCCGGGCTCGATGCTTCCTTTCTTGACTCTTCGGACGAAGATTCCGATACCGGGGATGAGCCTCCTCCGGAATAGCTTTTGTTAAGACTTGTAATTTTTTGTACTCTTCATTTTTTCTTTTTTATTTGTACTTTGCCCGAATCTTATACGATCGGGTTTTGTAAAAATTTGAAAATATGAATGAAATACAAAAGTTTTGTATTCGTAAAATTAGTTATACTTGTGACTTTTCCCGACCAGTTATATAACATTGCACTATTCTAATCGAGTTATGTCCGAAATTTATCTAATTATTAGAATTAGGGTCTCGACCAGTTATACCCGTGACTTGTACCGATCAGTTATGTCATCTTCGACTCTCTGACGGGTTTAAGCCCGATGTTTTTCTGATCGAAGACTATAGCTTTCTCGATCAGTTATACCCGTGACTTTTACCGATCAGTGTTGTCGTCTCTGACTTTCTGCCCGGTTTAATTCCGATGTTTTTCTGATCGAGTACAGAAAATTATATGAATATAAACGAAGTTAAACATTTCCGAAGGAAAATCTCATTTATTTCATTTAAAATTAAAACGGTTACATGAATAAAGAATGACATAACTTTCACTGGTAAAATTTTCTAAGTCTTCCAGCATGCCATGTATTCTTCACTTCCGAACCATCCATTGTTCGAAGCTGGTATGTACCTGGCTTTGGTACTTCTACCACTTCATAAGGTCCCTCCTAGTTAGGCATCAGCTTGCCGGTGTTCTGGGGGGTTGATGCCTCTGACTCCCGAAGGACCAAATCTCTGACTTCAAATCTCCTCTATTTGACCTTTCGATTATAGCGGGCTATTCTTTGTTGGTAGATCGCCAACCTTATCAGAGCTGAGTCCCAAACTTCTTCCAAAAGATCCAGATTTATTTTCAGACCATCATCATTGTATAATTCCTTGTACTGACTGACCCGAAGAGTAGGGGACCTGATTTTAACCGGTATGAGTGCATCAGTCCCGTATGCCAATCGGAATAGAGAGTCCCCAATCGTTGTTCTCGGAGTAGTCCGATACGCCCACAAAATACTGAGTAGCTCTTCGGGCCACCGACCCTTTAATTCATCCAACCTTCTTTTGATGCCGTTAAGCAGAGTTCAGTTGGTGACCTCCACTTAACCGTTTGACTGGGGATGAGCCACTGAAGTCTTTCGGTGTTGAATTCCCAATTCTTTCAAAAAGGCTTCGAATTTCGATCCTACAAATTGCCTCCCATTGTCCGAGACCACAACCATCGGGATACTGAACCGATAAACAACCCCTTCTTTGAAGAACTTCAGACATTCTTGTTCGGTGATCTTCTGCAGAGGCTTAGCCTCCACCCACTTTGTCATGTAGTCGATAGCCACGATCATGAAACTGACTTGTCCCTTGGCCTTCGGCAGAGGTCCCAGGATGACGATTCCCCACACAGCAAAGGGAATTGGAGATAAGACCGAAGTCTGACTCTTGGAGGGCGATGTGGGATGGTCTTTATTCGGTGACACTTGGGACATTTTCTGACAAATTCCTTGGCCTCCGTATAGATAGTCGGCCAATAGTACCCCTGCCTCAAAATTTTGTGTGCCAATGACTTGGCCCCCATATGATCCCTATAAATCCCTTCATGTACTTCCCTAAGTGTGTAATTTGCTTCCGATGGGGATAAACATTTGAGCAAGGGAGAACTAAAAGCCCTTCGATACAGATCTCCGTCAATGAGCACGAAATTTGAGCTTCGATGCTTGATTTTCCTTGCCAAGATTCGGTCCGAAGGTAGAACCCCATCCGCCAGATATGAGATATAAGGTGTGAGCCAACAGTTGAGCCGGTCCAAAGTTAGCACATCCGTCTTTGGGACACTTGGTTGTTCTAAGATCTCCAGATATACTGATCCGTTGAATGAGCTTGCTTCGGTTGTGGCCAATCGTTCAAGGGCGTCGGCTATTGTGTTATTTTCCTGATCTACCCCTTGGCAACTGCATAAAGTGAAGTATGCCAATTTCTCCTTTACCTTGGCTAGATATTTCGTCATCCTGGCCCCCCGGGCCTCATATTCACCCGATATCTGCTTGACTACCAGCTGAGAATCGCTGTAGATGACCAATTTCTACACTTCCAAACTTTGGGCCAACCAAAGTCCAGCCAGTATGGATTCATATTCTGCTTCATTATTTATGGCCTTGAACTGAAATCGGATCGCCTGTTGGAATTTGAACCTTTCGGGACTTGTCAAAATGACCCCTGCTCCACTGATGTCCGAAGTCGAAGACCCATCTACATATAAAGTCCATGAAGTTGACCCCTGATGAGTTTCGGTCACTGTATTCACGCCTAGTTCGGTGAAAGAACATTCCACTATAAAGTCCGCCAATGTAAGTCCCTTGATTGCCGCTTGGGGATGATATTCTAGAGCAAATTGTGTTAATTCCATCGCCTACGCATTAATCGATTCGACACTTGAGGCATACATTACTTTCTTTAATGGCTGATCCGTATATACCACCACTAACCGACCTTGGAAATAATGTCGAAGCTTTCTGCTTGCAATGATCAAGGCATAAGCGAACTTTTCCAGGTTCAGATATCTTGTTTCTGCTTCTCGAAGAACATGGCTAACGTAATATACCGGTAACTATTTCCCTCCCTTGTCCCTTACTAGTGCCGCCCCTACTGCCATCGTGCTTACAGCCAAGTATAAGTATAATGGTTCCGAAGGGATTAGTTTCATCAATAAAGGTGCTGACGACAAATAACTCTTGATCCCTTGGAATGTGTCCTCGCACTCAAAAGTCCAGTGTAAACTCTTTTCGTTCTTCGGGCCCTTGAGAGTGTCGAAGAAGGGTAAACATCTTTCTGCCGATCTTGACATAAACCTCCGAAGGGCAGCTATCCGGCCCGTCAACCTCTTCACATCTTTGTATGTCTTCGGAGATTTCATGTCTAGGATCGCCTTAATTTTCTCTGGGTTTGCTTCGATGCCTCTCTTACTGACCAGATATCCCAGAAATTTTCTTGAGCCCAATCCAAAGGTACATTTAGTCGGGTTTAGTCTTAGCTTGTGTCTCCTTACTGTTTCAAAGCAGCTTTCCAGATCCTCCAGATGATCCTAGATTGACATTCTTTTCACGATCATATCGTCCACATACACCTCCATGTTGCGCCCTAACTGCTTTGTGAAGATAAAATTCATCATGCGCTGATATGTCGCCCCGGCGTTCAGCAGTCCGAAGGTCATTTTTCGATAAGCGTATATTCCTCTATGGGTGATAAAACTAGTCTTCGGGATGTCCTCATTACTCATAGAGATTTGGTGATATCCTGAGAATGCATCCATAAAACTCAGCATGTCGTATCCCGAAGTGGCATCAATCAATTGGTCTATGTTTGGCAGAGGATAGAAATCTTTCGGGCACGCCTTGTTCATATCCGTATAGTCGATGCATAACCTCCACTTCCCATTTTGCTTCTGAACCAATACTACATTAGCCAACCACTCGGGATAGTTGATCTCGAAGATGAAGTTTGCTTCCAGTAGTTTGGTGATTTCTTCGTCTATGATCTTCTGTCTTTCTGGAGCAAAAATCCATCGTTTTTGTATAACTGGCTTCTTCTTTGGATCCACATGCAACCTGTGTAATGCCACTGTTCCGCTTACCCCGGGCATGTCACTAAGCTCCCATGAGAAAATGTCGGCATATACCTAAAGAAGATCTATCAACCTTGTTCAGAATGGTTCTGTCAATCCCGATCCGATCTTGATCAACTTCTCTGAGTTCCCTAGTATCAACTCAACATCCTCCGTCTCTTCTATTTGGCGAGGCAGCAATGATTCAAGATTAATTTGGTGAATGGCTCTATTTTGATGGCCATCGTCTATTTTTGTTTGCTAACCCCGACCCCCGAAGAAATCAAAGTATTCCGGTAACAACTTCGGGCAATATCAAGATCGCCTTTTACATCCCCAATCCCGTTCGGTGTCGAAAACTTAATTTTGAAATGGGGTATGGATGTTACCGCTTGTAAAGCTGCTAGGGTCGGCCTTCCCAGAATAGCATTATAGGCCAATCCAATTGCATACCAAAAAAAATCGACCATTATTTACTTTCTTTGGGTGTCAGGTGCAGAACTTGATAAGCATTTCGATGGTTCTGACGACATACGACGGGTCCCCACTGAAACCATACAGCGGGCCTTCTCCTCCCAACTCCATCTTCTTCCCCTCTAAATCCATCCTCTGATAGGCGTGCGTATACAGAATGTCAACCGAGGACCCATTATCTATCATCATCCTTTTCATGTCCACCGGTCTGACCTGTGTCGTTATTACCAACACCCCGTTGTGTGGCTCTATGAGATCGGTGGGGTAATCTTCGTCCGAGAATGAGATGGATATTCCCGGATAGGCCCGATCTCTTCGTGGCGAGGAACTTGTTACTGACAACACGGCCTCGAGATGTCCGCTTCTCTTCTTTCCTGTTACACGTCCTACCGAACCTCCTGAAATTACATCAATCACTCCTCGAGGTGGCTGGTTCGGTTTTGACTACGTATCTCGAGCCGACCCTCTATTTTCCTCCCGAGGTGCTTCTGTTCCTTCCCGACCGACCATATATTGTACTAACTGCCCATTCTAAATGTTCTTCTGAATTAAATCCTTCAGATCATTACAAATTTCCATCGTATGTCCGCGACTTTGATGGTATTCGCAGTATTTATCCCGACCTCTCTTGCCAGGCTTTGGATGCGTCGAACACGGCTTGAAAAATGGTTTGTCCCACATCTCCTCCAGTATCTTCGCCCGGTCAGTGTTGAGGGCGGTGTACACTTTGTTGACATTTCTGTTTGGGAAGGGTGGTCGACCACTTCTCGAACCACCACCGTTATTGGCCTTCCTTCCATAATTATCTGATCTCCCCTGATTATCTGACCTTTGATAACTCTGCTTATCCTGATCCCTGGACTTCTCGTAAGATCGGGAGTGCGGTTTGAAGTTTCCCATAGCCTCGTCAATCGCTATGAATCCCTCTGCTAGATGGAAGGCTTCTATCAAATCCGTCGGAGGGTTGATCACTAGATCTTTCATCAATTTCTTCGACTTCCCAATGCCCAGGCCAGTTGTGAAAAATCCTAAGGCCTGTGGCGAGTTCAACTCTGCTATCGAACCAACTGCCTCCCAAAATCTCTTGACATACTGGCCCAGGCTTTAATCCGACTTCTGTCGAACCTGCATGAGGGAAGCAGTAATCTTTCCCCATCTCCTGTTGCTCCCGAAGCGAGCGTGAAACTTCTCCCGAAGATCATTCCATGAGTTAATAGACCCTGCTTCCAACGTGCCCATCCATTCCCGGGCACTCTTCTTCAAGGTGGTTGCGAACATGTGGCATTTAGCAGCGTCCGAATGGCCGTAGTAGGTCATCAACCTGTCGTACCCGTCCGAGTGATCATAAGGGTCTCCTAGCCCATCATATGTCTCCATCGGGAGCATCTTCTTTTTGGGGTCAGCCGTTACATGGTTGATTTCGGGCGAGAAAGGGGAGCCTATACAAGCCGAAGGTGTTCCCAATGAATTCTTTACTGTCAGTAACTTCTCCAACTCTGCTAGCCTTCGAGAAAGGGGGTCGGACTCCTCTTTACAGGGGGACAATCTGTGTCTGTCCCTCCTATATTCAGGAGACTCATCCCTCCTTCTCTGTCCCGACCTGTCCGGATGTCCTGATCATCGGTCTACTAAACGGCTCCTTTTTCGGACTTCTGCCGTCTCGGGAACGGCTTCTGGGTCTACTTTTTTCTCTTCCAGCCTCTTCCCGTCGAGGTGACCAGGATCAGCTCCGATGCCTGTGCCTTTTGGAAGATGCCTCTTGCTTTCCAGCCATCTTTGCCATCTGCTATTTGAGCTCCTCTTGCTGAAGACGCAGGGCCATCATGGCATCTCTGTTCTGTTGCATCTTCTTCTGCAGAATGAACTCCAGTTGGTTTCAGCTACCTTATCCTCATTCTCTTCCTTGCCCCACAAGAGCCCGAGAGTGATTTTCATCGGCCTGGCTCACCTGGTTGGGCGTGTGTTGGCTGTCATGGAAGAGCTTACGCCGGAGGGAAGGGGCCGACTCCTCCTGATCCCCATGGATTCTGGAGCCCAATCTGTCCTTGACCGACCCTCTCACCTGGGTGGTCTGGTTTGTTTTCGCCTTCTCCATGATATAGGCATTGTTTTCCCTACTCGCCATGGCCTCTTACCAGAAAAGGTAGTTGTGATTGAATAAGCACTAAAGGCCCTCTTTCTAGCGCCAATGTTAACGCTTAAGAGTTTACGTGGCCGTCAATCATAGAATCCACGCCATGAACTCGATAATAACAGATCACACACGAAGCTTGACGGCTTGTGCCCCTGGAGAATAGCTCCGGTGTGAGAATAAGTACAGGTCGTTCACAAGGTTTGACAATGGAGGCTAAATGTTTAGTGCTCAAAAGTAGGTATTACCTATTAATTGTAACCTTGGCCTTGTATTTATAGTACTCCCAGCACCCTAGAATCCCTCTCTGAGTCAGTTTAGGACTCCTAATTATGGTAGTTCTCATAATTTGGATCCAACACAATCTCCTTAAAAGGTGGAAGTGGAATCCAATCCAAACACTAACTTTGGAGTTACCTTATTCAATCATGGTTAGGACTCCAGACTCTATGCGCAGGGGAGCCCACTGCACAGGCCCAACCTAACCGAACTCACCATCGGGTCTGAGCCTCGGCCCAAAGGACTCGAGGGCCCAACCCCGAACACCATAACGCTAGGGTAAGGCTCCGGCCCAAAAGGACTCGGATGCCGAACCCGAACACCTTTAGCTCCTCCATGGGCTTCGGTCCAATGGGCTCATAAACCCCTTCCGGTGTCAGGCCTGGATGGTCGACAAAAACTCGGCCGACCTCGGCCGATCGATCCCAAAGCAGTATATAACCTAGATCTGTCCTCCACTGATAAATGGTGTGAAGCGAAGTGCTGACTCACTGCCCCCTCATACAGATGAAAATCCTAAAACTGGTCAAATTGACACATAACGGCCAATGGGTGGTAAGTGACCATGCCCTTCAAACCAGCTAAAAGGAGATAATCCATGCCTGGAACAATAGTAATGAAGCTGTAGGGTGAACTAAGCCCTGAACACGGAAATATAGCAAATGGATCTCTAATCCCGCCGGAAAAGTCGACCACGATCGCAAAGATTCAGACACTCCGAAAGTGGAAGGAGTACGACATGGCTATATCATGGGTGAAACAAAACCCCTGCCGTCTAAGTGTGCCAATCGGTCTCAAGTGTGACATAAACCACACATAGCACGAATAGAAGCTACTGTAAACACTCTGCCGGATAAGCAAAGAAGATATGTAGTCGACCTTAGAGTCTCCGCAATGATCATCCAGATAATGGTCAACCCTCCTCGAGAGCTCTCATCGCCATAATGACGCCGATATCCAAATTTCATCCATGTACTGGCGGCATGAAGGCGTATGACAATACGCACAAAAGCGAAGACATCCACTCTGGTGAACGCCAATGATCCTCCGGTGTGGTGAAATCCCGTAATGCCATGCATAGCTATCCTCGAGCCAAAATCAAAAAACGCTGGGATATCACGTGGGCGGATGTAATCTCTCGTCTGTACCACTCTACTTCTCAATTCGGTGAGGGTCATGAACCGCTCGCTTCATGTCTTCGATATAGCTATACGCACGCAAGGTCTATCCGGTAGCGAAAGATCGCCCGTGCGTGCATACTCCTCCAAAGTAGAGTCAACTCGGGTCCCAAATCTAAAAACCGCCGCCTCTCCGATACCTAGTGCTCTAGCATACCCTCTACAAATCCTGTGGGAAGCTAAAACATCAACAGGGTCATAGTATGTTGCAGCAAATCATCTACGATCACCATGTCGGATGGTGATATACTATTATACCATGAACGCATACCAGATACCACAAAAAATGGTGGGGTATGATCAATGCGGCTAACTGTCGAAGAAGACATCTGTACGGGCCGTGTCATAAGACCATCCAGGGGTTAATGCTAAATATCTCTGGACATACATACATATGCATAACATAATAACATGCATGATACAATAGATGGCAATATGATATAGGGAATGGAAAACTATACATACATTCCTAAGTATATCATCATCTAATATATCTCTGTATAGCTAAAATACAGGGAAATGAGGCGAAGCTACCCAGCAGCTAATAGAGGCCTATCAAAAGAGATAGCGAAAAATACATCAGGAAAATTTAATGGTGTCGATGTCTATATCATCAATACTGTCCACCTGATGTAACTCCTCCTAAGTCACTAGATCTCTATCTACAGGGATGTCAGGCCGATACAAGGGAGGATCTGCACCGACAAAGCCATATGGGTCACGAGAGGGGGGCGGCCAGAGCTGGAAGGATCAAAAGTATCTACCTCAAGGATCTCTCGCCCAAATGACAAATGAAAAGATGTGTATACGGTCCAATCTTTGGGTCAATCTGTTAATCTGTGTCACATGAGTCGGATCGACGACGACATAAAGCTAGCCAATCCATCATCATAACGGATCCTAGAACCATATCCCCATAAATTGTGTGGCACGGGTCCGAGCTCCAATAAGACGAGGGATCCACCAATGTGGAACATCTCCCGAGACCAGGGGCCCTCGACAATGTAAACCATCTAATCCCCAACAATGGGATGTCAATGACGGGTGATCTGAAAATAACAGCTAATAACGCTGACGACAGAGGCAAGATCAGATACGGATCTCTCCTCAGAAGTGCTCCTAATAAAGACGCTTCTCCTAAATAGTGCTCCCATCCTCCATCTATGAAGAGAGGAATCCTGCGGGTGGAAATGACGTACTCTACTCCAAACGGGTACCCATCCTCAAATCCAACTCCCAAATGCTCTCTAGAGTAGGGAATCCATGTGATGACTTCGCCTGTCAACAACTCCAGCTGTAGGCGACAATGAGTGAAACCCTCAGCAATAGGGACCTCTGCCAATATGGAATGATGCCATCTCCGTCCTCGTGGATAGGTATCTAAACCTAACACGCTCACAGGACGCAAATAGGGAACCCTCTCATAGGCTCAAAATTGCCAACACAAAGGAAAACATCTGCTGTCAGTCAACACTCTTAACCTATACATGGGAAAAGACAAGAGAAACACTCACCAGCAGAAATGGGTAGAATCCTAACCACGCCTCGATCAAGCCCTGCGATCGTATGATCATTCCCCTGAGGAAATAGGCAAAGGTGTAGGAACCCCAATCATACTCTCCTATACGGTCCACATGTCGAGTGGCGCTGATCAAAGTGAAGGACACCGTAGAGAAATTATCTTCTATGAAGCAGCCCCTAATGATCATCAGGAACAATCGCTGAAGAATACGATCCCTGACTCTCACATCATCGGGTATGGGCTCACTCAACAGCCCGCTTATATTATCTACGCTTAAAGGACCCGTACGAACAGTTCGCCCTTGAGCGCCTCTGCCAGAACTCCCAACAAGGATCTGATGGCAGTAGGGGTGATATCCGCCGTCAAGGCAATCGCTCCCTCCAAACTCCATACCGTGATAAATCGCCAATCCATCGGCGTCATCATCACCTCACACATCCAACAAATGGAGTGATCGAAGTCGGTGAAACCACTGCTCAGATAATGCCACGAGGTAACCCTGGGGACAATGACGGGCAAAATGGAGAAGAACATCCCAAATCCCCGGCCATGGACGATCGCTTCTATAGTCATCATGCAAAGCCCGATACATAGAGTGGATGCTAAACCAATTCCCTCGAAATGTGTGAAGCCGGGAACCTACATCAAATGCGATCAACATCGTAATCCTCGACTCCTCATCAATAAGAAATAAGGAAGATTAAAGATCTAACTTCATACTCGTTTCGTTTGCAATGTGTATACTTTCAAGGATGCTTCACTCAAGTCACCCGTAAGATCCGGGTTTACCACTTAAATACCTGACAATTCCCTACGGCGAACACGTACAGTAGGAGCAGGAACCTCGATCGGTACATCCTCCTCCTTGTCCTCAACATTTGGCACTTCAACCCGAATAGGACATATTACCGCCTCCACTAAACGATGAGGACTGTCTCGATGTGAGCATGGCGTTGAGGCTCTTCGAAGCTCTCTCCGCACACCGTAAGTGGTCTGCGGGAACTACTCTACTGATCCGGATCCATAATATCGACAACAAGTCTTCAAATCACCTCGAGAAAGGGTGTGGTAATTTCACCGGAGCTTTTCAAAATGCATTGTTTTAACATACATCTACAGTAGAGTTAAAAATGCATGACTACCCAATACCTACATTTTGGGAAAAATTTTCCATAGCCCCCTTTGTAAATGGGACTATCCACATGTACATAGGTATAACTAGGTGGCCATTCAGTAGCACACCTATACACAGTCATATACATCCTACATGCATTATCACATCACAGTAAAAAAATTCGTAAGTGTAGTCTAATTACCAGGATTATTTTACTTTTATGCCTTTATTCATTTGTCCTCAGATATGATAAGAAATGACAGTAAAAGGTGCCAATTTGACTGTTTCAAAAGTCAAATTTTTTAACATCATTATGTTCAGCATGGTTTAATACTAACATTTGCTATGTTGGATATTTTTTATCAAGTCATATCAGCATGCATATTCACTACTATGTGTCTAAATGTATTTCATGTGATAAGTCATTTTCCAATGGATAGAAACTGGGAAAAATACATGCATACGTTACTGGGACAAATGAAGAATGCTTGTCACTGGCGAGAATATCTGAGAAAGTTGCTCGAACTCAAAGCAGATCCAAGAAGAGCTCTCGATTTCCTTCACGCACAACTTGAAAATGACTTATGAAAGCAACCATCGCCCATACATAGGCGTGGTTGGGTCAGCAGCTCACCGCTGACTCCCCGCAGTACTCTACTGCACTTCTACATAGGTCCCACACCTCTGGCTTGCTCCAGTTAGAGTTACAAAAGAGGTCTCACAAGCTAAAAAGGCCAAATCAGGAATAAAAATGCTACGTGATTGAGCGGAATAGCCTGAAATCCTAGTTTCTTGTCGGTCAAAGTTAAACTCCCGTTGTCTCAATGGTATTCGCCTGAATGCAGGGTATACTATACCAATGAGTTTAGCTTTCACAGATCATGTTCGGCAATACCCCACAAAGGTCCGATGCCGTCATTTGCAGGGTCATAACCCTAAACCTCCCCGGCGGGGGTTACAATGCAAAACCACGAAATACCAAACCTCCACGGCGGGGGTTACAATGCCAAAGTTATAAACTGATAAAGTATCCCCGGCGGGGGTCACAACGCACATCTTTCAAGCATCTACGTATCCCCGACAGGGGTTACAACACAATGCAACCATTGATACACACATCAATGAAGGTCAAGCAATCTCGACGTAATGTCAGCCGATGACAAGTAAACCCATCAAAGCAACTCATTTACGTATCCCGACGGGGGTTACAATGCAATGCTACCATTGACACATACATCAATGAAGGTCAAGCAACCTTGACAATGCACCCAACAGGGATCTATCTGGTGATACACACATCAACGAAGGTCGGGCAACCCTGACGACGATAAACTGTTGGCAGTAACTCCGACAGAATGAGGAAATATGTTATACACATCCTCAAATAGACAAAGTTTTATCCCCATAGATCTCTTACACACAAGAGGTACCTCTATGGAATATAAGCCAGTGTCTAGGATTCAAGACTTTGGTGATAGCCCCAATGTCAACATCCTTGGAGACTTGGATCGCATGTCCAAGCCATCACTGATTGTCATCCTAACAGGATTACCTGACAATCATGCATCATATATTGCATCGTGTTGTTGCATATAGCATCATGTTTATCTTGCTTGCATTTCAGTGTATAGGATTCTTTATCCTATCAATGCCTTGCATTGCATGAATATGATAAAGAGGGGCATCTGTAGACACTCAAAATTTTCTGCACGCATGGTACTGACATTGCAGGAGGGCAGATTCGTCTTTCAGAGATAAACCCTGGAAGATAGCTGACATCCATTCCGGATACTACCGGAAGTTCAGTTCCAACCCGGAACACAAACCGGAACATCGGCCCAACTCTAAACAAACCAAGCAAGAGTGTCATTTCCAATCTTGGAGATAATCCCAAGGTATGCGAGATCAAAAGACCACAACAACACCGGAGAAGACAGTTCTGTCTCGGCGATAACACCGTGACATTGGGCCCAGTCCCAAGAACCAACACCGAGTAGCGACTCCATCCTTGGTGATATCCCCAAGGATGGTTTTGCGAGCCCGGTGATAACTCCTAATTGTTTGTTTCAAACACATGCGATCAACTTCAAGCTCATACCTCCCGCCGAGGCACTCATACCTCGCACCGGAGCTAACAACGCAGCGACAGCACACCCACGATGATAGTTGAGGCATACAAACAAGCGGTCCAATCTCGGATGTAACCTCGAAAGCAACATCTCGCTTCGCTCAAACCCAATGATAACCCCGATGAGGAGTCAAACGTCAACTTACTGCCTCAACGTTTTCTCTCACAAGATGATATCGCGGCATACCAACAAGTAGTCCAATCTCAGATATAACCCTGAGCAACGTCTACTTTCAACTCAAACTGGCGATAACCCCGGCGAAGAGTCAAACATCATCTCGCCCCTTTAACACATGCGCATCATCTCAACACTTCATACATACATACATACAACAATGTCCCACAAGAACCGAGGAGTAACAATCCCGAGTGACTATTACATACGACGAAGATTTTGATAGAATTTGAAGCTTGAAGACCATGGGCATAGACCCTCTTCCGGACTTTTCAGACAACCTCTAATCCATGTCATTGCGTAACTCTTGACACAAGCGGTCCAAAGAAGGTCAGATATACCTCGTTCAGATGCTCGGATTGAAGTTTTACAAGTTCGAGCAGACATTACAGTGCATGAGTGCACATACTTCGAGATGACGGGACCCGCAAGGCTCGGATGCACCACGACCAGCCGCAGGTACAACCGCAGCTGTCGCAGGTGTACCTGCGGCCATCAGTCTATAAATATGAGCCTTAGGGTCAGCCATTTGAAGAGAGAGAAAGAGAAGAAAAGGCGAGGAAGCCCTGTCCATTTTACTCTGTATACACATCTTTTGAGTGTTTCCTCATCTTTAAACACTTGTTAGCTCACATATAGCTATCTTTTATCCGGCGGGAGCTGAGTGTTTATCCATTTAAAGTCATAGAAGTCTACATTGGCGCGCCCACCGTAAGCCTTCTCACATTATATAAAGCCTTCTTCTCATATTAGCACACACTGTTATACACATTGAGAGTCGTGTTGTGTGTGTTTGCCCGGACTTCGGTCCGTGGTTTTCATTTATGTCTGTATATATATACTTATATATGCATATATTTCATATATGGACTAACATTATCGAGTTATGCCTCGATTGAGCCTGAACTTGATGCCCCGAGCGTTTATTGCTTTTATATATATATATATATATATATATATATATATATATATATATAACTGTCGTTTATATATATCGATGAGCCCGGATTTTACATCCTGAGCGTTTATTTGCTATATATATACTTATATATATAATTGTTGTCAAACATATCTCGATGAGCCCGGATTTACATCCAGTGGTCGTTCGCTTTATATATATATATATATATATATATATATATATATATTTACATTTCGTCGAGCCTAGAGTTTACTTCGTGGCCTTTTACTACTTTTATTTACATTTTCGTCTCTACAGAGTTTACTTCGTGGCGGTTGATCGCTTTTTACGACTTTATTTACATTTAATCCCCGCCTTGAGTTTACTTCGTGGCGATTGATCGCTTTTATGACTTTATTTACATTTCGTCACCTAGAGTTTACTTTCGTGGTGGTCGATCATATATATATATATATATATATATATATATATATATATATATATATATATATATATATATATATATATATTTACCACTTTTATATGGAGTTACTTCGTGGTGGTTGATCATCAGTTCAGATATATATATTTACATCTTTTATATATATAATCGCTATCGCTTTCCATACAAATTGCAAGATCATGTGAGCCTAGAATCATGTGATCACAGATTTGATTCCATCAATCTAGATTGGTTCCCATGATGGACATTTTTCAAATTGTAAGCGACTTGTACATTATTTAACAAAGGTCCGAATTTCCTTGGATAGTCATGTCATGCCCATGAGGAGTTCTAAGATCACAGATATTATTTTCTAGAATGCTTCAGCATCTCAAAAAAAAAAAGCAAACAAGCCAAACATTTAATAATAAAATAGAAGTATCAAAGGCCTCAATTACTATTGAGCACAGGGTTTGAAAAATCTCTTTTACAAAATGTCATTGCTATATCTTGTTTAAAACTGAATTTTTCTATAAATTCAAACCCTATGTATATAGGTGCAAACGAGGTACAACACTACTTCCAAATAATTACACATTAATCCACACACACACACACACACACATTCATATAACAATTTCTTTGAAAAGTGGCGGTCACCGTGGTAACACGGATGTCGGGGGGTGCCTAACACATTCCCTCCGCATAATCAAGGCCCCGGACCCAAAATGAATCTCGGTTTCATAGACCCGTTTAGTAGTGTCGCATCACTGGGTCAATGTGCAAACTTTTTTCAGTTGCGTTGGTGCAACCAGTTAAATACACCAATCTGGCGACTCTTAATGTCAAATCGTCGACATTATACATGTCGGACCTTTTTCACTTGTTTTTTTAAACAAATCTCGCATTAACATGAGAACACCAAAGAACAAGTAACGAAAAGGCACACTCCAAAATCCCGACGTCGACATGGAGTAGAGTATTGATCTTGATAATTATAGCTCCATGAAGAATCCGGGTGATACCCCCAAACTTGATGATAACTGGGATAAGAATAGTTGTTGAGGTAGTTACCACCATATTGTACCGGCTCGAAACTGGTGGTACATTAATGACTCGGATGATTTCCAACACAATAATCACAAGTAACCGCCACAATTTGACGACGTTGTGCTGCAAAAGCGTCTAACCTCCTCGAAAGTGTCTCAATCTGTGTTGGTAATGCAGAAAGTGTCGCGAGTCCATCAATCTCAGCTCCCCTTGGCTGAGTCATTCTCATATACGGCCATTCATAATTAAATTCTGCCATGGTATCTGAAAAGAAAGAAAGAAAAAATAGAAAGAGAATTAAATATAAAAATAAAAATGTTTAAATTAATACTAATTTGATTGAAATTAATATTGGTAAATAATTATTAAATTAATTCCCCGGCAACAACGCCAAAAACTTGTGGGGTAAAATCTAATTACACACAACACGCAAGTATACGTGGTCAACAAGTAATAAAGTGATAAGTTGAGTATCGTTCCCACAAAGAATTATTTAATAAAAATCACCAAGTACTAACCCGTAACCAACTCAATCTTATTTAAATGAATGAATTTCAATTTATAAGTAAACTAATTCTAATTACCACTAGTTAAATTAAGATTACAGAGATTTAAGATCACAACTTCAATTATTGCTTCATTTAAGTTAACACGCTTCTCATCAATTATTCTTTATCCTGAATTGTTAATCAAGAACACTAAAGCAGATAAAACCACCTCTCGATGCATAATACCCATACTCACTTAAATCCACAGATGATAGAATTAAGCAAGACAACCTAATTAACTAATCCACTATATCTCTATGTGAATTACAATTAAAAAGGATTTAAAGCACAAGTTCTCTATAAGATTACATATGGCGTAAAGGCATATCTCTATCCTAAACATGAATTATGAATTCCATCTATGCAGTAAATCACAAACACATGCTATCATGATCGATCTAAACCTATACTTCATCTCTCGAAGTTCATATAGATTATCACCAGAATTAATGGCCAATCAATTAAACAATTAAGTCCAAATCACAATAGACAATTCTCACAATAGAACATAATAATTGATAACGAAGCATATTAAAATAAACTATACAATAAGATCCATTGTAATCTCAAACAAAGAATTAGTTCATTGAATTAAAACAAAGAATCCACAATTAAATAAACATTAAAAGACAAAAACTAAGAGTAGAGTAAAGAATAAATCTGTTGTCAGCAAATCTCCATCTTCCTCAAGCTCCTGCTTTTGATCTTCAATGGTCTCCAAGTTGCTTCAATCTCCAATTCTAATCTAATCTAGGGCTCTTAATCTAAGAAAGAAAGTAAATAACAAGTTAATAGAAATCTATGCTAAGAGGGATTTTATGGAATCTTAGAACTAGCCTCCCAATCCAAGTTAGAATCAAGTATTTATAGTTCTAATAGACACCCTAGCAAGTTAGGCAACTAAGAATCCTATTCTAGCTCAAATTGGACATCAAATAACCCAAATTAGTTGTTTCCCCGTCGACTAGTGTGCCCCGCACTCTTCCTAGGCTATTTTGGGCGCGGCCCGCGCTACTGTAGCAGAGTTTCTGGTGGCCCGGTGCGCCCTAGCGCGGTCCGCGCTACTCTGTTTTCTACTGCGACGTCCTTTGGTAAAATAGGCATAACTTTTAATCCGGTTGGAGTTATGGGGCCTGCAACTTATCAAATCGAAGATATCGACGAGATCTACAACTTTTATTCTTTGAGAATTGACAGTTTCGGATTGGTTCAAGGAAAAATCGGGCTTGAAGTAGATGCTATGTAAATGGCAAACATGACAACTCTTAGCTTTGATCTTCGTTGATAAAAAGGCCATAACTCTCGCATCCAAACTCCGATTTGGATGATTCAAGATGTTCCGGAAAGCTAAGAAGTAGATCTACAATAAATTCCAAGTTCCAAGCCAAGAACATGCATCCAACTAGGTGTTAAAAGTCCTTCAATATTCCCTTCTTGCATTTACTTGCGTATTTTAGTCCAAAAGATGTCCGAATTGCTTTTCATTGCTTCTTCATGCCAATGTCATGTCATAGCCTACAAAATAACATAAAATATATGAAAAGTAACTAAGAAACATGAATATAAGTAACTAATTCAAGTAACAGCTACCGGATAAGTAGGTATAAAACCTACTTATCATCAACTCTTGGTTGTGTGACTTTAACACCTGAATTAACACTTAAGCATGTCTTGTTTGTGCTAAGTTTCAATTATAATTTGTTATCCATAAGTAAATTGACATCTGATTCTTCTTGTTTGGTTACCTTTTATTCACACCAATGCATTTTTCAGGTCCAGAATCAGATGATGCCACTGGCAATTAGTAGAGAGCAAGGAGGGCTATATCACTTACAACTACCTCATTCCACTTCTCCTTTTCCACATATAATTTCTAATTCTACTGTATTACTTAATGAGTCTAAAGACAAATTAAGTGCTATTTGGCATATGAGATTAGGTCATGCTTCCCATTCAGTTCTTAGTCATGTTGATGATGTTAGTCATGATGTTTCTACTTCAAGGAATAAATCTTGTCCTGTTTGTCCACTTGCCAAACAATGTAAACTGCCATTTCCTAATGCAAGTACTAGTTTTACTTCTTCTTTGTTTGAATTGCTTCATGTGAATGTATGGGTTCCATATTCTATTCAGACACAACATGGATGCAAATATTTTTTAACTATAGTTGATGATTATTCTAGGGCTACCTGGACTTTTCTTATTCCAACTAAACAACATGTTCATAAACTTCTTACTGATTTTCTTGTTTATTCTTATACACAGTTTGGAAAACATGTTAAAATCATGAGGAGTGATAATGTGACTGAATTCTTTAATAGAGATGTTTCTCCTTTCTTGACTGCTTCTGGCATCTTACACCAAAGCACTTGTGTGAACAATCCTCAACAAAATGCTAGAGTAGAAAGAAAACACAGGCATTTGTTAGAAGTAACAAGGGCTCTGAGATTTCAGTCGGGAGTACCTATACATTATTGGGGGGAATGTTTACTTACAGCTACATATATCATCAATAAATTGCCCACACCTATTTTACACAACAAATCCCCTCATGAAGTTTTGTTTCATAAGGTTCCTTCTTATACCTCTCTTAGAGTTTTTGGTTGTCTTGTGTATGCTTCCATCCATCCTACTGATAAATTTGTACCTCGGGCAATAAGAGGAGTCTTCCTAGGTTATCCTGCAGGATAGAAAGGTTATAAAGTCTTAAATATGATCAATCATCAAATTTTCATTTCTAGAGATGTTATTTTCCATGAAAATGTTTTTCCATTCTTTACTGCACAACCTAATATCTCCCAAGATCCTAACTGTGTTATTCCTTGGTTAAATACTGATGATCAATCTTCATCTTCTCATAATCACACTGATTCTTTTTTCCCATCACCAAATGTCTGCAATCATAATCCCACTGATTCTCTTTTGATAGTCTCTAAACTTAGTTCTTCTTCACCTGAGTCTATATCTCCCATACATCCCAAGCCTCTATTTACATCTCATATGTGACGCCCCCAAAATAGGTATACATCACCCATATTGAGTCGCCAAATACATGGTACAAAATTCAACTACAAACTTAATAATACAACTGTCGTGTAAAATACGACAAAACATAATCTTAAGAGTTTTAATAAGAATATTGTCATCTAGACAATATCCACACTCAATGGAGTCCTCATTACATTTATTGTCACACTATTTTATAGAATAGTGAGGACTACTAAAACAACCATCCGGACCGTCAATCCATTCCCCTACTCGTCCCGGCCTATATTCTCATTTCAAGAGAAGAAACGGTGAAAGAAAGGGTGAGCTCAACTAGCCCAAGAAGAAATATTATGACTAAGATAATGCAAAATAAATTATCCTTAGCCTTCAACAAAGATAACAACCGATAAAATATAATAGACAACAAGTTTTAGATCAACAACTGCGCGGCGGAATAAGCAATCCATTAGAAGAGTCGAATAGAGCATAAAATCTATTATCTTTGATGATTTAAAAGTTTTTCATCAATTTTATCACGAGACTCAAATTTTAATAAATAAACCATATCATCGATTCTTTCCCCGCACTATGGGCGAGGATATTCATTAAATCATCAATGGTCATGACTATACCGAATAATCCTTGGTCATAATCATACCAAAAGCGCCCATCAATGCACTATGTGCCACCGAGGACTTTCACCACATCATTCGTCACATTACGGCCATGATTATCTTTGAATAATCCTAGTCATAATCATACCAAGTCCATCTACGCACGTAAGCCAAAGATGACTTTCATCAAAATATAAGCGTGAGGATGATGACAATGATATAATAATTCAATAAAACAAGTTCAAGGATAAATTTTAAAGATTTATAATTTAATTTATCCAGAAATCAATAACGATCAAATTGTTAACATGATCATCGCTTTGTGGAGTAAAAATCAGAATAATATTCATGTACCAAAAATAATTTGGATGTAAAAGAAATATATTTTTAGGGTGAATAGTACCTGTGAATAGTACTTGGGAATAGTACCCTATTACCGAAAAAGTGCCTCAAATACCCGAGTGAATGATACTAGAGTGAATAGTAATTAGGTGAATAGTAACCCGTGAATAGTACTCCGGCACGAAAAGTGCCCTGAATACCCGAGTGAATAATACTAGAGTAAATAGTAACCAGGTGAATAGTAACTCGTAAAAGAAAAATACCAAAGAAAATGATATTCCATGACGAGTATAAAGGAAATGATCTCTTACGAGTATAATAGAATATACGAAACTGCAAATGGATTTTCACCCGCCATGCAATAATCCACGTAGACAGATCATTTTCATAATTTAATAAAGAATGAATACGAAAGGTCATTTACCATGCATGTGATAATCCACATAGATAGGTTATTCCAACAGAATAATAAAGAATGGAATAACAGAAGAATTCACCGTGCATGCGATAGGACCGCATGCATAAAGTTATTCGATAGAATAATAAAGAATAGAACCGAAGTCATGCGTAATCCGCATGCACAGGATATTCCAATGTAATAATAAAGAATGGAATAACAATGTAATTCACCAAGCATGTGATAAATCGCATGAGCAAAAGTTATTTCAATAGAATAATAAAGAATGGAATAATGAGAAGAATTTCACCATGTATATGCCAGACTTGGCATGTATTAAAGTTATTCCAACATAATAATAAAGAATGGAATAACAAAAGAATTTCACCATGTATGCAGATCAGATAGACAAAGTTATTCCAACAAAATAATAAAGAATGAAATAATGTAAGCTCTCTTCATGAATCTGAAAGAAATAATACCCCTTACCTCAAAAAAAGAAGACCTGGATCTTTGGAATAGTGAGGTAGCAGACTTCTCTTCTTCTTTCTCTCAATAATTTCTCTCTATAATAATTGCTCTATAACTTTAGTGAATTGGTGAAAAATAATAAAGGAATGAGCTTCTATTTATAGGAAAATATAGTTTCGATAATTACACATTTTGGGACTCAAAATATTACAGTATAATACCTTCCTCTTTTCCTTCATTTTTAATTTAGTCCTGCAAGTATTATCAAACTTGCACTATCTCCCCTAATAGTAAATCATGTGAATCAATAGTAAATCATGTGAATCAATAGTTCTGCATGTGAAAATATAATTATATAGTATAAGACTCTATCTATACCTCCATTTTTAACTTAGTCATGCAAGTATTATCAATCTTGCACCAAATCCCCTAATAGTATAAGAAGGTGAATCAATAGTACACACATGTGAACAAATAGTTATTGTGATGCCCCCAAATTCGGGTATCTTCCAACCCGACATATGGTGCTACACTGTACTCATAACTATACAATCATTCCATTGAAATACAACAAAATGAATGTAATTACTATCTTCTTATTACAATCAATGTATAATCCTTCCTAGGTTCATAAACCTATTACATCGTTTGTTGTTCATTATGTATAATACATACAAACATACTAGTCTATTACACGATGGTTAAGTATCCATCTTAGCCTTGCCCTTATCTCTCTTAGCATTCTCAGTACGTTCATCCTTAATTGCAATCATATAATTCACGCAAGAAGTGAGCATAACAAGCTCAACAAGTTTAACAAAGGATAACAGTAATACCACATTCGTGAATTATATGACAATTCCTATATAACTGAACAAATAGTTATGAAGTATTATGAAACAATAATACTTTAACAATTCATATCATCAATTCCCAAGGTATAGAATAGATTAGGAATTCTGAACCAGTCGATAGACCATGAACAGTAGCTTTCTGTTTTCATACTTAAAAAGGATATCACAAAGCACTAAGGCTGTACATCTGCATTACTTATGAGCACTTCTAGGTTATCAGCCTATAGTACTCTATGTTGATCAACACTCATTCGTTAAACGTATTTACGATTAACATTTGGCAAACTCGCGTGCCCATCGAATAATCGATGAAAAATACTTTTGTTTATTCATAGACAAACCTTACCTTCACATCTGTACCAATTACTTGGCATAGGATAGCGTTAACATTTCTATATAAAAAGATATGAATATCAATCAATCTATATCTTATGAGTAGTCTAGCCGAGTTAAATCTTGCAAAATCAGTCGTGCAATTCAGTACAATGAATCATATAAAACTTGACTAACTTGAAGGTTAGACAAGCGTTAAGAAAATTTGCCTTTCAGCGTCTTCAAATAACTTAATCGACTGACCATTGCCTTTACAGAATCTACATGATATATTCACATAGCACACTGTAATTAGCTATCAAACAATTATTCACATTGTTCCTGCCAACTTCTTTCTCTTCTATGTCTTTGTTAACTTAATATCATTAATAAAGTTAACTCGACTTATTATCCTTCGTCCCGGCTTATTAATCAATTTACGTAATTAACCGGACTCTATCATCATCGGTGAAGTACCAACGTTGTTTCCCCGACTAGGGTTTATCGACAACACTTTCTGTTCTTCATTCATAACTTACTAACATGCATTCAATTCCTAAGTTTCAATACCATATACCTTAGTATAGGTAGTATAGGAATAGTTTTAATACACTTATGAAGTGCATAAACTTTACTCTACTAGGTCTTCAGACAATTACTGATTCAAACTTAAGTCATTTATCAAAAACCTACACACTCGCGGCCATATTTACGACATCTCAATACTAAGACTAATGCAATGGCCGATTAGCGCACCCATGCTTGCCCCCCGGCGTTGCGGCGCGATACTTCCTTCTATCAGTGGCGTTAAGTGCCACTTTCGAAGAGTTAACTATGTCTTGCGTGGCCATTGGCGGCATTAACCTGACATCGTCGGCGTCATGACGCCAGACCAAAGACCTGTAAAATTTTCACAGATAAAAAATTTTGGTGAGTTTCTTGGAGCCATAACTTCTTCGTTATAAGTCCGATTTGGTCCGTTCAAAAGCCTACACGTCATAAATGACATACTCTACGCGTTTATATAAGAATTCGACACTTTCGAATCTGTTAACTCAAAATTCACTATTGAGTTCATTTTCTAAGCGTTCGTAAACGTTAATGAGCGTTCAATGCTCGTTTTCTTCGTTTTAAGTCAAAATTCGACGATTCTCGAACCTACGACTCTTAAATACCCTATCTCACGCAATGACATTGAAAAACAATGTTTTCAAGTCTCACAACAACTTTCGACTACCAATACAGAATTTTTACGTTTTTGACGTTTAACGTCTATTTCTGTGAAATTCGCTATAACTTCATTACTAATGTTCTCTAAGCCAAATCACATGGAATACTCCATGGACTTCATTTTTACATCCTAACCAAGCAAGATGCACATATTAACGTATTGATGGAGTTCAATTGTTTATTAACAATCAATCTCAGCAATCAATATTTCATGATTTTAAGCTATAACAACCCTTATGATTTTTATGATCTCATAACTTATAGAGATTGAATCTATGGTAAGTCATCCTTATTCCACCATACTAGACATACACCACCCATTTATGATTCTCAATGATAAAAGAAAATCAAAAGAGATGGAATTAGAATTAAGGAGTATTACCTTAAGAACTCTTAGGTAATCTTGAAAAATTCTCAAGCAAAGCTTCAAAGTAGATGGTTTGGTTGAGTCTAGCTCTTTCTCTCTCTCAAAATATAGGTTGGAAACTTGAAAAACCCTCAAATGACCAACTCTAACCTTCTATTTATAAGCAATTGAAATGGAGGGCAAACTAGGCTTTATCCCCCACCTCCTTACTATTCCACACTTTGTCACCAAGTGTTATTCTTGCCTTGCACACCAAGGGCCGGCCCACCTTACCCATGGGTCATCCCCATGGGTTGCCCCATGGGTTTTACCCATTCGGTGACCCACCGGTTCGATCCACGGTTCTGTTTTCTTGCATTGGGCTTAACCAATCTAATATTGGGCCTTGACTTGGGCTTAACATATTAATCCCTTGGGCTTGTTCATACAATTGATTGGACAAAACATAATCCAACCCAAATGAATTAACATTAAGTCTTAACTTAATTCCATAATACTAATCGTATTGTACTTCGTATTAACTCATCGTATTATACGTAGATACTAGATAGTATCATCCTAGTATAACACACGCTCTAACGATAACGTAATTCCTTCTACGCATTTCATTTTCTTCTAGGAAATCATTTCACTCAACCCTTAGGTTTTAAGTCTGCAGGCGAAAACTTTGTTTACCATAAATGAAATATTATATGGTATTTCATCTCATTTCGATATTCTATCATTACGCTTTTCTCGGAATTTCAAAATAATTCCCCGAACAGAAACGGATGAATAGTGTTTTTACGAAATTTCTCGGAAAACATTTATTTTCTTCTTGGAAATTCTAAACAATTAATTCTAGCACGTAGCTAGATTACTAACCCCATTAGCACATTCTAGGTCATAGAATGACCTTCACATAGCTTACTCACAAAATAAATCAATTAAATTCATTTAATTCACATAATCAAATAAAAATTTAATTGTCATAAAGGATTCTGTCTCCAGAATCTAGCTTATAATTACATAAACAAATGAGGAAAATCTTCCTTTATTTTACTTTCGAGTTCCCACGTTGCTTCTTCAGCATTGTGGTTAACCTCCATAACACCTTCACTGAAGGTATGACCTTATTTCTTAATACTTGTTCCTTCCTATCAATAATTTGAATTGAAAGTTTCTCAAAGGATAAATCTTTCTCTATCTGGATAGATTTATACTCTATTACGTGTTTATAGTCCAGTTTATAAGGATGCAACACAGACACAAGAAACACATTATGAATGCGTTCCATTTTTGGAGGTAAGGCTACTTCATAAGCCACCTCTCCTACCCTTCTTAAAATCACAAAAGGTCCTACAAATCTTGGACTTAACTTCCCCTTCTTTCCAAAACGTATCTTCCCCTTCCAAGGCGATACTTTCAGAAAGACAAAAGATCCTACATCGAATTCTCTCTTTCTCTGTGAGGATGCGCATACTTCTTTCCGCTTTATCTTGGGCCGCTACTAATCTAGCACGTATTATCTTCACCATGTCCGCCGTTTGATGTACCATCTCAGGTCCCAACATCCGACGTTCACCCACCTCATCCCAACACAATGGAGTTCGGCACTTCCTTCCATACAACGCTTCGTAAGTCGGCATACCTATACTAGCATAAAAACTGTTGTTGTACGAAAATTCCACCAATGGTAGATATTCGTCCCAACTCCCTTTGAAATCCATAACGCAAGATCTTAACATATCTTCAAGTGTTTGAATTGTCCGTTCACTCTAACCATCCGTCTGAGGATGATATGCCGTACTCAATCTTAACTGCGTTCCCATTTACTCTTGCAAATTCCTCCAAAAGTTCGATGTGAATCGTGGATCACAATCTGACATAATCGAAACAGGTACTCCATGTCTGGAAATAATTTCCTTGACATACAGCTTAGTTAACTGGTCTAGGTTATACCTAACTCCTATTGATAGAAAATGAGCTAATTTCGTCAATCGATCCAC